>OY796852.1:13328721-13928721 GCA_963680765.1 Agrochola lychnidis
GTCAAACGTTATATTTTACTTAAGTTATAAAAAGCTAAAAGTTAAGCGAAAGACGTATTTAATGTGAGGCGTCCAAAAAAATAAAGACTTTACTCTTTATTTCGTTATTTTCATTTACAAGCGGATGACTAAGTAACGTTAGAAATGCAGATTTCCTTATTTAAATAGACTAAGATATAGGCTAAGTAAATAGTATAATGCAGACGAAGTTCTGCTCAGTGCCGGCTTAATCTAATTAGAGTACAACATAGCAGAACGTTATCGCGCGCCTGTCACGCTTCGCTACCGAGTTCTCCCACGCGGAAAATATTCTTGCCATCTTCGTGTTACGCTGAAGAAGTTAAAAGACATAAAACGTGCGCTTTATATCTACATCTAGTACATGAGGTGAATGCACTTCCAGCGGTTATTTACTCTGTGTGTGATTACTAGGGCACGCCATGGGATATTATTGATTGATATCATTTTTCCGCTTTGATGTCACCCGTATATTTCGTTAATATCAACAGCAAAGTACGGTCCGTTAGTGATAGATAGTCGTCCATCATTTTTAATATTCGTTAGCAGAGCGTAAAACTACGAAAATAAGTTACCTCGAGGCAATTTTTACGTTTTGATAGCGGATTGTGTATTGAAGCAAATAATAATGTGTCTGGGGATGGCAACCGCGGGGGCTCTCGGCGCCTTCTTCCTAATTCACAACTTTAAGTATTTATTCATGTTCTTTTGAAACTGTTTACATCTTATATGACTTACGTATAAGAAAGTTCACCGTAACATTTATTTACTAGCTCTTGTTATGTTGGGAAGATTATCCAATGGTTTAAATATCTACTTAAAATTAATAGGTATCTTGAAACTTTACTATTTTTTATTAGAATATGCGCTCATAACATTGCCATTTCTTTAAGAGATATTAATTGTAATAATTTGATAGGTCTTATCTATAAAGACACCTAATTTATTTTAGAAACTAAATCATTCTTCACATTACTACTTACAACCAACGAACCTTACAAGACAAGCCAATACACAATACGTACCTAATAATTATACACATATACATTTCCTTTTCTTGACATTTTCATTTCTTCTATAAAAGAGGATCTTATGGCCATAAATGATTTGCTTCTGAGTTGTAATTACAATCTCGCAAACAAGCAACTGTATGAAAACATATCGTGTAATATATAAAACATCGACTGAATTACCATCTATAATACCTGCTCGGTAAGCGACCACTCATTGACTCCACAAACTTCGGCCGTGCTCGTAGACTTGCAAAACAAACGACCCAGGGGACGACGGAATGGTTAATGTCATAATCTTGGAGGTAAGGTTTAGTGCTATCACCAAACCAACTTACCTGCTCAGATTATGAGTGGGATTTAGTATGATGCTACTTAAACCATAGGTATGCGGTAGAAGGTAGAGTTAGGGATAAATCTCTTGTAGTCGATACTATTTTAACTTTGTTTAAATACATCTTTTATGATTATAACTAGTTTTGCCCGCGGCTTCGCCCGCGTGGATGTCGCAAAATATCCCACGGAAACTTACTACTGGGATTACATATTTAATAGCCAAGGAAAAGATCATAGACTCACCATAATTATTTTGTTACGCGTAATTTTGAATATGTGATATATTTTAAAGTATTTATTTAAACGATATGATGTCAGCATACTTTAAATTAAATGCCCAATTTAAATTAAAAAAATACAATACTAAAACAATTAAATATTTATCAAATTCTAAAACATGAAAGTGGTTACTTTGGGTCATCCTTAAAAGATAAATATATGTTATTGCGGACTGTTTTGTTGAACTTTTAAGATGTACAATGCTGTCGAACATTAATTTTATGTATCTCTTACGGTATACACGTAAAACTCCCAGTCGACATGATTTTTTCCGACATGTTCAATGATCGTCACATTTCAGTCAATTTACACAAAACCTTAATTAATTATACACCTAAACCTTCCTCATCAATCACTCCGTCCATTGATGAAAACTGTTTGAAAATCCGTTCGGTAGTTTTTGAGTTTGTGGCGAACAGACAAACAGACGCGGCGGAGGACTTTGTTTTATATTATGTAAGGAATATGTTAGGATAAAACAATGAAAATATTTAAAGATCTAGTATTTAAATATTTTCAAAAATTAATGCTGGCTGTTAAATTGGCAAACAAAGTTAATGATATACCGTCGATTATCTAAATAACGTCGATAGCTTTCATATGAATACTGTACTCTGCGTTGATTATTACGGATTCTTCTCGTCAATCTTTCAGCAGCTCAACACGTTCATTTAGATTCAAACTGTGGGTCTTCATAAGCAGTAAATGGAATTCGTGCCTACATGAAATCCTATTGAATATATTTTTTGTTTTATTTAGCGGAGGCATGGAAACGGTCGACCTTTTAATACATATATTCAGAGTCATTGTACCTGTATTGGGTTGAAAAGGGTACTATAATCCTACTGATTAGGTATTCTCCCCGTAATATATTACATTGGTATTGGAGAGCAAGAAAATATCGCACCTATTTCGAACAAGTAGGTAGTTAATTAATTTGTGAGACATTGGTAAATGCGCGGTAATAATAGACAAGCTCGTTTCATTGTAAAACACGCGGTGTGAAACTAATAACATTAGCGGTAAGTGAACGATACACCGGCACACAACAATCTACTTGTTACCGAGTCATATATTAAGTCTTCTTAAGTATTTTATTAGAAGATAAAGTTCTTACTAAAATTATAGATTTTGTTATTCTTCAATGTGGTTGATCTATTTTAGAATTATTTGTCGACATGAGCTTGTTTACTGTATAAATATCTTCCATCATAGGCACAATTGTCCAGCGATCAATCATTAGCAAACAAAATGTCATCAGAGCACCTCCCCCCGAAGCCTGCTGGACGCCTGGACTACACCCTATAATTTTATATGTTTCACGCGCGTGCTAAAGAGAGAACGTATTTTGTCATAGAAGTAAGTAAATCTATTGTAGCTAACTAGGTTTATCCATTTCCATAATGAAATGCTCTGGGGAAGTTGAGTAAAAACTTAGTTAAGTTAAAATAATTAATTTCTTTCCCCATTACGCAACATCTTCAAAACACATTTAAACTTAATCAGTTAGAATAATTGGAAGCTAACATTTCCAACGTCTATCTGTATTTTCGAGGAAGTTGGAAAATCACGCAGTGAACAAGCAAAGTTAATTAATCATAAATTATGATTGCTTCTCTGGCTGAGCATCGCAATCGATTTAATGAACCTTTTCAAAATTTATCGGACGATATTATAAATGACTAAGCTTTTATGAACAAATGTGATTAACGACGTAAGTATGTACATACCATCATTTATTAATACCATTAAAAGGTAAACGAGTACCTATTGCATGCACGAAGCTTACCTTTCATGTGAAAATGTAACTAAATCAAGATTTATTAATAGCAACCTGCAACTATAATACGTTCCATCCTAGCTTCAATACGTTAAAGATAATTGACCTAGCAAACGAACCAAGAGTATGTTACAAGAGGATAAATGGCGCTGGCGGCAGGGCGCAGGCGTAAGGCTTTACAGTCCCCCGCGCGTCACGCGTCCACCCCGCGCGCTTCCCTCTACCACTTCGCTTGGTACGTGCATTGGCCGATGCACGTAGCAAGCGAAGCGAAGCAGAGCTTGATGCGACATCGATGCGAGCGACCGAGGCGACCGAGGGCCATCGGCCTGCAACAAGACCTGACATGGCCAGCGCACGACGTGTTCTCAATTTGATTTCAAACGAAACGTCCGTTTCGCAAGAATTTTGAGAGACTGTCCAGGCTATTCAATTACGGAATAATGACGGCCAGTACGATCGATGCAACAATCTCTTGTATACGAGCTTCGTTTCTGAATTTAAACTAGTTATACCGAGTATACTTGATACACACTTGACGAATATAATTTGTGAAGCTACAGGTTAACGATAGATTATAATGGTATATTGACAAACCTACTTAACAATCAAATGGGTAGGTACTAGGTACTTAACTCCTAACTTTTCACGACTCTAATAATTATTATTTTGACTGTAAAACTTTCCACATTATTGTTAAATATTGTTTTTATCATAATCTCTCTTTATGATTTGAATCAATATTTTGTCATCATTCAAACATATTTAGTAAGTACATGTGGATATGAGTAGGCAGGTACTTGGTAACTCACAATTTTTAATGGCTCCATCTCTGTAAAAACTGGCTTTAACCGTACTTGAAACCCAAGGGCAGGGAAAAGGGGAGAACGTATTTTACAGTAGTTGCCGTGGGGTAGGTATAAAATAAATAGCAACAATATCAGACGGGCCACTTTCGCGAAATAGCTCTGAAACGTATTTTTATACGGACCGTATTTGGGAAAGGAAAGAGCTATGTTTTTTTCTTCCATCACTGCAATTACACTGAGAAAACAATTTCGGAAATGTTTGTAGTTACTCAACACGATAAGCTTACAGGAATGGTGCCTATAGTAGGGTTTCAAACTTGATTTTAAGGTTGTATATATACTAAAATGATAGTTACAACTAAACCTTAGGTACCTATGGGTCTGACGCCCGCAAAAATAAATCGTAATTAAAGTTACTGAGCTATTATGTTATGGGTGACCAGTGTTTTTGCAGCTAACGGCGCCTTTACTTGCAAACTTTAGTTATTTAGGTCAGTGTTTTGTTTTTGTTTCCGATGTTAGTAATTAAATTACTTTGTGGGTGTTAGTAAATTGTGTTCATGTTAATGAATGAATTGATAGAAAACAACCGGCCAAGTGCGTGTCGGACCACGCACAATGAAGGATTTCAATGAGTTGGGATGAATTTATCCCAAGAACAAACTTAACTTTGTAGTTGTAAAACGTTTTCTCTCATACATTCCAACTACAAATGTTCGTTTGTACCTATAATAATGGAAGATTTACCATGTTTATTTTAAGATCATTGAATTCTTACAGGTTTTCCTGTAATCTAGTATAAAACTATTTTCTGTATTTTTTTCAAAATTTTAGGCTCAGCAGGGGGTAAATTTGGTAAATTTTCATATACTTTCTTAAATAAATTTCAAACTATTTGGATATTTAAAAATTATTTAATTTAAAATAAGACCCTCACAGCTTTAATTTGATATGTCACACGGTGCAGTATGAAAATCTTTTTTATTAAGCTATTGCATAGCTTTTATCGCGGGCTTTGAGCGCGGCGACCGAATCAAGAAATTCCGTAACGTAACGAAAATAAAACCTAACACCCCCACTCCGCCTACCATGTAATGACGGTTGACAACATCACGTTGTCATGGGAAACGTGATGTTGTCATGGGAACGTAATTTTTGTTTTATGTCATCACGTCATCATCCAAAGTGTAGCGTTGACAAATAGAAAGTATGGAGGTTACAAATGCTATGCAATAACTTTACCGCGGCAGTCCCCGAGTGCCACACGTTTTTTTTATATTTATTTGCGTCCCAAAAGTGACCCCATATTAAATATTCATTATTTACATTACACGTCCGTCCGTGTTTGGGTGTTTTGGTGTACCAAATTTCAACTTAATCGGTCCTTTTGATTCGGGGCAAATTGGCTGTGACAGAAGGACAGACAGATAAATACACGAGTGATCCTATAAGGGTTTCCTTTTTTTCATTCGGACGTACGGAACTCTAAAAACTGTTGTTTTTCAAAGGTTTAACGAAGGTACGGCCTGCTTATTGAAGTACCTACGTAAAAAACATTTCCAAAAAGAAAGTTGGAAAGGTAAACTCAGTTAATTAATTCGAGTCAATTTAACTACAAATGCGTAAATGGTTTTTTTAACCTTACAGTGTTCCTTCTTTTTTTTCTTCAACAATTCATGCTATAATCTTATAATTCTATTGCTCTTTAGTCCGTAATTCGTTCACACGGGCAGTACGATACGGTCGATCAGTACGATATTTTACGGAAAAAGTTGGCATCATACACACATCAACATTGCACTTCGTAATGTTCAAACCAAATGCTGTATGAAACTGCCATGTAATCCCGAAATTAACGTGCAAGTAAAATTGCCGTGTGAACTCAAATATCAAACTTCATCATCACCTTCATTAAATTTCATAACTAATTATTATAATTAAGTACTTACTGCAATATTGAGTACCTACTGGAGCAATAAATTAAAAGTAACTTACCTGTAACAAAAAAGTTATTATTAATAAATTGCTTCACATTTACAATCATTTTTGGTGGTTTATTTGCTATGGAAATATTAAACTTGATATTTTTTTTTGTAAAAACAAAAAACGCTGTTATTTTATGCCCCACCTCTAAAAGGTTTCACAACAAATGGGGTTTGCGTTACCTACGATACATAACCTGTCTTCAACGTATTACATGTTTCCTGCGGATATACATCATGTTGAGCTGTTTTCCCAGCCATTTATTTAGTCACTAGCGTAAAAATGTTTCATATTTGCCATAAAGGCACTTATAAAAATGTTTTTGTTATCATTTATGTGCTATTTTTATGTCACATGAATAATGACGTTTTTCTGTTTTGACTACAGGAAAAAACGATACTACGCTGTTTTATGAGCAACGGATTAGAATCTTGACATATTTATTACTTGGTATTTATGAGGTTTATTTGTAAAATAAAAAAAATAAAATTGAGCATAAAACCAGTTCACATTTTAATTAATTTAGAACAATTGGTGAAAATTATAAAACCATTTATGAATTACGGGTCAACAACATAATTACTGTTTTCCGTTTAAAATTAGGCAACGCAAGTAAGTGGCCAGATTTAACTTTTCGGAATGTTCAAAGGGACTTTTAAAATGAACACCTTACATTAAGAGGCTGACAATAGCTAAGTGGACAGGGCGACGACCCCGTTGCTGCGCCGCCACGACGCCGCCGCCGCGCCTCTAAGCTGTGTATATGCAACGTTGCCAGTCCGCTGCCGCGCCGCCGCCGCGGATTGTAGAGTGATATGGCAAAATCAAGGGGAGACGGCGCGGCGACGGCGCGGCGGCGGCGCTTCCGCGTTCAGACTACATGGTTATGCGAAGCGGTGTCGGCGCGGCTGCGGTGCCGTCTACACGAGCCTAGCACGGTCACTGTAGGACTGCATAGAAAAGAAAGAGAAGTGTGATAATGTAACGCTGGTAATTGCAATTGCAAAATATGAAGCAATTATCTATTTACAAAAAATCTATTGTTTGGACTAACAAATTTAAACACTATTACGTTAATATATTGCTTGTAGAATAATTTGACAAAAAATCAGAACGATTTAATGTTATTATTAATATGATTTTTAATAGTTAAACGAAATTTTTAGGGGTGTCTACGTGATATTTTTCTATCGTATCAAATTACTTGTTTTCGACACACTATCTAACTAGCATATATCCTGAAAAATATTATATATTTTTCTAATTGTGTTTACTGCAATGGATCGTGTACTTTTAGGCATTTTAAAACTTGCGTTTAGCTCCTGCAGTCGCCTTAAGTACTCCAAAAATGTGGTTGTTACCTGAGCAGTGACTATATTATAATAAATTATTTATTTTGTGAATGGTCCACCCAAAATATAGCCTACTAGCTTCTGCCCGCGACTTCGTCCGCGAGCCTAACCTTCCTCAAGAATTGGGCTATCCAATGCAAAAAGAATTTTTCAAATCCGACTGATAGTTCCAGCGATTTCCCCCTACATACAAACTTACAAACAAACAAACAAATTTATTAGTATTAGTATAGATAATAAAAGTGAAAATAATGCTCAATAAAATAAAATAGTAACAGCCATAAAAATGACACGCCAAAGTAACTCATGAGGTAAGTAAGTCCATTCTAACACCAAGAAGTCATAATTTGTTTCATGAAGCTGATTGTAAACTAAAAGTTATTGTTTTATTACTTTGACTTTTATAGAGATTTCAGTTTCATTATTTATTTTAGATATTTATTATACCTAATTGTTTACAGTCAACAATAATACCTATGATTAATGCAGCCGTTTAGAATATTTTCTAAAAGGCTCCATCTTTAAGTAGGTATAATAAAGCAGAAAATACATGGACGAGGCTTTACCAAATAAAAGTAAAATAAAAAAGTAAATACCCAAATAAATAACGTATAATGAACATTAAGAAGACAGAAAAGATCGTATACAATAAAAAATCACTTCCAAGTATCCAACCCTTTTTTTATTCAATTTGTCCGCTGGGTCTTGAAATAATTATACACATCAGAATGTATAAACCGGAAAACACATGGGACGGGCTGGCTCTCGCTACGAAAGAAGGGATCAATAGAAACTCGACCTTGACACAATTTACAGTGGCTGTACCTTCGCGGCCGCGTTCAAGAATAAACATTAGGCCTTCAGTATCCCATTACAGTGAAATAGAGAGGGTGGCTCAACAAACAAGCTAAAATAAACTTGCCTTTCGCCAAGGAGACTGTAGGAGCGCCTAGCAAGGATTTTCATTTATAAGCAAGGTCATAGATACCTACTTATATTTACTAATAGCTAAGTTGTTTTCAATTGTTTAAGATAACTAAGTAAATAAAATAAAAAAATAACAATCTTAGCCAATTAGCCAATTTTGAATACTGCTGGTTCAATTGTTGATTTTATGACAGGCAGTTTTCTTGTTATCAAGTAAAATTGTATGCTCAGCTCACAAAACAAGAGCCATAAGATAGTTTCTAAAACATGAAAAAACGTCAATGCAAAACTGCATTTTGTTGATTTATGTTGAGAGTTTCAAAACTATATTTCTAAAATATGTATTATTAATAAAAAATATACCTTCAAGAATACAGCATTCTTAGATTTGATGGCCCCCATGCAAGTTATAGTACAAACATCATTAATATTCAATGTCGCTTAGCAATTGTCTTGAAGTTTGTCTACTTTTTGTTTGTTTATATTTATATTACATCTAACAACATTATAATTATATTTACGAGTCTGAGTTATTTATATTAATTTTATGACGGATTTTTACAATATAGACAAAATAACATTGAACACTCTATGAGTTACAATATAATATTTACTTAGAATTGGCAGCTTTAGAAAACACCTACACACAGAGGTTAACATTCATTACGAAGACGAAATATCACAGGTGGATCAAGCGATATACAGGCAGGAACTCTACTTAATTAGCAACATGTAATATATTTAATTATATTAAATATTTTCTTATTGTTAATGGAAATGGAACATTCATTTATGTCAACAATTCACTCGTACGTAGGCCTTTGAATTGACTTCACTTTAATACGTAGGATATGTTTATGGATAATTTACGTATTTTCACAATAGTTTCATTCGATTTTTGGTTTAACTATAACAACCATGAAAATTACAACTGGGTATCGCAGCTAAACGTAGCGAGGACGACGCAACTCTTCTTTGTCCGAGCACTTGACAGTAAAAGCTTTGTATTTACACACACAAAACGTCTCAATTTTCGGTTTAATGTTCTCTTTCGCGACATTCGACACGCCTATTTTGCGACAAATTTAGATGTTTGAAACCCACGATTAGCCTTAATTCATTGTAATACAAGAGAGAAGTTAACCTCAAAATAATATTTTTAATACTACGTTCAGGATACGATTGGAGGAGTTGAGTGCGCAGCGCGCCTGCCGCGCAGGCTCCGCCGATTGCTTCCGAACTCGGGCGAACATCCCAGATCTCGCTCCTCCGGACCGTCGACCATCACTATTTAACATTTTGTTTGGCTTGTGCACTATGCTATAAATAACTAGCGAATCCTAGGATTACAATTAAGTCACTTGCGAACAAAGGTACTTTTACACACTCAATTGAGAACTTAACACTTCGTCACCTTTGTGCTTGTATTCTGAGCAGATTTAGATACAACTTACATTTAAAGAATTTTGGTACCTATATTAATTTGACTCATGGGTTTCTGAAAAAGGGATGTTTTTGTTCCGTACTGAAGGTTGTTATGTAAAAATTTAATTCAACTTTATTAAGATCGTCAATCAAGGCTGGGCAGCATAGGCAAATGAGATAGTACTGTTTCATTATGTACATAATGGCACAAGAAACATAAAATTAATTCAAAAACCAGCAGGCCAGGTACCTACTTTACATATAGATTGCCCACTGATGTGAGATTATTAAAGCTCGGAAGTGCGTTCAGAAACAATTTATAGGATTTGAAGGCTAATGTCACCATAATCTAAAATAATTGTAGTAAAACAGATTTAAGGTTTTATAATTCTATGCTTCCGAAAAATTCATAGAAAGGTATAGGAGTTAAAAATGGGAAATTCATTAAGAATAGATTTTATTAAGATTCGGTGGATTTTTTGTTATTGCATCAAAACTAAAGAAAAAACCGGGAATATCTGTGGGCAAAAATATAAATGAGGAAAACCTTTGAGTGATAATGTAGACGTCGCAAAAGGTACGGAGGAAAACTCGGCGCCTTTAATACGACAAGTAGTGAAAGACTTGGTGAAAGGCCATTGCTTCACAGAGGGGTGATAAGAGCTAATTAATAAAGGTAATGATTATGAGGGGTCTAGATAAAGTAAGCGATACATTTAATTATTTTTTATAATGGTTTCCTCTAGCCTACTTGAAAAGAAAACGAATAACTATATACGGAAGTTAATTCAGTAAATCGATTTGCTTTTGGCTTGAAAATACGTGAATAGATTTGGTAACACGTGTATTTAGAGTAAGTACGTCTCAGAATTCACAATTAGATTTGAGATAATTTCGGAACGATTCAGCAATAATGTTAAATATGAAATTCACAATGTATATTATGTATTCCTTCGTTTAGTTTGACTTAATTAATTAAGGCACTCATATGTTATAATTTATTTATGGATAAGGTTGGAAAACAGCCGACGGCCAAGGTGAAAAGTCGCGTTTTAGGTACAACATTTAGTAGACAATGTAAAATACTTCTGCCACATTAAGATAAACTTTAAAATAGCATCCTGCAACTATCTTACTGCAGATTCAGCAATTGCCTTCCACTGAGTCTTCCGTGGTTGCTCTCTGCATGGTGGCAGTTTTAGACTGTCTAAGTATTTCTTCAAGTCCGTAAGTATTTCTTGAAGTTGAGCCTTCAGGTGAAATGACTGTCTCCAATGTTAACTTAAGTTGGTATTATAATTGACATCTGGGGCACTACTTAACCGCATAACTTCAAATGAATACATGAAGAGGCGAGAGTGCCGAGATCTTCATCCTTTACCCATAGTGTGGCCTACCTAAATAGTCAATACTCTTTCTCTTGGGAAAATCTTTACAAGCATACACGTCGTATTCTAGCTTGAAAAATGATCTATGGATCATGAATGTAAAGAAAACATTAAAATCTGGTTTCCTTCACCAAATGATCGTAACATATGTATAAATGTATGATATTGAACAAAACGAATAGCCTGTATGCAATAAACCAGATACTTACTTCATACATAAATTGTATTCCATAAATACTTTTCTTAAGATAAGCCTGTCTTCGCTATAGAGAGGAAAAACAATAGGATGAGGAGGAAGGAGAATAGAGTAACTTACCTCACTCGATGTCAAGTAGCATATCCTGGAGTCGGTGCTATCAATGGAAGCTTGCTGAACAATCCCATAGCGCGTAGATTCACGATCGCTTGTGTATTCCGAACGAACGCTGTCTTGGCGGTCGAAAACACCCCTGTAACAGAAGCTAAATATTTACCCTTTCTTAACTTTACTTGATTAACGGATTTGTGTTTATCTTTGGCGTGGACTTTTAAATTAAAATAGAAAATAAAATAAATGTTTTGATTAAAGACTAGCTTCTGCCCGCGATTTCGTCCACGTGGAAGTCGTAAGACATCATAATATACTAAAATAACAGTCTAACTTTCTAAAACTTTCTTCTACGTATGTAGTATTGGTCTCAGCAGCCGAAATTTATGGAACGTCAGGACTGGTGATGCGGAGCAAGCGACGTACAGTTGTCTGTGTGAGAAGCAGCTCGCTCTGAGGTCGACACCCGCAGCCTACAGTAGCAATTTCCCATTGCTTGCGTAGTTTTTCGTTTTTAGTGAATTAGTAAACTCTTGCTTTCCTGCATATACTACCTAATGGTACAACACTGATGTACTGACTGATGCATTCTTACAGATTATTCCTGAGAAACAGCTATTACTAATATAACATAACACTATATTATGTAAACACACGGCATTTCTCATTAACACTCACCTAACCATAGATATTTATTTTAATTATAACTTCATGTTTTTCCGTGTACCTTTTTTCTACGAACTATCATACAATTAATAATATAACAAACTACAACAAAAAATAAGCACAAAAACTATCAACGTTTGAGAATCGAACTTTCAATCACAGGTTTGCAAAGCAGTCGTCAATCCGCTAAGCTATTTGCTTTGTTGAAAGTTCACTAAAATAACCGTTCTTTTAAATATCATAACTGCTTAGCTCCATAAAGGTATAGCGTGATTGATGATAATCATTTAAAAGGTTAAATCTGTAACTATCTGCAATATTCTAACCTTTTGGCTCGTCTTTTTACAATTTGCGTTAAACTATAGATAGAAGAATACAAACATATGCAATATTGATCAACCCTCATAGCAAATAGCGTGATAATTTATAGCCAATAGACTGACCAGACTTATAGGGAATATCTATGCAAAATTTTAACAAAATCTATCCGAAAGTATTTACGTGACGCTGGAACATACAATTAAATAAACAAACGGAGAAAAAATCGAAAAACTATGTTTTCGGCATTAGAATCGTTCCCAGATCTCGTAACAATGACTTTTTTCAAAAATATTCAATGTACTGTTTTGACTTTACTACGACTTTATTATATGTATGCCAAATACTTATCTATGTTCGAATGATAAAAGGACCTTTTAGTTAGTTGGCGAGATAACCTTGATAGAATGTGGAAAATGTACATAGTCATGTATCATCAGCGAAAATGAAGACACATGGGACCCTCATTACTTAAAAAAAACATGAAATACCTTTTGGCCTACGTTTTGGGCCAACTTTCCAATTTTCATCTTCCCGTGAGAATTTAGAAAATGTCTTTTGAATAGTTACTTCGGTTTTCAGAAATATTTGCGTGCCTTCTTTAAAGTAAATAAATTTTTTGGTATTGTAATCGCGATTTTGCGTACAATTACAAAACTTTTTTATTGTGTGGAGAATGAACTTATAAACAAAATTTACTTCCTATGGGAGTAAAGTTAATTTTGTTTGTAAATCAACGTCAGATCCTGGAAAATAATGAAACATTTTGTTGGAATCGCGAGTTGAGATACTTATACTGAGTAAAATTCTTTGAATTCGTATAAATATTATTTAAGTAAGATATTATGTACCAACACTTGTACGGTTATATTATATTACCTGCTAAAGCGACTTATGTTATTTACATATTATGTTACGGCTAATACCCGAAATGCGGCTACACCTAGTTTTAGCCGGCTACAACTAGGTGCGGCCGGTAGCAGGTGGTTAAACTTGGCTAAATGGCGGCTTGACTTGCTGGTCGCTGCCGCGGCACCGCTCGCTTCGCTCGCTCGACTCGTGCAATCTGTTATGTGATAACAGTTCTAACCTAACCTACCTTTCAGCTTTTTTCATTTGCTACAACTAAATTTAACCAACTGCTACCGGCCGCACCTAGTTGTAGCCGGCTAAAACTAGATGTAGCCGCACTTCGGGTTTTAGCCGTGACATATTTACCAATTGTTAAAAGCTGCAGGCAGACAGTTTAATAATTTTGAGTACTAGTCGAATCTCACGTTACCAATATATAATTTTGAGATTCGCTACTAGAAATAAATTGTTAACATAGTCCTTCAGAAATTCGGCACTATCAAAAGCAGACTTAATTACACCGAACATAAAAATGTCGTCGGCATATTATTGTAGGTAGGTACTGAATCGACCGATTAATTTTACTTTCCGAACAAGTTAAAGTTAGTCGTATTGGAAACTTTTCATTTTCCATTTCACCTAATGAATTAAGTATTAAAAATGGGCCTGTCAAGGGGAATCAAAATCCGTTCATTCCATTTCGGGCCGGGTTCCGATAGACAGGCAGTAATGAGAACTTCATTTGGACTCGGATTTCACTGCCAATCTTCTTCAGTGACATACATTGTTAAAATGAACATTGAGTTTCGAATGAGGTCGTATTTATTATATTTAATTTGTAAGTAAATAAATAAAACGTGAGGGATGACATGCTGAAGTTAAGGTTTTCAGTGCATTTTCTCTTTATTACTTTGTTTACGTTACAAGGAAAAGGTATACATATTAAGATATAAGTAAAAATACTAAAATAAAAACTCAGTACGGTATGTTGCTCGCCCGCCGCCAAATGATGTTTATGCCGTAAAAACATTCTAAATTATCTACACCGTAGAACTATATCATACCTTTGCTCGAAGCTGTCAGCCCTGTTGCTCCTGTAGCCGGAGTCGTTAAGGCTGCCTTCATGGCGGAGGCTGGGGAGGGAGTCCCAGGGGGAGCGGCGCGGGCCGGGGGGCGGGGCACCGCGCCACCCGTCTGAGTGGCGGTACCACGCCGCACGGGCCGACTCACCGATGCATGAAGCGCACCGGGATGCGCTCACGAAACTGTGCATAACGTACATTATAAATTGTCGTGTTGCCTTTAATACTCGTAGCTGGGATTAATGCAGGCGCTATTTTAGGTTGCGTACAAATTAAAATGATACTGTAATGGTTTCGTATTTCCAGGCTCGGAACTGTGATAAACGTATAACGAAACCTACGTTTCAAACAACATTTCAACGTTTGAAACTATAATTAGAGCTACCTAACCTATATTTATCAAATATGTGAAACTTTAGTAAAACCTCTACTAAATTCCCGATTTATTTACTTAAATTGGCTACGAACGAAGGGACCTAAAACTGAACACATAGTCTACTTGTATTATAAGTAAAACAAAAAGTTTACAGTAAGTTTTAATCTGATACAACTTCTTGCACAAAAATTGCATGTATCCGTTATTTCACGTTAAACAATTGAGCTCTACAAAGTAAAGGTTCCGTTTTCCGTGTCTCAGATAAATAAAAAATAAACAAACCATCCAAAGTTAAACTAATTTGAAATGGACGTATCCCGACTGGGATGGACCGACCAATGGGATTGGACGCCATTGTTCCGTGTCAGATTAACGGCTCCTAGTTTTTGATGTTGTTTTAAAATATGTAGTGTTGATACAAAATTAATAGCGATTCGACTTTTGACTGAGTTTTCAAGCAAACAGTAAAAGTCGCATTTTATACAGCAGCTCAATAGAAGGGAAATAGACCAAGGCAACAGAACGCAAAGGAGACGTCTACGAAAATGATACTGCACATGAACCTTTTACAACAGCAACCAAATAAATTGAATGACACATTATGAACAATATTTTAGCAATTTCCCATTGTGGCCTTTTACGGAAACATTCATTTTGAATGAAGTAAAATAAAATACGGCTTTAATCATTTCAGAAGTGGGTATTATTCATGCAGGAAGATGTAGGGGTACTCTTTTAAATCAGGTTTGGTCATGTGTGTCACATACACACTTACATAATGTTTGGAATCTATAAAGTGGTGCTCGTAGATCTGATGTAGAGCGAAGAAAACGATGCTGTATTCGTAAAGAATCTTCACAAATAGTTACGTGGATGCATTTGTTCATACTCAGAGCAAAAAATCTTTAATGTAGGTAAGACGAAAACAATTTTGTAATAACAGGTTCATGAATACCTTTCTTTGAAGTACCGTAGTTTTCAAAGCCATAGGCACAGGTCTTTTATTTTCTAAATACGTAGGCAGGGAAGGATATAAATATGATATACCTTTTTTGCTTACATCTTTTATACGGGCACAGAGGATTCTTTTACCTAATCAATCATTGTGCTCGAGACCAAAGAAAAAATACTGTAACGAATTTCTGTCAAGCACTTTATTAAATATCGCTCTCACAACAAAGCAAAATACCTTCATATAATTTGCAAAAGCATCTTCAACGTTTCCATCATTCAATCATCTAATAAGATCCGACTTGCCAGACTTAATATCCTTATAGACCTCGAGGAACAGGATTATAGATCGTGAAATTGTGTAATATTATCAAAAGCATCATAAATTATTGTCGGCCCTTTAGTATTACAAAAATTGCTTGGTTCGCGAATGGCTAATTCTGTCCCAAGAGTATACCCCGGAGCATACGTGACTCAGGAAAACCGATAACTACGACAATAACTGAGTCGCACGATCGATACCTAACCCTACTTACACGACAATGGGTCTTGTGGGACGAAATATCAACATTCCTTTACCAAAATAACATATGTTACCTAATGTAATTGATAAAAGTGTACGCGTTGACTTTTTGGTCGACCACATGGGACTAGCGGCTGCTTACTGTATGCAGTGTTATTGATGTTAGGTGGTAAGTCTAGGGATTACAAATTATATTGGAATAATACTTTTTTTTCAGGATTTGATTTCAGTGCCAAATTACGACAAGTGGATATAGAGCTACATAGAGAGGATGAGTTGGTTTAATTTCACTGATCAGGAGTTGACAGTAAAATAAACATACCTACTTAACTTCCCACAATGCAGCAATGGCACTGTCACTAAATAGACTACATAATTAAAAAATCGATGAGAAACTGTTACGTACTATCTCAATCGGATCCAATTCAAAACAAATAGCTTTTATCAGTATTTGGAAGAAATTCATAAACTTAAAAATAAACAATCTATGAACGGTGGCTGGGCATGAAGTGCGTTCGACTTTAATATCCCTTCACCAGACAAAATATAGGCGTCATCATCTACTTTGCCTTTTTCCCAACTATGCTGGGGTCGGCTTCCAGTCTAACCGGATGCAGCTGAATACCAGTATTTTACATGGAGCGACTGCCTGTCTGACCTCCACAACCTAGTTACTAGGTAACACGATACCCCTTGGTAAGACTGGTTGTCAGACTTTTTGGGCTTCTAACTACCCGTAACGACTGTCAAAGATCTACAAATTACAGCCGGGACCAACGGCTTAACGTGCTTTCCGAGGCACGGAGGGGTCTTGGTATGTTAAGATGGTCACCCATCCACAGACCAACCGCGGCAAGCGTAGCTTAACCTGATCGATCGACCCGTGCAGCTGTTGTTTCTTAGCCACAAGCCCCTCTATACTCTATACAAAATATAGGCGTGTCGGTAAATAAATCAATGGCCTACGAGTACCTACGCCTGCTGGCAGATGAATTACTAGAAAGGTCAACTTGCCATCCTGCAAATTGAACTTTTTTTTACAACAAAACCCTTTTACTGTTATTACTTCAGATACTATTTAAAACAAATCAAGAACTCCAACAACTTTAATCCTCTCTATTTTATATACCTAGTACAGTTATCTTAGTTCCATTAAGGGTATCTAGAAGTGTTATTTTAGCTATCTATTTTTATTTGAAAGAGTGAAAAGAAAACCCAACACGCCGAATTCAGTAAGCTGACCACTTTGTAAGAGATATTTTTCCTCGCGCTAACTATTGTTATTTTTCAAATAAAGCCCTTCACTAAGTGGTTGAGCGAGGGATGAATCGAAATCGTTATCTCTGTAAATGTTTCGTAAACACGTAGGTACAATTTCGTATACTGATTAGGGGAATTCCTTGTATTCTACTGAGCATTATTGTTTTCGGAATGAATCTCCTTAATCCGTTTAGATACCTCAATGCTTATGAGGACATATTACTAAACCTCTGTGAATAGGCTCTATTGTTGCACTGCGTTTTCCACATTGCTAGGCGAACAAAACCCTCTGGGGAAATATCGGCTCACTACTATGGTTTTGCAGTACTAAGTATATCTACGATGGTGAAATGAAGTATGCTGTCTTTCAAAATAAGTACGTGTACTGAAAGGTACTTGAAAGGTACACTTAGATTAATACATTTTTGTGATAGGTCTGGCGCTGATATGTCGCGCTTGCTATTTTTTACTGGGAAATGGAAAATACGGTACTTTATTTTTCAAAATAAAGTACCGTATTAGTTTCAACTAACAAGCGGATAAAGGGCAGTTCAGATTACGCTATATCGCTATATGGTAAAGCATATTGCATCATACTCTTAAGCTATAACTATACAGGGTGGCAGGGACATCGACGCGAAAACTGATACCATGGATTCAGGACATGATTCATAAAATTAAAAAAAAAAATGTTACCTACGCGGTCAAAATGTATGGAACAGCAGATTTAGTGAATCCATGGTAACAGTATTCGCGTCGATGTCCCTGCCACCCCGTATAGCATGACGGTCACACTATACGCTATATCGCGAGCCGGTCTACTATTTATGCCAAGTTATTTGACGGCGATCCGTCATTAAGTGCACACACCATGGATTTAGTACCACTAGCGTGGAAAGCTCATCAAGTGATGACGATGATATGGAATTTAACTACAACTTATTAATCGTTTTGAAAAAGAAAAAAACATTACAAGTTGTAACATGTTGTGGATATCCGAATCGTAAGATATGGCTCTAAAAATTGCTCAAGTTTATCGAGTACAGCAAACCAATACTTTATAGCATAGCGTTGTGTGAACGTGTCAATATAAAATGTATGCTGACCGATAATGTCATGCTGTGTAATATTTGCTATATCACTGTATGTACAAGTAGGTATACCGAAAACTACCCAAAAAAACTAGAATTTTGATAGGTAAATAAGTATTTCAGCTTATTTGAATAATTGAAAGCGACGTTTTTAACCGACTTCTAAAAGGAGGAGGTTATCAATTCGGATGTTTTTATTTTTTTTATGTATGTTCGGGCATAACTCCGTCATTTATAACTGGATTTGCAAGATTCTTTTTTTGTTTGAAAGGGTATGCTCTCGAAATGGTCCCATTGTCATCTGGTCAGGATCTGATGATGGGAACCTGGAGAAATCGAGGGAACTCTTCAAATATAGCACAACTATAGCTGTTTGGGTATTTTTTATAGTAACTCGTGCAGTTGCTCTTGGAAAGCACCATTTGGTGAAGTGGAACTGATAATGAAGACCACAGATGGCCATCGGGACTTCAATAATAAGTATTTAACGGGTTGCGATTCGATTACTTTAATATGGTTGTCAAGCAATTTATGCTCGTCACAGTGCATATGGATAAGTGAAGCTGATAGTGAAGTACCAGGAGAACTCCTCAACGATTAACGTCCCTGCATCGGGAAAAGCAATATTTTGTAAAAGGAGATGAGCAGTTGGCATTAGGCTAATGTAACATAGATAAATTACAAATTGAACCACTGAAAAGAGAGAAAAAAAAACTTTTTTACAAAAAAAAACACAACCGACTTCCAAAAAACCACTACAAAATGAAAAATAACTTAAATTTCGGAAGTCGGTGGCAAATAACGAAAATACAAAACCAAAGACACCGACTTCCGAAATTTAAGTTATTTTTCATTTTCTAGTGGTTTTTTGGAAGTCGGTTGTGTTTTTTTTTGTTTAAAAAAGTTTTTTTTTATATCATGACTTCATGTTCAATTTGAACATGTATTGTATACAATTCAATTATTTGATTGAATTGCTGCATAAACCGCGAATATTCTAATGGTTATAATATACATAGGTACTATATAACTACGTATACATGGGTAACTTATTGTATAGCGCCTAAATATCGTAAGTAGGTAGGGCTTATTGGTCGCCATATTAACACACAAAGGCAAAAAAATATGTTATTTAAAGTGACGATTCGCCCGTTTCGGGCGAGTAAATTCGTGCGATTTGACCAATAAACCGTAAGTAGAGGAAAAAATCGGTGACCGACTTTGCATACATGTGAAATACATATTAATTTTTTTGAAAAATTGAAAAATTTCAGACATTTCTCGCTTTGCACATTTCGAGATGAATGAGTCAATTTAACAGTATTATTAAATATAGTTAGGTATTATACATATTTTGGTGTTAATACTCAAAGAAATTTAAAATACCTACTATGTAGAGTGATTATTTATCAGAAGAAATGTCATAGAAAAACTATGATCCCGTGTCTCTATGAGGTCACCTAGCGAAACACAGCAAAATTACTTAAGCGTACAAAATTACGCTTGGAAAATTACACTTTTACTGTAATCATCCTTCTATCCTTTGATTACCAACCGATCTGTTTGACACATCTAAGTTTTTTTTATTTTGTCTAATTACTGGGTTAAATTATAAAACACTAACTAAAATATACACCGTAAGTACAGTCGTTTTATCAATACGATATTTGCAATATCACAATGTGTAACTGCGATATTTTCTGCGAAAATAATTTTCTTTTTGCAGACAAGCCTGTCGTACCGCGTATGACATGAGACATAGAACTAGACTAGGCAAGTAGATTACGATGTTGTCCGCTTTATTTCGTCAATCATAAGTATATTTAAATGTCTTTGTTAATGTTAGATATTATGAAAACAATATTTTTATTCGTATTTTTATAAACCGACTTCCACAAGGAGGAGATTCTCAATTGGACTTTATGTTTGTTATTTGTATTTGTTACGCAATTACTCCGCCAATTATGAATTTATTTGATGTTTTTTTTGTTTGGTAGGTCATACTTCAGAGGTGTTCCCATTTTTTTTAAATTAACTTTGCTTGAGTAGTTTATGTGGATGATATGATAAGTTCCTGTCACTGTTATTTACGTAACAGGTAATGGTATTCGAATTTGTGTAGGGTAGGTACCACAACTAAAAAGTAATAAAAAAACTTTTACTAACTTAGAAAAAAAAACAACCAACTTCCAAAAATGAATATTGAAAACCAAAGACACCGACTTCCGAGATTAAAGTTATTTTTCACTTAGTAGTGTTTTTTTGGAAGTCGGTTTTTTTGAAGTGAAAAAAACTTCTATAGGCGGGTTGGGCATTTTTGAAATGGGACTAAACCATTGATTTTGCGACACTGTAACGACATCAGCTTTTGACCATTCAAAAAACTTCAACGCGTTAATTACCAGTGACGATTTTTTTTTCAAGTTTTCACTTCTTTCGGCACTCCCGGAGTGCCAATGTTTTTTTTTTTCCAAATAGGTTATTAGGTATTCTCATCCTTACGGTCACCAAATTGAGAACGCCTTATTATAAAGTCGGTACTCATCGAAAAACTCCCTTCTAAAACCTAATTGCTAATTAGTTAATTTGATTTCGCAGAATGAAGTTAATTCAGTTTAAATTGTAGGTACTTTTGAATAGTCTCTCGTAAACATAATATTTATGTGATAGACGTACAGGTTGATTGAATACCGACATGCTCTTTCCGCAGTCACGTTTTTTCAACTTTGAAACCTGACAGGGATGACGAAGCACATGCAATGGAATTCCGCAAAAGCTTTTTCGCACTAATGCGTATGTGCAACAAAGGACCGACTGTCACATTCAATCTTCATGCATTTGTACACGTAGATCAAATGTGACGACCGGATCTCTGTTCAGAAATCGAATTTTATCTTTATCCGTTTCCAATGAATTCGTCCATTCGTAAAAACTTAATTGACCTATTTTACGAGTAATTCTCAGTACACGGATGGTTCAACTGAATCCTACTTCAATTATTCGAGACTACTTTTGAACGTTTCATAATAAATTGGCCAATTAATTAATTCACCGAATGCTTCATAAAATATTGTTTTTCTTACGTAATAATATGAAATTAATATTATATTTTTAATCATTAAACTATATACACCCCTGGTTCTTAATATTTAGAGTAAATTGCACCTAAGTAGTTTTATAGGTAGGTTAATATAAATTCTATGGGCTTATTACTGTTTTGTTGCGTATCAGCATCAGTTCCACTGCTTAAAGGCAGTATACCTACATTTCACGATTTACCTTTTATTTTTTTGTAGTTGAAGTGTATTGTTTTTTTCACGCTACATTATTCATATAAAAATCAGTATTAGCCATAATATAACTTGCAGTTAAATTTATAATTATGTACAGTTTATTTATAGTGAATTGTTTTACAATTTTATTTAACAATGCCTCATATAACGAAAAAAAATCATTCACGCGTTTTGGCTATTGCTCTTACTACAAAAATCGATCACCAATTCGTTTGACATGCCTGGCAATGGCAATTAATTAACTAAATAGTAATTTCAAAGCGGTTATTGTGAATATGTAATAATGTATATTTATTTAACCATATTTAATGTAGGATGGAGGTATTTGGCTCATTGGCTGATAAGGGTAAATAACAAAAAATATCACCTTTATGTATTCTGGTTCTTTTAGTTCTTCATCATCTTCATCTGCCTAGCCTTTTCCAACTATGTTGGGGTTGGCTTCCAGTCTAACCGGATGCAGTTGAATACCAGTATTTTACATGGAGCGACTGCCTATCTGACCTCTCCACAACCTTATTACTAGGTAACACGATACACGATGGTTCTTTTAGTTCTTCACATTGCAAAACATAGAAAACTGAAAGGAGCTGTTTTGGGGATACCAAAATGCTTTCAGGCCATTTTTAACCGACTTCCAAAAAGGAGGAGGTTTTATGTTCGTAGCGTATGTTTTTTTTTATGTAAGTATGTCCGCCGATTTCTCCTTCGATTGCGAACCGATTTTTAAAATTAATTTTTTGTTTGAAAGGGTATGCTCTCGAGGTAGGTAGTCGCATATTTTTATTAACTTTGCTTGGATAGGTAGTTTTTGAATTAGCTTCAATAATACGTATTTTTTCCCAATTAGTATGTGAATGATATGATAAGTTCCTGTCACTGGTAGTAAGTACTGGTATTCGAATTTGTGTTGGGTAGGTACCACAACAGAAAAGTGAAAAATAAAAACTTTTTACAAAAAAAAAACAACCGACTTCCAAAAAAAAACACTACAAAGTGAAAAATAACCTTAATTTCGGAAGTCAGTGTCTTTGGTTTTGAACTTTCGTTTTTTGCCACCGACTTCCGAAATTAAAGTTTTTGAATCCTTATCCGGTCTAAATCTACGTAGGTCAAATTAATGTTTTTGCCGCATAAAAGCTTTTCATATCTTTTCTAACATAGATAAGCTATTTATTACTCATTTAGTAGTTATTTTGATTAAATGCTTGAAAATTTATGAAATATTTTTGTCAGAGTTCAATAATCCCAACACATAGGTTAATCTTTACAAATACTTAAGCAATGAGACATTTTAATTAATCCAATTAATTTTGTGGTGTATATTTTTGTAACGCAGGCAATTCATTAGTGGATAACTGTTTGTACAACTGTTAATTGAATGCAATTGAATTAATGTAGTTTCCTATTGAAAATAGGGATTCTGATACCACTATTTATATTGGTTGCGGTTTAACTCACAATTTGTGCCATCAAAATATGCATCAGTCATTCAGTTCAAATATTAACATACTGTTAACAAATTAAGGTTCCATTTGACTTTAATATAATCTAATTATTGATAACCACATATTAATTTTGAATAATAATATATTATTGCTAATAGGTTCCGACTGACATAAAATACTTATTAAAACAATTATTGAAATGATTTCATATAAAACGATGATATATTATTAATTACTTACTGTCACAAATGAGACTAATTCACAAGAATTTGGTACTTAAATAAAGTATTTATTTATTTTTATTAAAGGTACTAAAACTGATTCCCAAACTAAGGCAGGGCTCGTATTTTGGAAATCAATCCTCAGACGTGGAGTATTATTAGAAAATCTTGTCCACGTGAATGTCGTGACGGAAATATTATTTAATAACTATAAATCTACGCTTGAGTTAATTGTACTTTTACCTTGCTATCTCATTTAATATATTTTATAGTCAGCAATGTTATGTTGAACACAAAAAATAATACCTAACTTTTACAGTAACTTTGTAATTTACATACCTAACTTAGTAGATAATTTCCATACAGCCGTCTAGTTGCATGCTCTAAAACTAAGTGACGTGGTCCTGCTGGTAATTTTGATAAGGGTATTTTGCTTAAGATCGCAATAAAGTTGCAAGTTCTATGGACGATATAGGGTTCAAAATTTAAATTAAGACAAAGTGCAATGATAAGGGTAAGGACACCAACACAGCTTATAACTTATGGGTAGGTAGGTAGGTAACTACTATTTTGGGACATAATTTTATTGTGTTTATACCTATATATTATATTAAATAACAATTATCTATTTACTTCGCTGGAAGTGACCCAAAATAACTAACTTTGCAAATTATAGATGAACTCAACATTTTAGTATGTATCTTTAACTATTCTTGTAGGTTCTTATTGCTTTAAAAGTAATTCTAGAAGCTAAGTTTGAAATAAGTAAACACGTAAGTTCAAAATAGACAAAGTTGGTTTAAGTTTAAGATTGATCGGGTTTTCTGAGCCCCGCCTTAAAGTATGTAGGATGTGTTCACTTTCACATGACATACAAAGGTAAGTCATAGCTTGTGTGGTCTGAAAAGATTGGATGACTTAATGTAGATAAGCACTAATTAAATTGAATATATTCTGAACATTACGAATAAAATGACATCTCTTCACCCCCTTGGTTGCCTGATAGAGAATACCAATGTTTATATTTTTATATATGGCATCTCGTAGTTGACCTCTGAGGATTGTAACTACTTAACCGGACTGTCCTGTGGTTGCCTTAAGCTACTAACTTAAAGCCTCCAGCCAGGGCGTAAAATAACTTAAATACTAGGCGAACGCTTGCTAAGGGCAGCCCCTGTGGGGTACGAACCTCTGCTTAGGGCGTCGCTGGGGGGAGGACAGCAAGATGGGACAGACTGGACCAAACAAGGATAATGATTATTATTATTCGGGGAATTTAAAGCTACAGGCTCAGCATCGACATGGGCTGGTGCATCGTTGTCAAGCAAGGGTCGGGAGAGTATTATTTACTCGGGGGGGTCGCAATCGCGGAGTATCTTGGCGGCGAGGTCGGAATGACGGACGTTTGTGTTTGTGCACTGTATTGGTGACCCTACTGCTCTCCTGGAGGAGGGTTATGGGGTCATCGAGTCAGTAAGGGCATGCCTCGGGCGGCGGATTTGACTCATTCAAGAGGGGATTTAGCTGGCGGCCGCTACATCCAGAGGGTTGCGATGTGATGAAAAGTGGGGATTTTAAATTCGAGATGGAGGATCTCTTTCCTAACATACTAGGGGGATCCCGTTGCCATTCGGAGGAAACAATTTTGGAGGGCCTGCTTCCTATAGGTGTAATAGGGCTTTACGTGTGCGAAGACGGCTCAGGCATAGGTGCCGGGTGCCGGGTGTGGTGGTGGGTTGGTCGAATGCCATGTAGGTACGCAATTTGCACTTAAGTGACAATTTGCTACGTGCATTCAGAACGCAGTGAAGTCTCCCGAGACCGAAAGTGGCTCGCGACCATTCGTGAGCCACTTTCGGTGGCCCATGCCTGCTTTATGTGCTCAGTGAAAGAGAGCTTCGAGTCGAGGACCAAAGCCAAATATCTAGGTGTTATTTGACTCGCTTCTCTCAGGGAATCGGCTTGTCAAACATGGTGATTGGTCTGGGGAGAGGGGTTTTGAGTTTGAGATGCGCTTTCTTGAAGAGAACCGCTTGACTCTTTTCGGGATTGACTTCGATTCTCCACTTTCTGAACCAAGCGCCGAGCTTGTCGACTGCGGTTTGGAGAGTGAGAGCTATCGCGTCAGGGCTATTGCCTTTGTGGTGGCCCCTGTTGCGCCTTTTCACTTTTAGGGAAATCGATGGTGAACAGCGTGAAAATGAGAGGAGAGAGCACGGAGACGTGAGGGACTCCTGCGCAAATGGCACGGGAAGAGGAAAGCGCTTTTTCGATGTCATAACGGAAAATGCGGTTCGACAAAATGTGACGTAAAATGAGTACGAGACGATCTGGCACACCGAGTTTGTAAAGCTTATTTAGTAAGCCTTTGTGCCAGACTTTTTTGAACGCTTTTGCTATGTCGAAGAATATTGCACCCGTCATTGAGCCGCGCTGAAAACCAGCGCTGATGTCTTCGATGATACGGTGGACCTGATGCACGATAGTGTGCTGAGTTCGAAAGCCAAACTGCTCATTGGGAATGAGGCCCTTGGTCTCGGCGTAGTCTCTGAAACGCTTATAAATACGCCTCTCATAGATTTTACCGAGGACCTTAAGCAGTCTGATGGGGCAGTAACTCGATGGCTCGGACTTGGGCTCGCCGGGCTTAGGGATACCTATAACTGTGGCTTCTTTCCACGTTTGAGGGAAGATGTTATTGCTTAGGGCACCATTGAAGATGGTAGCTAGTAGCATTATCAAGTGGGTAGGGAAGAATTGGATCACCCTATTGGTGAGTCCATCTGAGCCGGGGGCTTTGCGGGCTTTCAGACTTTTAATGATATCGTGCGTTTCGTCTGGAGTGAGGGAAGGCAGAGGATTATCAGGTCCTTCTTCGGGAGGGAGGGAGGCTCCACGTTCGACTTCCGCGTCGACCTCTGCAAGGTGAGCTTGGTCTACTGGTAGGGAGCTAGGTGAGCATTGGGCTTCTAGACTGTCGGCTAGGCATTCAACCTTGTCGATGTCATCGAAAACGATGGTCTTATCGGGGCGTACTACGGGGGGCATGGACGCGGCTTGCCGGGACTTGAGAGAATGCTTAAGGCATTAAGTCCGCCTTTGTGCCTTATTGTGTGCGTGAAGTTCAAAGAAATAAATAAATTGTTTCTGAAAAGTTGCAAAATATCTTGATACTTAATTTAATCTGATAATTTTCCTTGAAAAAAGATGTTAGTTGTTTTATTTCTATATATCTCACAGATACCTACTAATGGCAAAGAATACATTTTACGAAGTAACATTGCACCTGGCATAAATAAGTGCTGAACATTTTGTGCCAGTTATGATGCTTATCATTTTATTATAATTAATAAGTATTTATCTATAAATAATTTGACAAAAGAACGCATATAATTTGGTAATCAAGCAATAAATAATAGGTATATACTCTAAAGCATCCAAATGTAAGTAACCAACAAAAGTTTTACACCACTTGTAAATAAAGCTTGTTCAAATAAAGTAACACTGGGCTTGAACCAAACGCTCGTCTTTAATTTTATTGAAATGGACGGCATTAAAGTATCATTCGAAAACTCTTTCATCTCTACCCGTTTTTGGGTGATAACTTAATAAATGTAATAAAACCTGAATTATAATTTATTGTATTTCACTTTACACATATAAGTAATTAAACAGAAATTAAAATTCCACATAATGAAAAGTTTTCAATTATCTTCGTCGAAGTATTTCATAATAACTCTGATTGTTTGCATAAAATTTAATTTTAAAAATAAAAACTTAATAAGTATTCACAAAAATACAATAAAAGGTATACTTCATGCAAAATTAAACTATTTAAATAAGAAGTAAAAACATTAAAAAAGTAATTTTATGCTTTCAATAGCAACTATGATAGACACTGTGTTTTGATACGTAATATCGACTCATAGTCTCAATATTTTTTGGAGGTTACCTACATCAAGAAAAATATTTAAAAAAAAACTTAAACTCGATCTCTTTTATTTAGTATAGTTTATTCTACTAACATAATTATCTATAAGGTAATGTAAGGTAACTAACAATATTGTTTCTACTTCTAACTTCAATCAAACATACTGTTCCGATACTCGTTCCAAGGGTCGAACGCTATGCAACCATTGTTTGTCATTCTAAGTGATTAATCGTATTCTGTTTTTGGGAACTAAATGTCTTAAACCTAAGTTACATTTTAAGTATGTTAAAATGAATTTTAAAAATGTAATAAAAAAAATGGTAGAAACGATATTGGGAACAGAGTCCAAGCTACCGGTGGTCAGGGCTCTTCAGAGACGAACCTCCTAACAATACATGCCGTGTTCAGAAGTACCGCTTTCTGGATCAAGCCTTTGATCCAGCTGCATAACGATAGCGTCCTCAGGTGTTAGTCAAGGCTCTTGGATATTATGCCATTGGCCGTCAGGACTATCGACACAATTACTGTTATATCCACGAGGCGATCGACGGCGGTGATCTCTCGTATCCGGCCCTGATTCAGGCCATGGTACGGAGCGAGAGGAAATGGGAGGCCGTCACCTCCTTCTGCGAAGCAGTAATGCTCGCGAAGGAGGAGGTGGAACGCGTGAGGGAGAGGAAAATTTCGCGCCCTCGCGCCCCTAACCGCCGCAGGAGGAGACGCCCTGGGCGTCGGGAATCACAGGCAGATTTCCGGCCACCGTAGGCGCGGGCTTGCGGACGGTGAGCGATGGGTAGCTCGCCGTCCGATAAGGACCAGGCCCGGTTCGACGGCGTGTTGTGTTCCACGCGCGCCTCAAAGAGATGTCAGCAGAATTGACGGGGTCCGCTAGGGCCAATGCCTGCCGGGGCTGCGATATGGGCCGAAAGGGAAATCGTGGCCCCCCGGTAACATGGCAACTGAAGGAACAGCCTCCCGCTCCACCCAGAGCGGGAGAAGTTATTTGATAATTTCCCACCCAAAAAAAAACCACCATATCGTCAACCTTGTGAGTCAGGTCAAGGTACAGCTAAATTATTATTTAGTGGTGTATTTACCCGACTGCGGGAAAGGCCCAAAGGAAGGTAATGTTTTTTGAAAGTGTGTAGGTACTAACCTTGATTGGTGATCGCTTAGGTATCCTTGATCGCGGTCTCGAACCCTGTCCCTGAAACAAACGAAACGAAGCGTTATTTTCACGATCTATATCTACTGAAAATTTGTGGAAAAGCTGTTGGTTGCTATCCGTAAAGCCGCTAAAGAATGGTGATTTTTCTTTATCTCTAAATCACAAACTTATCGAAATGCTTGCTTCACCCACCGTATTTGTTCGTGCCTATGCTAAATCAAGGTTTACCAAATGGCTATCTGACGTAGTGTTCTTGATGTTTTGCTCACAAAACATACCAGAAGCACGGTTATAAAGAACTATTAAGTCTGTCAGGCTGAATTGGACTAAAGTTATTCATAAAGTTTGTGGAAACTTCATTACTAGTTAAAAATAACAGCTATCGAGTTAATGTAGGAACAGATGGACATTTCGACATGCTTGTACCTTTTACAGAAAGAAAAAAGTAAGTTTAAACCATAACGAAGAATTTTTTAGTACTTTAATGTCCTAACAAGTTGTTTTTGTTTTGTAGAGAAAATCTTGGTAGTTCTAAATAGCGAGTTAGCACTTCGTCATGCTGAGTCAAGGTTGTTTACTGTAAACAACCCTAATAAACGAAAAAACAACAAGCTTATTATTTGCATGAATAATTACTTGATTTATGGATCAGAAAACTAATATAAAAAAACTAATAACTAAATATCTATAGACATTTTATGGTTCACACCGTATATCTTCTCGTTACTCTAGTTAATTAATGATACTACTATGTCATAAATAGTCTTTATGACCCGCACAGATAGAAAAGCTATTAAAATTAAAGAGCATTATTGTAAGGATGCCCAGAATAACGTTCCAGTTAGGATGAGTAAAGCATTACTTACAAACTTAATCACACAACTATTAGTAACTACTTCATAGATTCCAGTTTTGCTTTTTTGTGCTTATTTTTACCAATTTCAGTTTAAATTAGGTAAAATACAATATACTTGTTTTTCGAGCTGTTTTTTTAGGGCTCCGTAGTAAACAAGGAACCCTTATAGTTTCGTCATGTCCGTCTGTCTGTCCGCGGTCTAGCTCCAAGACCCTTTGTACTAGAAAGTTGTAATTTGGCATAGGTATACATATTAATTACGCCGACAAAGTGGTAAAACAAAATTATGAAAAACATTTTTTTTTAGAGTACCTCCCCTACACGTAAAGTGGTGATGTTTATTTTTTATCGCATGGTGTGGGGTATCATTGGAAAGGTCCTTTAAAAACATTGTGAGTTTGGGAAAACCATTTTTGGATTCAGGGATCCGTTTGCGAAATATTAAGCTTTAAAGTGCTAATTTTTGTTAGAGTCAAATGTCCCCCCCCTGCCAGCTAAATGGTTGGTTTTGGGTATGTGATAAAAATCACAGCAGTAGTTTATATAACGAAATTAAAAGGAAAACTATCACAGCTAAGTAGGCTCTACAATTTAACGAGTAATAATCGACCAACTTAACTTTGCAGTTGCAAAAACATGTTTTGAGAACATGTTTTTCAACTACAAAGTTAAGTTTGTTTTTGGGATAAATTCATCCCAACTACGGAACCCTTCATTGTGTATGGTCCGACACGCACTTGGCCGGTTTTTTTGTTTTTGAGCTTACTCTGTTATTCATAAACTCATATTATTAGTTAAACAAACCTGGAATTGTGGTCACTCAAGTAACCCCGCTCTCGCTCCCGCTCACGTTCGCGCATCAGCTCATTGCGATCACTAAAAATATAACAACGATTAAAAATCTGTTCATTTCACAAAATTATTATAATCTAAAAGTAAAATGAACAAAGTTTTATGAAAAAAAAAGACTGATATTGACATAGAGCGGGAAAATATTGTTTACTTTTTCGTCTTATTTAAGTATGGCCATCATTCTAAATGGCCAGCAATTTACAATGAGTAAATAGGTAGAAGTTTAAAACAACAAAGAGTTTTGACTCCATCGTTTACTCCACGGGTTCCAAAATTAATTTAGATAATTTTGTCTGATTTTTCAATAATCAGTTTCAATTTTTATCTGAGGAATGAGAAATAATTACTGCAAACCGCAGTAATGTTATTTTTACAGAAAATATGTCAAACTGTGCTATTAAGCGAGTCGTGGCACAAGGGAATGGAGGCAAATTTAAAAAATCCTCAGCTGGCAAACTGATAAAAATAAAAATTCAAATGTTTCAAATCGTTTTTTTTTTTTCTTTCTTATATTTCGACTATATTTCGACTATATTTCATGTTGCCAGCTGAAGGTTTTTTAAATTTGCCGTCATTTCCGACTCGCTGGGCAAACTCCATTCTTCATATATAGCTGGGACCACACCAAAGGGAAACGCCGTTAATTATCGCGATGATGGTCGCTAACCCGTAGGAATAAAGTCTATCATCGCGATAATCAACGGCGTTTCCCGTTGGTGTGGCCCCAGCATAAAAGCATAATTAACCAATGTCTATGTGGAAGTAGTATTTCTTAGTAAACATCGGTATTCCAAGGTTTTTCTAGTGGTGTAAAAATGGTCTAGCCGATATCCGAATATCCCTTATATTGCCCGATAGCCGAATATGCCTTAATATTGCCCGACTAGGGTTTAAAGCAGTTGATATTGGTGCCGATTCTCTTGTCACAAATGCCTCTAAACTAAACTAAAAATCACCAAAATTTAGTTTATTCCTGTCAAACGATGATTTCCCATTCTGAAATAGACTAAAGCGACACAACTTAACTAAATTTTAGTTTGACAGCACTAAGATGGCACTGAGATATTAGTTTAGGGAAAATGGCAATTTTGCTATTCTGAATTTGACGTTTTTAACCTAAAATTTAGATTTTCTAACTAAATATGACTATTTTTAATCGCGACTAAAAACATGTGGAATAAAATTGGTTGTCATGAACTAAAATTCACACCAACAACCTCGACTTCAGATGAAAAAACAGTACTAAATATTTTTTTTTCTTTTGCTTATATCTCGAAAACGGTGTGTCCAATCGCAAAAATAATGAAAATTTCGACACCCTTTATGAAACCCTTAAACCCCTAACACTCTACATGTGGGTAATATTTTTTCTTATTTTCCATACAAAAAGTGAAAAATCCATATAAAACACATCGAGGCTGCCCCCCCCGCGCCTCCGGATCTAAAAAGATTCACGTGGTTAGGTATCACGTGTGGAGTCGCGATTGTCAAATTCGATTTAGATGTGTCAAAATTATTTTTAAATTTAGAGAATTTATTTTGCAGAATAGCTTTGAGATTCTCATAGTCAAAAGTAAGGAATTTTAGTGATAGTTTAGTTAGTTTAGTTCGGTGTACAAGAGAATCGGCACCAATTTATAATGTACGTTCCTGCTTATTTTATGTCAACCATAAGGTAGGAAATAATATAAACCTGTAGTATCCATCGCGGTCAGACCTCGCGCTATGCTGTCTCTCGACGCCAAGGCGATGCGGTAGCGGTAACGTTGAAGACCGGCTGCCTCCTCCCGAGCACTGCGACGCTGCTTCTTTCCGGAACATCAAGATTTATTCATTAGTAAAAATAATATTTTCAATATACCACAAACATTTTTTATAAAACCTGTTTTCTACTCAAATAAGTGATCATTCTGTTCCATTGCCGTTTTAATAAATAAAAAATAATATTTTTGTTTCTTTTCAGTACTTTTCTGGCTTTAGTACAAGTTTTTACTCATCTTGCAACCAGTTATAAGACAACTTCTTTTTTATCATGCAACTTAATGGATGAAAACTTTTTAATGACAAATGTGAAGAACGGTATTCAGCATTTTATTAAATTATTGTCTGGCTTAGCATTTTATGGTATGTAGGTGTGTTTTTTATAATTTCAATATTTTACTATCAAATTTTGGCTTCTTTCTTCCAGCAAATTTTATAGATAGGTAAATGTCAAATAAAACTCATAATATTAAAAAATTAACAGCATTTTGTTGGGAATATAAAAATATAAACATTCTGTATGTAGGTAAGTATGTATTTGGATTTTTTGTACGCACATATAACCATAAAATTATTGGCAAATAGAAGAACATTGCTTATTACTTTCACTCAATTGTTTGTGGACCTCGATAAAAATAAATTAGGTATACTTATTATAAACCTATAATGTCAACGTCATAATTTATATACAAAGGGTATTTTTTTTTTTGGTTTGTTGTTTTACGTACCTACTTAACTTATGACTGCACTTTCTTACTGGAAAATATGACTTTGATTTGTATAATCAGTATATTATACTGTAAGAGGTGTTACTAATATGTACAGTCAACAAAACAGTTTGGTACACAGGCAAAAAAACTTTCGACTACGCGGTCGATATTAACTATAATTGCGTCTGTAATAACTTTTCAACATAGGACCTTAGGGTACACTTTAAGAGTGATGTTAAAGACTTGAATATCTACTCACCAGTCGCACTAGGTAGGTACAATATTTAAAAGTAGTGTACTTAGTTGAAAGTTAGATGCCTGTATACGCATCTCTTTGCTTGACTGTTCATATGTGATACGTAGGTACTTGAATATCTACGTGGATTTAAAATATAATTATGGGCTGATACAGTGTGTGTTTTTCAGACAATTATTCATATGGAGCAAATCAATCAATTAAGTTATTCATAAGTTACTTCTTACCATTTTTATGACATGCTTAGAATAACGTGTTCAACCCATAGCTGGCAAAAAATATTTATAGTATTGTGAAAAATACAGGTATGTGAGTAACATGCTTTTCCTTTTACAAGAACAAAAATGTTCATGGTAAAAAGAAAATAAATAAAACAATTAACGGGTTAGGTTAATAAATACATAGGTTTTAACATTCCAGCACGGGTACATATTGCATAGATACACACGATAATGCAATGATACCAATCATACAATAAATAATCAATTTTTATCACCTCGGTCCCTTAACGCTGCCTCCTTAAGGTGTCTCAAAGACTGTAGAATTGATTCTTGGGTCGGTCCTCAACAAAACAAAAACAGGGTTCAAATTAAATTTAAACAAGGTTAAATTGTGTGCAGTTTATGTTGTAAAAAATGTATTTTAATATTAAAGTCAGATTTATCAAAGTTGGCTGCATGCTGTTAGTTTTAAAAATTTTAAAAGTGTCAAAAAGCCAAAGTTTTGTAATTGTAAAATTCATGTTTACTCTTTGTATATACTTACGTCGTCTCGGTGGATAAGGACTTCGTTGATTGGAAGATGACACGTTGTCGTTGTATTCTAGGTCAAAATAATTATATCCATTAGTGTATGTTTTGAAAATGAAAACCAAATATTGACGTCAGTATTGCATCTTTGAATCGCAAAATTTTAAAACGGAATATTCTCATATCAACACGAACAACACGATTCATGCCACAGAAATATATGTATAAGACAACAGTTTGATAAGTACACACATCAAAAGTGTTTAGCGATCAAGTACGTTTTATAGTATCGCCGCAATTGAGGATTATTTTTTTAACTTTTTTGGATTGTTATTGATTCTTTTTAGTGAATTTAAATTCTTTATTCAAATAGTTTCACTATTCGAATAAAGAATTTTCTTTAAATTTTGATTAAAAATAGAAAACCAACTGTCAATCAGGATTCCTGTGTAATAGCGTTTTTACAAAACCATTACAATTTCTGCATCGGAACTGAAACAAAATTGCATCGTTATGGAGCGACGACATCATTTGACACGAAAAGAGATGATGAGAGCCGTCGGAATGTTGCAAGCTGGTTCCAGGTAAGGTACTGTGGCTGTCGCTCTTGGCACTACACAGAGCGTCATAAGACGCCTCTGGACACTTTCGTGTCACGGGCAGCGTGACCGGTCGACATGGAGGACAATCTCGCTTCATCACTCGCAGACAGGACCGGTACATCCAAAATACTGCTCAACGGAATCGTACCATGACGTCCATGATGTTGGCTACGAGGCTCCACAGCTCTTCAGGCTTGCTGATAAGCGATCAAACCATCCGAAATCCTTTACGTGAAGTGGGTCTACGTTCCCGAAGGCTACTGAGAGTTCCACCTATAACACCCCGCAATCGTAGGGTTCGTTTACAATGGGCGCGCGAACACAGAAATTGGGAGGAAGAAGACTGGCGTTGTGTTTACTTTTTCAATGAATCTCGTTTCGGTTTGAGAACAGATACAAGACCTACTCGAGTTTGGAGGACCTCTGGACGTCAAGAACGTTCAAAATTTTGCCAGGATGTTCATTCATATGGAGGGGGAAAAATAATGGTTTGGGCCGGCATTAGGACCGGTGGAAGAACCGAGATGATCTCATTTTGGATAAGGGGCATCCTCAATGCTCAGATTTATGCGGAGAAGATTGTTTCAGACGTGATTATCCCTTTACGAAGCCAGTTGGGTGATTCGTTTCGACTAATGCACGACAATGCACGTCCACACACGGCTACAGTCGTAACACGCACTCTTGCCGATACTCCCATCAACGTTCTGCCGTGACCTGCTTAATCGCCAGATCTCAACCCAATTAAGTACGCATGGGATATGCTCCAAAGAAGAGCTCTGCTGAGTATGGATGCCGTGCATACCCCACAACAACTTTTGACTTGTTAGAATGAATGTGGGCGGCCATTCCTCAAAGTGATTTTGATGAACTTATTTTAAGCACGCCAAATCGCTGTGATTGTGTTGTTCGTGTCAATGGTGGAAACACAGTTTTTTTTTAAATCTTTAAAATAAAAATTAAAAAAATTCTAATTTTTGTCTTTTTTGCCATTTAATCGCCGACAAAGGAATTAAAGTAAGAAACCAATCTGGAAGACTAAATTTGGTAAATATTAATTGAAAAAAATTTTTGAGACACTTGATGTGTGTAAAAATTACAATGGGGAAAATGTAGAAATTACAATGGGGACCTCATATAACATCTCTTGCGGGGCGGTTAAGCTCGGCCGCTTATGCTGTTAGAAAGATAAGACAGTTAACAGATGTAGAAACCGCGCGTTTGGTCTATTTTAGCTACTTCCACAGCATTATGTCATATGGCATTTTACTGTGGGGTCGGGCTGCTGACATTGAATCCATCTTTATTTTGCAAAAGAGAGCTGTCAGAGCCATTTATAATCTACGTCGCCGCGAATCTCTCAGGGAACTTTTTAAAAGGATTAATATTATGACGGTACCTTGCCAATTCATTTATGAAAATATTATGTATGTAAGGAAAAATCCACATCTCTTTAATAAAATAAGTGATAGACATAATTTTAATACTAGAAATAAAGATAAACTAGATCAACCATTTTTCAGGTTATCTAAAGTACATACATCTTTTATGGGGTACTGTGTTAAATGTTACAACAAAATACCTTGTGACATATTGCAATTAAATGAAAGAAAATTTAAAACTCATATAAGAAGTACACTTTGTAAACAAGCATATTACAAATTAGAGGATTATATCCAAGATAAGAGTGCTTGGAAACATGCTGGTCCTGCTCCATAGGACAATTTAGAATCAAGACAAAATCAAACTGGTTGCTAATTTAATTGTAAAATTTATTACTTTGTGTTTTATGACATTGATTTTACATTCTGTGACTTCCTCACACACTTATTAATTGTAAAATTTTAGGAAAATAGTCTACTTTTACAATGTTTGTAAATATGTGAGCACAATGTATCTATCACATATTAAATTATCTATCGTTGCTTCATTTTTAATTCTTTTTACCTATTGTGGTATAGTAATTTTATTCTAGGTGCATCGTCTTCACATATAATAATTATTTAACAAATGTATGTACAAATACAAACAATTGTAAAACATTTTTAAAAGAGTAACGGTGGAGTTTCTTGCCCATTCTTCTCCATACGAAAACTACCTTTTGGAAGGGGCGACTAGAATCAATTTTATTATTTTGTAATTTTTGACGTTCAAAAGTGCCATACATGGGCCTATTTGAAATAAATGATTTGACTTTGACTTTGACTTTGTATGTATTAAAATTAAATTGAAAAATGACGGCTTCTTTCATCACACTGCGATGGCCATTATCTCAATATACAACAATTACATAAAAATGTTACAATGCGAATTTCTCATAATGTAGAACCAGAGGTTTAGGTAATAGGGACTCGTGAAGGGTAGAAAACCGGGATACCAGGAGTATACCTCATCGAAACCCGATAATAGAACACTTCAAATCAGATTGACAGCATTTCAGGAATATTTGTGGCATTTCGTGTTCTGACATGGATGATAAAGATGGGAGGAAGAATCATCTTACAAACATAGAAAGACAGATTGTTGCTTGATCGTGTCAACATTTTTTTTATCTGACTATGAGAATACGCCAGACCTACTTTTATATCTATACATAAGAATAACTTACCTAAATCTTCCATGCTTTGGCTCAACAGAGCCTCGAAAGTGTGCAGACTGTAACTCTCAGCGTCCATGCCCTTGGCGAGGGTGTTCCTCAGATGCATCTCGTATTCCAGCAGCAGACGGGAGGTGGGCGATCCTGGCGCAGGTGTGGCACTCGACTGGGAAGCTTGACGAGACAAGCATGGCTTCTGATGCAAAAACAAGTAAGTCAGCAAAATCAAATTCTTCGTTTTAACACGACGCTTACTGAGATTTCTAATGATGAATGACAAAAATGCACACCGTTCATTTGAAACGGATAATACGGATTTATATGAGTACAGCCTTACCACAAAAAGCTAAATGCTTAGCTACCATACAAGAGCATAATAATACAATTTTCATAAATGTTTCATGAGATCTTCTACTAGCTAGTGAGAACATATCATGTCCATTAAAGCAACATTATCAGTACAATGTACCTACCTAACTTGAACTTTCAATACTCACCGAATGATGGTGCGGCTGTCTCGAATCGCGGCGTTGACAAGGCTCTTGGTCTGAGTTGCCGTTTGACGAAGATGGCGTAGTGGCATAGCACTGGTTGTCGAACATCACATTATCAGACGGTGGAGACATGTCACGTTCTCCTCCACCCAGCTCCAGATATAGACCACGACCAGGATAACCGCTGGGCGCTGCACCGACCCCAACGCCACGACTGTGACAAAGAAAGGTGTTAGTATTATAGTTTTCTATAGAGGGTCGTTTTGGCGAAATCTTTTTCTATCCTTATAGATGGGCAGGAAAACACAAAAGCAAATTTTACTTGGTTCACAAAAGCACTTATAAAGTATCTGTCTTACACGACAACTTTGTTTTAAAGTTTTACTCCTTTTGTCAATTTATAAGCCAATTGGTAGAATGCTAAAAATAATTGAAATATACGTCTGTGTAACTACTATAAATGTACAGTTTCGTGGCGCAAAACCATTCGTGTCAGTGACAGCACTTGTTTGCGCTTTCGAAAATATGGTTAATTTCGCCTTTGATTTACTTTTTGACAATATTATTGTATTTGCATAAAATAAAATTTAGTTTTAAATGAAAGGATAGCTGAAGTTTAATTTTATAAAAAGTCTTTTCAACATTATCTTTCCGCTATATTTTGCATCGAAATTGAAAAAAGTGGTCAAACCACCTGCACTTAGACCATATAATAATGATGATGATATTTTATACAGTTCAAAATTAATAGTAGTTTCTTGTAAATTGATGATCAAACGTCATGTTAGCGCCATTTTCCGGAAAACTTGTTGCGTATAGTCATTTGCCAGTATTACTTTAATTATTTAAATAACCGCTTCAAGCAAGCATCGATCATGTTCTTTATTAGTGATCGATGGCTTCAAGCTACTTATCTGCAAACAGTAGCTGACATAGTTATGGCTAGAAATTAACATATTATACACAGCGTCCCGATATTAATCGTCGGGCAGTAACCCAATAGACACGACTCCCGTCAAGTTGAATGATCCTCCCTTTTCTATGGAGGATGAGTAAACTTTACACCCTGTTCCTCATACCTCTATAAGTGGATAAAATTGATCAAAATCAGTCGATTTCGTGCACGACCCCTTAAGCATAGTGTCTTTTTCTACGAGGTGTGGTAGCAGTATTTCTACTTATGTATACCAACTATCTAATCGTTTTAACAGGGCATGAAAAATTCACACTTTACAGTTACCTTCCATGTTGTGGTACTTTCATAGGCACACGGTAGCGGTGGTAACCAGTAAAGAATTAATGAATCTGACCTATGAAACCCTCTCATCCAACCTAGTATACTAGGCTACAATACGTACCGCTGCGAGCTCTGCCGACTGTTGTTGTTGACGATGTGCGAGTAGTGCCCGTGGTGCATGTGCTGCGGATGGCGGTGGCTGTGTGACCCGCATGACGGGGGGCACGGGGGCGCGCCACCGTATCGTCGCCGGCCCATCTCCGGCGATGTTACCGGACTCTCTGTTGACGGCATCGGCTTCAGCATGCGTTTGAGAGTGCTGGAGTCTGTTAGAAAGTTGATCAGTGTAAAAAAAGTTATTTTATACGCTCTCATATCGTAAAGTCCTAATTATGAACTAACTAACTGGCGAAATGTGGGTGTACTTTAGGTACACCAAAAACAATGATTTTCTACATACGGTCAAGTTAAAAATGTATATATTACACAGCTACTAGGTTGTGGAGGTCAGAAAGACAGTCGCTCCATGTAAAATACTGGTATTCAGCTGCATCCGGTTAGACTAGAAGGCGACCCCAACATAGTTGGGTAAAGGCTAGGCAGATGATGAGCATATTAAAGTCGTAATACTAAGTATACACCGTGAAATTTTAATCACAGTTTTGCTAGAACAATCGTTGTTCAGACCATGGTCTCCTACCATTCTACAGCATCCAATAAAAAAAAAAAAACATATTTGGTTTTTGAAAAAACACAAAAAAGACAAAGTTTAAAATCTCAAGATTATCGTTACTCCCTACAACACAGACACCACGCACGGAACACAGCATTGTCTACAGGGAAATGTACCTCCATAAACGAAATTTAGTAAGCCGTAGATAATCTTGACATTTTAAACTTAGTCTTTTTTGTGTTTTTTCAAAAACCAATTATGTTTTTTTTTTTATTGGATGCTGTAGAATGGTAGTAGACCATGGTCTGAATAACGTTTGTTCTAGCAAAACTGTGATTCAAATTTCACGGTGTATAGTAGTTACATAATAATTCCATGCCCAATAGTTTCTACACTAGGTTTCTGTGGCTGTGATGGCGGCGCAAATTCGCAACCAGCTGATCGGTTGCTGTGGCGCGTACCCTTGTGGTAGAATGTTCGATTGGGGTGCCATATTTATGATTCTATTTATTGTGATTTTGATGAAATTGCATGAGTTTAAATAAAGTAGTGTATGAAACTGTACATAACTACTTAGGGATTAAAACACTCGTTTCACACTTTCATAATCAATCAATCTGCCTAGCCTTTTCCCAACTATGTTGGGGTCCGCTTCTAGTCTAACCGGAAGCAGCTGAATACCAGTATTTTACATAGAGAGACTGCCTATCTGACCTCCACAACCCAGTAACCGGGTAATACGATACCTAAGGTAAGACTGGTTGTCAGACTTTCATAAATAACTATAAAATATTTTTTTTATCAGTTCTACATTTTTACATTAGACACGTTTAAATATTTGTATGCCAGTCCATGGCCAAACATGTAGATCAGAATTCTTTTAATAAGACCTTAAAGTACCATGTTTTAAAGCGAATGATTATATTCTTTTTTATTCTATTCTATCAATTCTACATAATTATATGGAGCTGCAGCGATCTTTACTTCAGACGTGCAAATATTGGTTCTATTTATGGCATTTAACGTTTTTAGCTTTATTGCTGAGATTTAATTATTAGTGTCAATTTAGGCGATTAACACACTGTCACCACGCAGTGTAGCGCGTGAATCCGTGTTTTAACGTTGCTTGTAAGTATCTCCGTTTGTATAGAAAGAACACACGCACAGTCCAACACACAGAAAATGCATCCACGAGCGTTCATTCAGATCGTTGACACGCAACATGCAGCGTGATGCGTTGCAGTGTGATAATCGCCTTATCTAACCACTAAAGCTAAGTAAAGCTTCGAGACATTACAATTATCCAGATACAAAAATCTTGGTCACAATAATTGTTTTAGAAGTAACTTCATGTTCATAGCTTTACTTAGTCTTTCCAGAGTGATTAGCTATTCTTTAATATTTTCAGTGTTTGCAGATAGATTCATCGTACAGGATGTGCTAAACGCTTTTTTGCCTTTTGCCGTTCATTTCTTGTGGTTGTCATTACATACTCATAATTATGAAGAAATGTTTGAAGCTGGCTTGGCAATTAAACTACCAGAAGGCAATTTTTCCTCGTTTTCATAAGGTGTTCGATGAAGAAAAATTTACTCACCCATATTCATGTCTTCAGTGCTCTTAGACTTGGTGCGCCGCGATCCCGATGTGTTATTATTGATCACGTTGTGATGATGAGCTGCATGCCTGTCCGATTCACGGGACTGAAAATTCATACAGTCCTGTTGAGTTTCCAAAGAGATTATTAACATATAATATTTTTTGTACTGTTTCATATCAAACTAGAAGTAGTCAGTATGTCCAGGTTTTCCTTAAATTGAATCTTGAATATTTTAGCTGTTTATTATATAGGCCACAGTATTTTATAAGTAGCCTACTGATTCTTAAAATGACTGTACCGAATACTGCTACACAAAATAAAAAGAATATTAAATAAGTAACACGTACTGATTCATTGCCATCTCCGTAGTCGACGCTCTTGGGCATGTGCTGCAGGTGTTCCTTGCCGGAGCGCGTGGATGTGGCCGAGGACTTAGAAGACGTGAGGGTTCCGCCAGCCTGCACACCCTCCGACTTCAGGTCTTGAGTGTGCTGGGCTTGGGCTGTTGCACCCGTGCCGCCAGCCTGGGTTTCTTCGTTAGTCTGGTGATGGAATAACACAAATATACGATATTCTGGTATTTTAGAGATTTCGAGACTGAACACCTTCTTTTTCTCTCGTAACGACATAATTTATGTTAGAATAAATGTGAGGCCGTTACGTTATTGAATATTAGTAAGTATTTTAGAAGAAATTTAGACTTTTAGATTACACGACCTTGCCCATGGGTTTTGACTACCGCTGAAAGCTGTTTTTTTTTTTGCTTGTAGGCTTTTCTACTAGGGGCTATTCTCAAAGCGTTGATTATGTTAGTGTCTCTTTTAACCAAGATTTTTGCTTTAAAATTCTATTAAATATTGGCAGTTTTTACCTATTAATGAGTATGCTATTTAGAAGATGCTGTATTAGTATCAATAAACATGTTAATCTTACGTTAGTGCCATGTGTTCCCACCGAAGCGGTGACAGTCTTGGGCGCAGTGGAAGTGTTCGTAGTCATGGTAGACGTCTCTTGTGACTTCGGAGGTCGGGTCGGAGGCTGTGAAGCGTCAGCCTGTCGTGATGCCGCTGAAATAAAGAGAAAATACAAGGTTATAATAAGGTTGACGCAGTATCGCTTCCTTATAACAACAATAACGTTTGTGAGCAAATTAGGTGTTTAAATTATACAACGATGGTGTTGCTCATGGATCCACACTAATTTCCTTAATGAAGGTCTGAATGTCTATATACTACGCTTTCATGGCTTAACCATAAATTCGGTTTTGACGGAAAAAAAAATGGTAATTTCATCCTTGCATGCAGATAATGTAATAACAGCTTTTTAGTGCTATTATTAAAAATGCTTCGAAAGTTATATTTTGCTCAATATACTAACGTTTAGGTGGCGGCTGGTGTGCGGGCTGCGCGTTGGCTACATTGTCATACAGCGAGGTGGATGATGTAGCGGCAGCAACCTTCTCGGAGCGTCCAGTAGTACCAGCTGCCGTGCCTCCCTCTGTTTCGTTTGCGCGAGTCGTGGTTCGGGGCAGGGTCGATGAACCTATACCAGTTAGTATCATTAAATTGTAAAAACGAGAAGTATAGCATCGCTGCTAGCGATAACATACTTCATGTATTTTCTCTGGGCGGATGTAGAGGTCGGGTAGTGTGGGGGGGTCTGTGGAGTGGAGTTTTAACTATGATGATGATATGAAGCTTGGTAACCGCAAAAAACAACGCACCTTATATATGAAAATCTTATTGCAATCACTAGTGTCCTCAGTACCTATAATAAGCAAAAATACAGTATTTGTCCCATATGATCACACGAGGGTATACTCCAACTGCAATCATAATATCTCTCGTGATCTGACTCCATTCTTCACGTTTCTCAAAATCTCCTTTTTCTGGAAAACCTACATCATCCTATAGTTGGAAAATACTACATTAATATTATGTTATCTGAGTATGATCTACTCTAAGATAAACTCAATATGCCAGCATATTGAGTAGATATATCTAAAAATAAAAATGAGCTACGGGTAATTATTTAAACCTGGACTTATATAAGTCTCATATAAGTCTAAAATTCCCAATCCGCCTAGAGCAAAGGTGGTCAATCAATCAATGCTTTCTCTGTATGAGAAGATGCCTTTGTGACAATAATGAGCTGGTTTTATTATTTTTATTCCAATAGTTCAAAATATACTCACGGTAGCGAGGATCCTGTGCTCTCAATCGTGCATACTGTTCTTGCGACATGCATGTGCACTGAGGCTCGCGGTAGGTCAGACTACAATCACAAAGGTGCATTACTCATAGAACTTATGGTTACAGCTAAGTTTATGCAATAGTGGCGTGCAGCGTTGCATTGTACTAGTATGAACCTACTCACACTTGTTCTAAACAACACGACCAGGTTTGCCTTTTCCCAATTATCTTCAATTATTTTGTGTGTTTGTGTTATGTTGTTTATATTATGACATCATTCAGGTTTCGAACATTTTTTGCCCGCGGCTTCGCCCGCGTGCACCCTAATTCTTTTTCTAAAATAAAAGCCTAAGTTACTCTTTATAACGTCAGCTATCTTCCAGTGAAACTCCCGTCAAAATTGGACCAGCCATTTCGGAGATTAGCCGGAACAAACAGACAGACTTTTTTAAAGTGAAACTTATTACATCGTCTCAAACTTTTTCGTCTGTGCGTTGCATGTCGCGTGACGGTCGGCCGCGGAGTAGGGATAAAGTGAAAGGCGCTCGTTAGAGCAGCCAAGGCCAATATGGCGGCGCCTATAGAAGTTACACTTTTACCGTGGTTTCATAAAACCACACAATCCTTTTTTTAATTTTGTTTTCGTTATTATATACCGTTTACACTTTCATATGCATTTAGTAAAAAGCTGTTATTTTGACATTACAAACAGACACTTCAATTTTATTTATTTGTATAGATTACAACGAGAGTATAACCCTTCCGCTGCTATTTATGTTTGAAAATACTAATTAAAAAAATCATGTTTTAACTTAAAATGTTTCGAGCATTACATTCACGTTTATAACGAAAAACAACCTAGCTACCTCATAATTATCATCATTTCAGCCGGAAGACGTCCACTGCTGAACATAGGCCTCCCCCAAGCATCACCACCTCGACCGGTTCTGTGATTCTCGCATCCAGCGGATTTCTGCAGTCTTCACCAAGTTATCGGTTCGCCTTCTGAGAGACCTTCCAACGTTTCGTCTACAGATATGTGGTTGCGACTCCAGAACCTTTCGGCCCCATTGGCCATCTGTTCTGCGAGCAATGTGCCCTGCCCACTACCACTTAAGTTTGGCAATTCTTCGGATTATGTCGGTTACCTTGGTTCTCCTGCGGATCTCTTAATTTCTTATTCGATCACGTCGTCAGGGAAACTCCAAGCATAGCCCTTTTCATAGCTCTTTGGGTGACTTTTAGCTCTCTAAAAAGGCCCATTGTGAGCGACCATGTTTTAGTTCCATATAGGTTACTAGCAACACGCACTGGTCACGACTGCGGTACTGCAAGACTGCTTGTGGTGTTATTGTTATTAGCTATTAACTGTTTAGTTATATTTACTTCGATGGTCCTAGTTTGTCATTTGTGATTTCGAGTTACAGCTTTAATAGCTAAATGTAAACTGGCACGCCCTTTATGCCTGGAGGCTTTCATTCGGGTATTAAGTTCTGTTTACTTTTTAGTTTTTATTTTCGCTTGAGTATTAATTTCGATGTTTTTTCGTTGGTATATTGGCGTGTACTAGATGACGTATTATAGCAAATAATTTAATTTAATGTTTTGTGTTGCGTAATATAAATTATTTTGCATAAGTACTTTTGTACAGAATCAAGTTTTTCTAACTGAACAGACAGCTGTGCTGCTGGGGAGTTTGTTGCGCCACTTCTTCCCAGCTAAAGCACTAAGAAGTGGTGAAAGGCAGGGCGTTTTGGGAGACTGTCTTATGTAATTTTGACGTTCGAAAAGTGCTGGTTCTCAGCCTTGTTTGAATAAATGACTTTTGAATTTTGGTATGTAATACAAGAAGATATTGCGTAGCTTTCCGACCGCTGCCCAGCCGGGTCGGATTCGACGATTGATCTTCGAAGTTGGACTTACCTAACTGGACAGATTGTCCTAGGTAAACATAAATATCCACAACTTTGAGTGTAGAGTCTCCGATCAGAACAGAACCTTGAAGACATCCTCCAATGCAAAGGTGAACAGTTTCAAGGTCTGGTGCTGCAGAAAGATAGGTTTCAAGGTCTGGTGCTGGAATCGGACTGACATAGTAGCGTTTTCATACAGACACTTCAGCATCTCGATATACCAAGAGTGAATCTGGCACCGTGGAAGAGACTGCAGTACAGCTCAAGTGTATATCGAATCGAAGACTCTTTAGTCTTCTGTATAACCTGCCACGGCGTTGTATGTGGTCTACGGTGCTAAAGCCTTTACGGAATCCAGCTTTTTCAGGAGGCTCGAAGTCATCAAACCTGTGTGCGAGACGGTTCGTGACGACTCTAGAAAACAGCTTTTAGATATGGCTCAGAAGAGAAATGGGCCTATAATTCTTAAACAGGGCATTGTCATCCTTTTTAAAGAGTATCACCATACCTCTGTTCTACGCCTGTGGCGTTTTACCCTCGAGTATGGTGGAACCAAACAGCATCTTGAGGGCCTTAAGAACGGGTTTTCTACCGGCCTAGCTACATGCTAATGTTTAATTTTTTTTTTAATACCTATTATATTTTAGTATACCTAACGCTTGTGTCCATTTCTACCATGGGCAATAACTGTTTGCATCTCTAAACGAATGTCCAAAATATTTTTGGAAAAAATATGATTTTTGGTACTTTCAAATTCAAAGAGCAGCTTGGGGGTTTTATAGACTTTCGTTGTAGTATTATAAAATGTTCAAGATGTTATTTCCTATTATTAAACAGCATTTTTTTTCTGACCTGTGTATTGATTTTTGGGTACAAAATCAGTGATGTCCTTTTACTTTATGTTGGTATACTAAAAGAATATAGCAATCTTTAGATCCAGTCTAACTAGAGGTGTCTGAGTATCAAAGTGATCTTCCTGACCCAAATGCAGAACAGCACAGATAATATCCTAATGTTATGTTAGTTAAGCTTTCTGGCTGCCATGTCAGACTTGGCACTGAGTAGGTACTTGAAATTACTATTACCATAGATCCTTTTATAGCTAGATGTGACGGTTAAACTTGCTCGTTGATGAATTCAGATGATGTATTGAGCACTGCACTCATCGCTGCATTTTGTTTTGTAGAAAACCAGCCTAATTCATATCTTTCTTAGATTGATCAGTTCAATTACTTTATTGTTTACATACCTAGATCGATTGGGGCTGGCGGGTGTAGAGAGCGGCTTCCTCTTAGCCTTGAACTTTTGCTTGTTGCCCGGCGGTTCCAGCTTGAGACTGTAGCTCGACGAAGCCTTGCGGGAGAATTTGAATGATGGTGACTATAATGATAAAAATTGATAATTGATTACAAGTAAACAAGAATCTACACTTGAGTGCTTTGTAGCTCGAGTTTACAAGTATATTCTATTGTTTTGTCATTATGACAACATTCATGAAGAAATCGAATCATTTGACTATTAACTTTCGTTTTCAGTTATGTTTCGGTTTTTACTTTTAAGAGTTCATTAATTTACATGAATTTCGTGAATTTTATCAGTATATCTAATATATTTCTAATCATACAACCGTATAATTTTTTCAACTTACACGTATGATACTTACACAGCACTCTCTAAATTGTTTGGCATCAATGGGAGAGGTGAAGTTCAGTCCCCATGTGTCGTTAGTCATTGGATCCTTCCAGTACACGAAGCATTCGGACGCTTGCCCGATGCGAGTGCCTGGAACGATAATTCATCGTTATATTCGAAGAAGTCAATCTATGTTACTAATTCTGAAGTCGTCGGCAAGGTCCGGAGGAACCTTCTCTCGAAAACAATTATGAAAATCAGCAAATGGGCCAGAGCACAGAGCCATCCTTGGCATCATTGATGGATTTAGTAAATTGTTCGCAAAACTGAACAATGAACTCATTAGTAAATTTTCGATTCTGCAAGACGTAAAATCACAGTCGGGCAGAAGTTTGTTTTATTCAAATTACTCCACATCGAACTGGTGTTGCATTATGTAAATATAATTTAGCATGAATGTAAATAAAATAGTGGTTGCAACACCAGAAGTACAGTTAGCAATAAAATCAATAGATATGTAGTCGCGAGTTGTTTGCATATTATTCTTAACGTGTTTAGCAACAGTTTAAAACTGCTGTGAGCTTATGAAGAAAATAATGTATCGGACGTTGGTCGGTACGTGTTGGTGAATTCGGTCGATTACTCGTCTAACTATCCAGTGTAAATTTAAAACTAGGTTAGAGCCGCTCTCGCCGTGTCTGCCGAATTGCCCCAGTAAAATGTAGATGTTGCACTGTTGGTGATCTCCACGTTTGTTACAAAAGTGTTTATTTCGGGAACTATTTTTTAACGCCTGTAATGTATGATGATGTATGTCAGTCATAAATACTGCGTTCAAACGGTATTAGTGTAGTGAGTATGATTTTGAAGTCAACTATGTAGCTTTCACTATGGCTTCTTACTTCAAATGTGCATTATTGTTTCTCTAAACAGTAAGACTGATCATTATATATTACAAAATCAAATATATTTCTGCAATTTTATATTTTCAATCTTTTATCTTTGTTGTGTTGACCCTACTCGTGTTATGGATTAATAACTTAGAGCTAACATTATAACACGGACAGCTGTAACGTCCCACTGGTCACATTCAAAGCGTTCAGTAGGCGGCCAGCCTACACCTGATATTATTAGTAGCCCACAATTTGTATCAATATATCAGCCAGGAAATTTATGTCGATATTACATTAGGACGACTATTTTTAGCTGACTGTTATCAAAGTAAGAACGTCAGTATTGGCATAGTGAATTACGGGAACAAATTACAAAGTACGCACATGATACCTAGCTCTACTGTATATAAAAAAAAACCGGCCAAGTGTGTGTCGGACCACGCACAATGAAGGGTTCCGTAATTGGGATGAATTTATCCCAAAAACAAACTTAACTCTGTAGTTGATAAACATGTTCTCCCATACGGAATGTATGGGAAAACATGTTTTTGCAACTGCAAAGTTAAGTTGGTCGATTATTACTCGATAAATAGTAAAGCCTACTTAGTTGTGATAGTTTTTATTTTAATTTTGTTATATAAACTACTGCTGTGATTTTTTTCACATACCCAAAACCAACCATTTAGCTAGCAGGGGGGGGAGACACTTGACTCTAACAAAAATTAGCACTTTAAAGCTTAATATTTTGCAAACGGATCCCTGAATCCAAAAATGGTTTCCACAAACTCATAATGTTTTTAAAGAACCTTTCCAATGATACCCCACACCAAGGGTTAAAAAAAAGTCCCCACTTTACGTGTAGGAGGTACCCTAAAAAAATGTTTTTCATAATTTTGTTTTACCACTTTGTCGGCGTAATTAATATATATACCTATGCCAAATTACAGCTTTCTAGTACTAAGGGTCTCGGAGCTAGACCGCGGACAGACAGACAGACAGACAGACGGACATGACGAAACTATAAGGGTTCCTTGTTTACTACGGAACCCTAACAACAGAAATATCCGATAAGTACTTGTTAATAGGAAAACCTATGTTTTGCCACTTTTAGAATCTAAATTACTCATCCCTTGATACGTATGTAGATGTGATACTAAAAACAACCTCAGATATAAGATATCACCACAATACAGATTTTTTTATGCTGATTTTGTTTTAGGAGTAACTTCAGTACTACTTAACTTAATCTTTTCTAATTTAAGTTTAATTTTTGTTATGCAGTAGATACGTATCTAGCCATATTTAATTATCAAACAAATTAATAAACATACCGGGTTGTAATAGTCTGACGTCGAGGATCTTGTCGACCTGCGAGTTGTAGGCCGTGATGTGGAACACGCACTCGGGCGAGTCCTGGATGCAAGTGATGTTGACGGGCACCAGGTCCTCGGAGACCTGCTGCCACTTCACCGTGCCTGCTCCACTAGCAGACACGTGAAACACCTCCGCCCATAGTCTGCAACGATTCATACTTCGGAAATACAATAATGAGAGAGTGGAAACGCCGGAACGGAGCACCCTAGAAGGACATAGGACATAGGCCGATAAGGAAGGAAGGACCTATGTCCTTGTCCTTGTCATCATCAATAAGGTCACTAGGCCTATGCCTAGTGACCTTATTGGTGATGTTCTTCGGAAAAATCAGGTGCATAGAACTCGCAACAGGTGTGCGTGAATGATTAGATGTTTAAACGTTAATGAACCAAAAGGAGTACATAAGGGTCGTAGCAGGTGGCGTTCTGTAGTTTCTGCCTAGCCCTATGGGAAAAAGGCGTAAGATTATGTATGTGTAATGTGTATTTATGTAAATACAATAATCGCACTAAAAAAATAGAGTATGTGCTAGTAGGTACTCTATTCAATTAAATCTGGTTGCGTTATAGTAGCCATTTTGAACTACACTTTTTTGGCTATCTTAAAAATGAAGGGTTTCCTCAGGTGAGGAAACGTCTACATGATTGTGTTTAGTGTCCACAGTGTTAAAAGATACCACGAAGATACTTTACACTATTTATCTATTTAACTCCATACATTTCTTAGATACAATAAACAGAAATGAAGGTAAAAGAAAACATTTGCTTTAAAATAAACATGTAGTTAAGTACTGTCGCAACATTCACATAAAATGTCGTTAAAACTTCTGCCGCTCTGTTTGGGTGCATAAAGTTTACTTAGAAACATGTTAGTAAGTAAAATTAGAGTTGCTTTGATGCAACCAATAAAGTAAGCGTGATATATTGTGTTTACACAGTGAATGTACAAGAGACCGGCGACAGAGTTGCTTTGAGAAAATTTCTGGAATTCCACCACATTTAATATTCAAAATAATTCGATAAATATTTAAAACTATATTTTTCTCAATATTTGTGCTATTGAACCTTAGCGTTGTGTAGTTTTAAGTAAGTAATTGTTGAACACTACTTTTCATAATATTTATACTATCTTAGATACTCAGAAAATTTTCATCCAATTATTATTATTGTTTTACAGTTTTAACACAGCTAACTATTTACATTAGGTACTAAATTAAAGGGCTAACTAACTATCTGTATAAATATAAATAATAAAAACAAAACGACACTTAGGCGTCGAAGTATTCGTCCGCATCGCTGTCATCCGGAAACGTGCCCAGAAGACTGGCAGCATTACCACGTTGAATGGCAATGCTAATTCTTTGGCCAAAGAACGAGCCAGCCCTCTGGTCACGTGAAGTGTCGACCAGTCGACGAGAAATATCCTTAAAAAGGAGACGCGCACTCGGGCCCCATGATCCGAGCGTTTCGACCCCAAACGGCTCAAAGCTGTAGTTACCAATAGTTACTTTTCATTAGTTTTTGATGCAGTTTGTACCTAACAATTTTAATACTGTTATGGATAGTGTACTTTGGTGTTTGTTTTTAAGGTGTGGTTTATTTTATCAATTGAATGTATCACTTAACGTTCAATATCAAATGGATGGTGAAACAAACCTGAAGTTTACCTAGCAAGATAATGCATTCCCTAATTCGATTATTGACTATGTACATATCACATCATCAATAAGTTTATTTCTTCTTCTCTCGCATTGGCACAAGCTGTACGTAAATATTATCCCATGCCGTGGTAAAGCCAGTCAGAAGTTTATGGTAGCATGGCTGAATGGTCCGAGTGCGCCGTTACGCTTAGTACCATCTCTGGTAGAGGTTCTTGGTCTATGGTCTGTTCGAAATATATCTGATGAAAGTATAAACAAACCCTGTCTAGGTTAAATTCTTACGTAATCACACAAAGGGAATTAGTAACACATTAATGTGTACTTAGAAGGTTTCAACTTAGTCTCTCATCAGTTTTTTCAAAAATTATTGTTTGAATAAATTGTAATTGAAAAACATCGATAAAAATTAAGGTTAAAAAAATTACCTCAATTGGCAAATGAAAACATCTTTAAGGTGATTTGATATTAAAATTTCGAGTTATTCAAAAATCTAATTAAAGCAATCAATTTTTAAGTATCACTGCAAATGTGCACCCACCGGTACGTTTTCAAATCCATTTGTTTACATTTTCATCAAATACTTTTGGAACAGACTTTAGATTTCTATGGTTAAGAAAATTATTGTTCAAAATTAAATTTTGTCCTTCAGGTCACCTTAGCAAATGTCCGTCTCTTCGTCGCGAGTTCTGCCACGGGCTGTCTTCATAGCGGTACGCCTTGCGCAGGATGGGCGCGCACGAGCACGACGACAGCTTGTTGCCCATCGTGCGCGTGCCACACTCGGCGCACTGCACTATGCTGCCTGCAAACAGACACTCGTTACAACTGTTACAAGATAGGTACTACAGACAGGTTGGTAATTTGAGATGGGGCAGGGAAGGTTTAAGGTGGCTGCATAGCTACCTCAATCGTTGCAGCTACAGGAAAATGGTCTAAGGAAACCGTTCATAATTTTTGAAGTGTGTAATTGAAAACATAATTTTCAAGGGTATGATTTTAGTTGTCACCAACTAATTCAGTGTTGTTGAATATGGATTTACGAAACAAAACTAAAACGAGAATTGGTTTGAAAAATCTACATTAACGAATTATAAAAATGCATATTTATGTATGACTATTCAAATAAATATTAGGATGAAAACGGCTAGTCACACTGTTAACTGAAACTTCACCTTATTATCCACGCTCATAAATAAATTACTACAGCTGCCTTTTCTTTATTAGAAGTGTCTGAAACTAGCTAAACACTAAAATATTACACAGACACTTCCACAGTTCCACCTGACCTCTGCAACCTAATTTCCAGTAGATATCGATGTACTATCTAATGTTAGACTAGTTATCATTCAGACTCTCCGAGCAGTTGTCTGCCCTAATGGTTGCATATTTCACAATTCCATTTTAGGAAGCTATTTACATACGTATTCATTTGCAATTTGATTAATAAGAATTTACGTAGGTTATTGCTAATCCATAACCAAACATCGCACACAAATTAAAATACTTTTATCGTTATGTTTCTCTATCTCTGTTCCTGTAAAATTATCTGGCAATTGATTTCATTCAAGTTCGTATCTGGTGAATAATACTTATCCGAAATAAGCCCTTAAAATCCTTAGACTAATAGTTTTCTATTCACGAAACCAAGGCCTAATGCCCTTACATAGATAATTATATCAAATGTTTTTATAAATCCTTGCAGGATGTGAGTCATACTTTCGATTTCCATTTAAATTAAATAACTTCAGTACACTGTGCTTCAGTCGAGAAGTACCTAGATAAAGTAATCTGGGACATAATGCTACGTACCTCTGTCTAAAGTATATACAATAAATTATTTAAAATGCCACTAAATTCTCAAATTGCTACGTTTTTGCTTTACAACATAATTTTTATTTTAAATTACCAACAACAGTCATGCAAATTTTTCACTCTGATCATCAAATATTTAGAACATAACCCAATATTATAATTTATTACTGCTCGATGAAAGATGTTATGATACACATCAAACTATCGACAATATTTAGAATAGGAAGATTTAATACTATTTTTTCCTATTTACTTTACAGCCCAAAATATTCTGTGTGTATGTATAAATAGCAAAAGGTTTAGCAATGTGTATGTTGGTGTATTTCAAACCGTTCTTGAATGCAAGGCTCGCCTTGATTGCCTAATTGGGAAAAATTGTCAAGCAAATAAATACCGAAACCATAAATCTAAAAAAAGTTAGAAATCAATATAATAGGCACTAATGACTCTTAGTTGTGCCACCATTTGTAGTGGACTGATAATACCCTAATATAGACATAATGGGCCAGTGGCAGTAGGCTCCAGTTTTGACCATTTTTACAGTTTTTACAATTACAAATCCAGACAAGAATTTAAATTGATTGGGTAGTGCATACAGCATACGTACCGTAGGTTCGTATCGACCTACTCCACCTACGTAAACTAGTCTTCAGAGGCGTCGTGTACGCTTCAATAAATACTCATAGATAGTGCTGCACATGAGTGCGCGTGCACTCACCCGCGGTCCCGTGATGTCACCAGGTGCCATCGGTGCGCGACAGCGAGTGGCCGCGGTTCAGGCTCTGTGACCGCTGCGTGCCGTGTCGGTACGGGTGCTTCACAGCAGCGTGCTGCAAACCACAACATAACCTTCTTGCATTCATACACAAACTACTACTACGTCAAACAAACACACATCACACAGGTAGCTTCTCCAACTTTATCTACATTTTTGACACTTTCAACCCAACCCTGATCCCCAAAAATGCAAATGTTTTGTTGCATACTTACTCTATTGCAAGTATATGTACGAGCCAGTCAACCAATATTAGTAAAAATATTTAAGTAGTTTTTGATTTAAGGAATATAAGGGAAAATATTTTATAATATGCTTATTTATGTATGAGTTTAGATGATAAAATTCGAAAAGAATGGGATTTAAAGCGATATAGAAAGACATGCATGAAAACAAAACATATATAAATATAAACTACAAAAACATTATTCTACATTGAAACGTGGCCACAAAATTTCACAACACAGCGTTTATATTAATTTAAATAGTATGTCGATGATATATTTGTGGGATCATTAGCATCACTCACTTCATATTTGTACAGACTGGGATTTCTAAAGTGTGAAAATTGACTTACTCTAAGGCTTTACCTGTATAGAATACTAACTTCACTTCGTCTCCCACTATTTCTACTAACAAGAAAAAGATGTTAGGTGCTGAGTTTTTAGCAAGACGTGGTAATCGAAGTGCCATTGAATCAACACAGAGCGTTGAGTTCTATCCAAGTTGTACATGGACATGTGAGTCATAACATTAAGTCACCTATAGCTAACACGCCTTGAACAGTTAGCTAAATACAATTTACATGGATGGCATCATCTCATATTATGCCATTTTAACTTAGAATGCAATATTATTTCTATCAGATCCTTCACCATAAAGTTTACAACTAATACAATTTAAGCCAAATGACTAATATGTACCTATATCTCTTCCCATTCATGATCATGACGTAAAACTTTTCGACCACCTCCGTCGATATAGATCGTCACTCTCTTTTCACTAAGATGCAAGTTTCATGAACCAAGTTTCATTAGATACGGATCAGGTGGTATTGCGGGGGTCTCCTAAAATCCAGCTGAGGGGAATTCTGAATCTTTTTTGTCAATAAAAGTTGGGATGATATTGACAAAAAACTTATAAAATAGCTATCTATTTCAATTCTCCATGTTTTTTTTTCTTTATTAAGTTCTGTATGTTGTATTCTCCGTGTTGATGTTTAAAATATTTTGACAGCTGGTATAGAAGCCATAAAAGTCAACATTTATGAGTATCCTTAAATGTCCATGTGTAAATGTAATATACTATCGATATAATACTTTAAATCTATTAAGACTGACTTTTTTGGAATGCAGGTGTCTGTTAATTAATTTACCTACAGGTAGGTCTAGGCATGACTTATTGAAAGGCATATATATTCAGCATTGATCTTCTTTCGGCTGAATGCTGAATCTTGATAATGTGTGACAGGTTGACAGTCATAAAAAATTACAACGTTATTAGTTTATTGTTGAAATCTTCAAATTCTTGACTTCTAAAATGAGAGAGATACCTTTACCCGAATGCCTGCAGGTAATTAAAGAATTTTCAAATTATATACTAGTTAGTTAAATTGAGAAGATTCCTATTAAATCTGGTATCTGGGTTATCGATACGTCCAAGTCCAACTCTATCCTATCAAATGGTAATTAAAATTCTAACGCCGCATTTCGATCTCCACGCAGTGCCTTCAATCATGATAGATTAGACCGACTGTATGTGGGTCAGCTTAGTTTGGCTTCTTATTTAAAACTGGCTATATACCACCTACTCGTAGATAACTTGTTCGTATTAATTAAACATTTCGTCAACTGATTGCCTACTGTTTGGTTTCATGTCGTGCATTTGTTGACTGATTACCAATTCACCTTCAGAAGTGATAATTGTCAACATTCAATGGTTCTATTATTGTATATTCATCTGTAAGAAACCACTATAAAATGATAGATTTTATTACTAAGTGTACATTTCAATGGTCTTGGTACAGCAGCATATCTAACTATGTATATGGATGCGACGATCATATCGCATGAAAGCGTTAGTTAGCACGATATTATTCTAACGGTGTCAATTAGATCTCACTATGTAATATGATACAGTCTATCTCTATCTGTTCATATATAATAATATCTCAGGTAATAAACGTTAGGTTAATCGTACACACGATGTGCAAATCTATCTGCGTGACCCCAGCTGGCATATAGGTGCGCACCACTGCCGTCAGCGTATAGATTACGTGTAACACGTTAATTAAATATTTAGGATCGTCTAGCATACTTATAGTAAAATGGGGATATACTACATATTATATAGCGAAAATGTAATTGAATACATATACTTATACACACAATATAATATTTAGGTATACTTACTTAATTTATATAGGCTTAGCTTGTTTTTACTGTTTTAATATTAGATATATTTTAAACATAACGTGTGAACATGCATAAACTGATTGCTCGATATAAAGTTACTGTGCATGAAATTTTAATTATGATTTCACATAACGTTAATTTATCATTATTTTAATGGCAAAAACGCCCCATAATACAGACATTCACGAGGGAGGTAGGGGAATACAAACACTCCATGTGCAAATCAATTTAAAGGTATTTACGAACCTCGAAATTATTCCAATTTTGCGAAGAAAATTTAGCAGCCTCCACGCTTTCTTTAGCACCCATATTTACGAAGTTGTGAAATCACTCGTATGAACTATGACAATTCTGTTTCGATGCGAATGCTCTGAGCTCGTGACACTAATGTACACTACAGCCGGTCTCTCTGCGAGAGTCAGCTTTGATAAGCATTTAAATACCTCTATCTTCGGTCGTTCACAAAGTTAAAAATTCACAGCGTTGAATAGTAAATGAGGGGTGTTGTATGTTGCAGCGAGCAGCGCACGGAGCGCACAGAGCGCACAGAACACACGACGCGCACGAGCCACCGAGAGCTCGGGGCGCTCGGGCGCTCGGACGCTGGAGGGCTGAGGGCGCTGGGGCGGCGGATGCAGGCACCGCGTGTAAACACCGCCAGCTGCTGTGCGGCGCGCTTGCTCTGCGACCGGCAGCTTGCCCGCACCCTCGCCACTGGCCGCACCGTCCGCGACCCTACTGCCCTACGCGCGACCTCACTAACACCGGCAACACCTAACACTTTCGATTATCTCCGGGTATCTCAAAGTGCGCAGAATATAATGTGCGGTGATACGTTTTTGCGAACGGTGCGGCAGGGCGACACCGGCGGCTCGGCTAAACGTCAGAGCAGACTGGGTCGCGATACAAGCGTGCGTGGCGCGCTGTGTGCGCACGCCGCGCCGCCGCCGCGCACCGCCGCCGCCGCCAGCCGAGACGCAGCGACGCCCAAACCTAGCGAACGATACGGTGGCCAGCGCCCTCCATCTCGCTGAGATGTGTCCTCCCCGTATTTTCCTAACTTTATCTCGGCTCACTTCCTCAATAAAATCAATCTTTAGTGAAAAAATGAGGAGATGTACGCCTTAGACGAGTTTGCATACGAATAGTATTAATAACATGTATCGAGATTAAGAAGATCATCAATGGACGTTCGGAGCGGTGCGGCGTGGGGCGGGAGTTGCGCGCGCACTCTCCCCGAGACAACATTCGATTTTGGTCCATGACTGTTGGATGCTTACTGTGGCCCAACCAAGGCTTTAATAGTTCATTCTAGGCTACGAACGAGTATACTATTTAATCATATTAACTTATTACATTTAAAATCTTAATTCTAATAACCTTCTATCATAAGAACACACAATAAGCTTTCCCCCTGTTACTTACATATGCACTGAAACACGCGACATGTCACACTAACATCAAATTACATAGAGTCAGTAATCATACCAAACTGGTTCATCAGCTTTACAAGTTCGATATATGTAAGATAAAGTTCAAAATGAGAATGGTTTAGGGGTCAATGTAATGTATTGACGCTCATGATACGCAGTTAGTCTATTATTTTTTTATGGACATTATAATCTTATTACAAATAATAAACAGATTTTTAGACAGGTATCGTCAATGCACTCTTAACATGAGGTAATAATTATTTTCGTATTATAGGTACCTAAAGCTTACGAGATTTAGGTCGGTAATATGTATAACACCAAAAACATTAAGCTTAATAAATAAGAAACCTAATAACGCCTATAATTTCTTAACAGTATCTAAAGTAACAATATTTCATGCAGCAAACTATCTGATGGTAGTTTTGCGAGTCAGCTGTTAGGTACGAGTACGGAAATCGGGGATGGTTTCGCAAGAATAGCAAAAATTTGCAAAATTGGGTCAGGCTTGTGCACAGCTGGTTATTTTGTTAAGACGCTCAATTAAACATTTTTAGGTCGGAATATCAAATATTCTCATCTGACCGTTGCATAGCTCTATGAAATTATAAGATCTAGGTAAATGTAAAGGTATTATGTTACTACGTAGGTTACCTAATTACTAATAAGTAACATTCCATTGTGCATAATTAGCCTATAATGTTCCCACTGCTGGGACACAGGCCTCCTCTTTTCGAGAGAGAGTAGGCTATAATTTATCACGCGGGCCCAGCATTAAATACCTATGAGAAAAAAATACGTCGTCAAGCATATATAATAATTGCACTGTTAATGATGCCCGTATTGTCGTGAAATATAACAGTTTTCAGTAGGAAAGCGAATAATAAGAATTTAAAAAAGGCAAACACTTTGAATTATCGAAAAATGTACAAGTTAATGCTTGGAATAAATATTCATAGGACGTAAGAAATGTGAGAAAAACGCAGTATTCATACCATTCTATCAGAGCAAAACTCATGAGGAATTAGTGTAAACACACAATAATAACAACAAGGCTGTCCAATCTAAACAAGATATGTGAGAGTGTGTTTAACAGGACATATTATTAGAGAATATAATAATAATCTTCAAAGCACACCCTATGTTTGTACTCTGATGTTTTTTCCTTCACAGGTGTCGATTCCGCGAATGAAAGGAGAAATTACAGCCTATTGCGTAACGTACTGGCAATCATACGATATAATATCTTTCATTGTGACAGTTTAACAATGTTGAATGTACTGTACGAGTTTCTTTTTAAATCATCTTCTGAAGTATTTAATTTACGCAATGATTATTTTTTTATTTGAATTTGAAAGCTAATGCAATAAGCTTTCAGATATACATAGATACAATTTCAATAAGTAAAACTTTTAGTGTGTTTTAGTAGCTAAAGTATAATAAGTCGTGGATTGTTTTAACAGGCTGTGGAAAAGTTATAGGTAGTATACTGATTTATGAATCTTCGATAACAAGGAGAAGAGAAGCAGATTATTAAGATCTGATCGCAATTCTCCCCTTTGCCTTTCAACTCGGATACGCAACAGAATTATGCCAGGCTCCAAGGGGCTTTTCTCACAATGAAGTAACGACTGCTGAAGGAATCAGCTATATTTCGAATGTTTAATCTAAATCGTTTGAGTTCAATCTATGATGCAGCTCGATATTTTGTGGGCAAAGTTAGGATACACTACGCGTGCGAGAACTACATACCTACTACACTACACTTTGTTTCTTTTTTGCTTTACAGCCATGTTGATTTAGGTTGTTAATGTTTTGTTTTGATAAAAAGATGTAAAAGGTCCCTAATTTTTAAATTATAATTATTTTCAATCCGTCCCTATTTTATGAGCATGAAAATTATAATATCGAAGTTTGAACGAACCATTTTTCACGGACGATACCGAAATTCCGAATTTACAAATACATAGTTTCATTCATCCTGAAAGTGCATCGAAATAGCAAAGATATAATAGTATCAAACACAACACAGTACGCCCTTTTGTTTTCATGATATCGTGAGGCAGCACTCAAGGCACTCGCCCCATACACGCGAGTAGGTCAAACATTAACTATGATAACTGAAAGCAGTAAAGCAACTTTGTATTATCTTGGCCAAGTAACTCGTGGGTAGCAAATGAGCAGTATAAATGTCATTTGTCTCGCTAGACGACAGTAGTGTCGGTAAGGCCTGTCAAATATTAAGATAATTTCTGGCTTTATCAGATAGGGCAAACTTTTGACTTGCTGCCCTCTTGAATATCTTGTAAGACCTGAAGATAATTATTATTGGTCAACAAAAGATTTCTGATTGCAATTCGGATTTTGCTATTTTGTATGTTTATTGATATTAAAAAAACTCAAAAGAACCTAATATTATGTATTTTTGTTAACATTTTGAGAATCAAACAGGAAAATATATACGGTTCCTAAAAGGCAAAATTGTAGTTCCAGCCACTAGAAGAATATGTGATTAAATTACTGGTGGTATTAGTCGTGGTGGTGGTTGTTTGTACTTAAATCTTTGTAATGTTAACACAAAGCGACTTTATTTGCGGACTAACTTTCACCCTCGGCTTCGCCCGCGGCTTTGCCCGCGTGGATGTCGGAAATTATCCCACGGAAACATACTACCAGGATAAAAAGTATCGTATATGTTAATCCAGGTTATAATCTATCTGTGTACCAAAGGAGATGGAAAATATTGGGCCCAAGTGTAATAAGTTGAGATATGATCTAAAAATTAGTCATATTTTTTATCCTTGAATATTAAAAATCAGCTCAATTCTCAGCCTGGAAGCAGAGAAACATGATAAAGATAGTTTTCGTGAGATCATCGATTATAGATGATCAAACGAACTTCCTGAAGTGAAGTTCGATCATTATTATATGAGTCGCTTCATTCGAAGATATAATATGTTTACTAAGTAGTCCCTTTAACCTACAGGCAACATCGCACGATTTCAGAGTTTTTTTTTTTTTTTTTTTTTCTACCTACATTACGGTTCTTCCGTCTTATCTGTTTGACACTGCTCATTCTTTTTAGAGATTCTATCAAAACGAAACTTTCAGGGTTAAAATTACTGAAATTTATGAAATGTAATTTTTTTTTTTTTTTATGGGAGAGGAGGGTTATTATATCTTCGAATGAAGCGACTCATATAATAATGATCGAACTTCACTTCAGGAAGTTCGTTTGATCATCTATTATATATTCGTCGCTTCATTCTTCAGATATAATATGTTTACTAAGTAGATTTTCAGAGAAACAAGTTTTGTTTGGGTAATGTATCTTTTTAATAATGAAAATGAAACGTACTATAAATCACAGCTGAACTTAACTCTTAATTATTGTGATAAAAATCAATTACAATCAATGAACTATAGGAAACACTACTGCGTTTGCGAAATCATCATCGCTTAGGATAGGTCGGTCATAAAATCGGGCAAAAGCTAAAGACGTGCTGGTCCAACCAGCTGTCTTTCTAATCGTATCGACACTGAGTCCAGAGACGCGAGCGGCTGACGTGGCGGCATGTCTCGTGCTGTGTGCACTGAATGTACTCACGTCCACACCGCTTTCTGACAGCACGTGCTTAATCCATCGACTGATGGACTGAGCTGAAGCGGCTTTGTGTGGTTTTTTATAAGTTAGTAAGAGATTTCCTACATTCGTTGTCCTCATATTTTTTGTCACAAAAATATAATCTTTGAGGACTGAAGCAGGACATATATTTATATTGTTTCGAAAGAATGGTAGAAACAATACCGGCTGATCTCGTCCGGGAGCAGACGTCTTAATTATATCTGTTATGGCTATCTTAACTCCGCTTGAAGTAATTGATATATTATCTAACTTAATAAAAGAAAATGTTTGTACCCTATGGGCTGTGCAGAGTGCTAATAAAATAACTAACTTTTTGGTAATCTTTTCGATACTTAGTTCTAAATTAGGGTACCAATTGGACACATGATTGAGCACCAATTGTGGATCCCACGTAGAAGTATACTTGGGCTTATTGGGCTTTAGTTTGTAAGCTCCTTTTAATAATCGTTTTATACAATCATCGGAACCTACATTAAAGTTTAAAATCAATGACAACGCGGAGCGGTGGCTATTAAGGGAGCCATATGAACAACCCTTATTAAATTGCTCCGTTAAGAAGGAAAGAACAGATGTTTTTGACCCACTAAAAACGTCAATGTTATGCAAAGAACAATACTGCCACCAAAGTTTTAATGTGACATTATATTGTTTGATAGTATTGTCGGCTAGCGAAGCCATCATTAGATTTAATGAATCGAGCGGAGTCCCGCGGCGGATGAATGCCGTCCGCATAGCCTCGCGACACCCAGGGTAAGCTTGGTGTGCAGTGGATGGTACTCCCTGAAATGAGATTGAAGAAGAAATTTACTAGGGTTCAGATAAAGTATGTGGGAGTCAAGTAAACTTTGTAGGAGTGGGTACCATGGCTGCGAAGGCCAATGGGGGAAAACTAAAATTCCCTTGGCATCATCTTCAATAATCTTGCGTAAACATTTTAAAATTAAGGAAAACGGCGGGAAAGCGTAAAAATATTTGTTTTGCCAGTTCAAAGTAAAAGCGTCTACGGCGTATGCATCTGGTTCTTGTTTCCAAGAAACAAACAAATCGCATTTGGCATTGTCGCGAGAAGCAAAGAGGTCAATATCAGGATAACCAAAGTGTCTTTTAATAATTTTATAAGCGTGATCTGATAATTCCCACTCTGTATCAGGGTTAATCTTTCTAGATTCTTCGTCAGCATAATTATCTTTCGTGTTCACGTAAGATGCGAACAACCAAATATTACGCTTCTCGCACCATTGCCAAATGTGTCTTGTCAGATCGTTTAGATGCGGGAACTGAATTCCACCTAGGCGATTAATGTAACTAATTGCTGTAGTATTGTCTACCCTCAACAATATTGCACAGTTATAGTCATTACTGGCAAAACTTTTTAATCCTAGAAATACGGCCAGAAGTTCTAGGTAATTTATATGGTGTGTTGTTTCTATAGCTTTCCATTTGCCATGGGCTTTTGCGCCACTACAAACAGCACCCCAACCCGTTCTAGAAGCGTCTGAATATATTTCTTTCTTATAACTTTGATTTCTAATAGGACACATAGCTGTGAAAATATGGTTACGCCACCATTTAAGGTCTTCTAGAACCGTTTCGGGAATATTAATCTTATGTTCATAATTATTATTATGTTGTTGTAATGCCAGGAATTTTTGACGTTCCAACAACTTTGTATAGAGAAACCCATATCTAACAGCTGGGCAAGCTGCGACCAGGACACCTATTAATTGCGCAAACTCTCGAATTGTACATTTTGGCAAGCTCGAGAACTTTTTAACTAACTGATTAATGTTATTACGTTTATCAGTAGGTAACGATAAAGACATATCATGTGTATTATATACGAATCCTAGAAATTTACATATTTTAGATGGTACTAATGAACTTTTATCATAATTAACTATGAAACCCAAACATTCTAGAAGTTTTAGGGTTTCACGTACATTAATAACACATTCCTCGTAATTATTACCTATACATAATACATCGTCTAAATAAATGACTGATTTGTGTCCCTGTTTTCTAAGGTAGGCTATAACCTCCTTCATGATTTTCGTGAACACTCTTGGTGCCACTGATAGGCCGTACGGCATGGCAGTGAACTGGTATGTACATAAATTCCTAGAATTAGGGGCCTGAAAATTAAATCGTAAGTATTTTCTATCGGATTTAGATATAGGAACTAATAAGTAGGCCTCTTTGAGGTCAATTGTTGCTAAGAATCCGTCTTGAGGGATTAGTTTAGCTGCCGTCCTATAATCCTCCATTTTAAAATGTGTACTTGTAATAAATTTATTTAATGATTTTAAATTTAGAATAAACCGTTTGCCTCCATTAGTTTTAGGTGCCAAGAATATTTTTGATATGTACTGGTCATGAGTTGGGATACAACGTGTTATAGCCCTTAGTTCTAATAATTTATTAATTGCTACATGCATATCTCGAGCTTCATCGGAAGTAAAGTTACAAACTGGTACGACAGGCTGAGTCACTGGAGTACAAAAGGGAATTGTAAAACCATGTTCTATCCATGATAACACAACTGCGTTATTAGTTAAGTGAGACCAAGAACTGAGGAAGAATCGTATTCTGCCTGCATGTACCTTGGTTATTTCTGTTGTGACGCCCGGGTCTTCGATGCGTAGGAGCTCTTCGCTTGCGCTTGAGACTGCGATGGATATGACCGACGTGGCGTCACTGGTGGTCTCCTCTGACCTCCCCGCCCCCCCCTGTTCGACGGGTAACGAGGAGGTCCTGACCAGTTTCCCTGGGTGGCAGGATGAGTTACCGACTGTTGAGGAATAATATTTTTCTGATTTGCCATTGTTTTTCTTATCTGAGTTCCTTGCTTTTCAATGGCCTTACTGGCTTTTATTTTTTCGGATAAGGAGTTACCATATAGGGTATCGTCACGCTCTGAGTCTTGAATGACGTGAAGAAAGTTCTTTTCCAGACTCGGGGTAATTAATTTTATTCTGTCTTTAGTCAAACAATGGTGTAAATCAGATAACAAGCGGCAACCATCGCTTAAGTGTTTTAAGGCCAGAGCTTTATTATTTGTTTTGAGCAAAGTATCCATTGCTTTGTTTATAGCTGCAGTACCGTTTCCTAGCTGTTGTTGAAAACCGACCAGTTTTTTATCTCGGCCTCTGACTATGTCTGATACGGCGGCTGAAATTTCCGCGTTCAACTTCGGTGCTTGCAATAATGTGCAATTGGCGGGTATAAGATGCTCTTTCATGAGCTTATCTTTATCCTCTTTGGCTAATCCTTTCTTCAATAGGGGAGTCCATAGACTGGCTAAGTTCTCATGGACATCTTCCCCAAAGTCTGGCGTACAAGACGTAGAAGACCCCAACGCAGACAATAGCTCCGGATCCAAATTTACTTCTGGGGTTCTTTCAGCTGGCGGAGCACCCGTATCCTCCACGAGGTCTGGTATATCCTGCATGGCAGGAGTTGTCACCGGTTGGCCTTCTTCACATGAAGAGGTTGGCGGACCATCTTGTGGTTCACGGGGCTCGACGTCGTTCGTATCTATAAAACATTACGATAATATAGCGAACGAATAAGGGGGTAGGTATGTAACGCGTTTTGCGTTAGTATTATTTCGCGGACAATAATTCGTAGTTAATGTGCATATCCATTCAAGATTACACATATTTTCTACATAGGTTGTCATGAGAACATGACTAATAATTAGCTCGCAGCTAATTATGTTATCGCAATTGGCTCGCAGTCAATCCCGATTTTCACTCGAGTTAAATTGATGTAAGCACCTTGTAACACTTAGTAATAATGTTCAACTAACCTGCAAAGTTTTCGTCATCAGATGAATCAAACGGTCGTCGTATTCGACGCCGAAATTTCTCCTTGTCCTTTTCTTTTTCTTCTAATTTTCTAATCTTGTGCTTATATCTCTCCAATTTCTCCTGTGCACTACGTTTCGGCATTTTTATAAGGCGCGTGCGCTCGTTGCCTCGCACGAAAAAGGAATGAGCAGTGTCAAACAGATAAGACGGAAGAACCGTAATGTAGGTAGAAAAAAAAAAAAAAAAAAAAACTCTGAAATCGTGCGATGTTGCCTGTAGGTTAAAGGGACTACTTAGTAAACATATTATATCTGAAGAATGAAGCGACGAATATATAATAGTAATCGATTATACAACTACAAAAATAAAACCTACCCACTAGGTAGCACTAGGTAACATAATTAACTCAAAGTAATTAAATGCACTATATATACTTTTATACAATACAGTGCATTTAATTTAAATAAAACATCATTAATAACTGAAAAACCAAAATAATGATTGTCAATTTCATATCGATTAAAATCAGTTTTATTTTTTTGTCGTAGTACATATTTTGCACTGGCAGTACATATTCTGCACTGGCAGACTGACATTGACAATTTGACATTAGACATTAGTGGTGGGTCATTCTCGAATTTTTGGCGACCGAAACCGTTTTCCCGACGACGAAAATGGTTGCAGAAAACGGTTAAAGGACGAAACTTTTCCAAAGTGGAATAGATTTGCGTTTTCGTTGAGCGCAGTTTCTTAAAACTATCAATGATTTGAAATGTATGAAATGGTTTTTTCGCATCACGAACGACAGCATTGACAACTGGTAATACATTACTGACTGTATTTCATTTCAAAGAGTTCACTTTTTATTGGAAGGACTGTTTTACGAGTGTGATAGATAGTTATACCCGTAATCATTGTACCCGACTGTATTTTCTTAGATGTAAAAATCGCACCAAGTAATTCGAAGACTGGTTTGTGCAATGAAGACTGTTTGAAGTTGAACTCCAACGGTTTCATCATCACAAAACGGTCTTTGTAAACGGTTAGTTGTCGCAACGCCCATCCCTACTAGAACTAGCTGTCACTTGTTTCGTGTTTTCCGATGTGTTTTGAGTGCTTTCCCGATTATTTTTCATTTTCAACGATCACTGCTTTGATTTTTACGGATTCTGACCCTGCCTACCTTGTACGACCCTTGCTTTCACACTGGACACTGAAGATCGCTCACACGATTGACTTGGAATTGTTATAATGGATTTTACCGAGTGGATATTGTTGAAACTATGGATCGCTATGTGAATTGTGGGATAACAACTAGTCACTGTAATACACTAATGTTTGTATGAATCTATAAATTCATACCATTTACATCTCGTTACTATTCAGGCCCAAGAGTGTATGTAATCGTTTCCGTCTCCAATCCAAATCCGATCAGCCGTTTTTGTTTGATGAAGTAACAAACACACAAACATATAAACTTTCACATTTGTAATATTAGTATAGTAGGATAAACAAAGTACCTGATTCTACTAATAAACATTCGCTTATGAATAGACTTCCCCGTAGGTGAGCGATATAGCATTTTAAATGTCTAAATGCATGCAGGCACCTACCTTTTTCAGTAATCACCTTAGATACATTCAATATGAAAAGCGTAGGTTGTGAATAGGTAGGTTCAGAGAGAGATAAATTTAGGATCTAAATTAATTCTATCACAATAGCTTTTCCTCGGAAAATAGCTACTTCTACGAAAATTTTCTAGGAGATTGGAAGATATTCCATTTGGTACTTTTCCGGAATTACGTCGAACTTAGTCGTGATACAAAAATGATGATGATTTTTAGGGATGGGCCGAACATGGGTTTCACCTAATACATATATTCGGCCGAATGTTCGGTAAAACTTTTACCGAACCGAATATTCGGCCGAAGATTCGCCGATAAATGATTCTGAAATTTTGAAACTGTTGCCAAATAAAGCTGAACAGATTGTTTTTTGCACCACAACTTGCCTCTTGTGAATTTTAAATATTGAATCACACTTATCTGACAAATATGTATTAACTAAATAATAGTGTGCGTTTTCTATTTCATTATATTCTACTTTCATACAACTTAAAGTGATTTGTTTAAGACTTAAATTGTTAGATTTATATTAGTTTATAGAAAATGTTATTTCTTAAGGTTAAGTTCCTATATTATCATATTTGATTTGGTCTCATATAAGGATCTCATAATTATTTGTCTTAGTATGTCACTAATATAACTGAGTATTTTTGTTTGAAATGAAATGAAATTGTTTATTCTGTAAATAGGATATCGAAATCACTTTTACACGCCATATAAAAAAAAAATAAGCTAGATGAGTTCGGCGTTTCCTATCTGACTACTCTGAGAAGAAAGGCCGAAACAAACTCAGAGGTCGCAGTCTCTTTTAAAGTCCAGACATAATCTTGGTCAGGCCATATGAGGATCATGTAGATAAGTGTCTGAAAAGGTCTTTTGAAGAAAGAATCACACAGATTTGAGTGGACCTGTCCAGTCAGTGCAAGCATTTGTCAATAATCGTAGAGCTCAACTCAGAACTTAAGGAGCTCAACTCGACGAACAATACCAAAGAAAGGAAATTTGGGTAGGCCGCATAAACTACTCAAACTGTCAGACCATCACTAAAACTAGCAGAGAAATAAAAACAATATCCACATAGTCCTCACATTCACAATAGTTAAAATAATATAATACTTTACAAAGTAATCATGTCATTTTGAATATAATTTTCAAAAATGTTAATATGTTTATAATACTGGTATATGTTGATTTTACATAATAATTAAAATGTCTAGTTTTATGGTTTTATCACAAGGCTTAGCAGTTCAATCCCAAGCTTTTTTATGTAGGAGCTTGTTTGTATAGGAGTAGGTAATTGATTAATCTCTCAAATGAGTACCTATAAAAAATATTGTTTCTGTTTATTTTCAATAAATAATTTTCATTAAACTAAGTATAAACTAGAAATATGATTCATAATCTGCTAAAATGTTGTAATTTAATCATGCAACTCTTTCTTGCTATAAACATTGATAAAAACAAAAAAAACTTACTTAATTTCTTACAATAAAGACCTGATTTCTGATTTTAATATATTATTTTATTATAAAGTTATCACTGATGCATACTAATATTTTGTTTTTAATAACCATTTTTTTATCTATTGTTATTGGAAATAAAGCTATAGTGTCTTAATAAAAATAACACATTTAACACTCTACTCATGATAAATCATACACGGCTCAATACAGTATAAACTTTGAGTACTTACCACTTTGCCGAACATTCGGCGATGCAGCCGAATATTCCGCTAAATACGAATATTCGGTAAACCTGCCGAATATGCCGAATATCGAATATAAAACGAATATTCGGCCCATTCCTAATGATTTTCACATAACTAGCCCTATATACCAGAAAACAATGGCAACTCTTCAACCCTGAATACTGAAGCCCGCAAATTAATAATCTAAGGTGTATATAAATATCTGAGGTGACCATAATAATTAGGTATACGATCATAACATGGCGGCGCTATTTATAACGTACATGTATTAACAAAATTTGGGCATAACCGTGACCAAAATATTCCAGATCAGTATAATTAGTTCTCTATTTTAGTTCATATATATGATTAGAGAAACCTTCTATACCTGTGCTTTGAGCGATTTTTACTAGGGGAAAATCTTATGGGTTCGCGCCACCGTCATGCTAATGTTAACAGTATATCTGTAGCTATGAGATGACGTGATCGCTGGGCCAGCAGGAAAAGCATTTCCTTCAGTCGCCAGTTCCTTTAACGGCCTATGATTTTGTTCTGAGTTTTTACTTTTTATGGACCCCAAGTAAAGAGAAAAATTAAACGATTTTTTCTGTTTCCGATTGTTCAACTGAAATAGTTATTTATGCAACTGTTTTATAATAAGGGGTATTCAAACACGAATGTGGGTTTATAATAGTATCACATGAGTGTTTTAATACCTAATTATGTACAGTTGCATACAAGACTTTATCTACAACCATGATATAAATCCTGTATAAAAGGTTCTAAAAACATTGGGTATTTGTAATTCAAGACTAAGAATTAAAACAATCCCACGAAATTCAGTACAACTACACGTATGAATGTCGCCTGCAGCACCACATCACCACACATACGTGGAGCGGCTGCTACTTTCCCCCGAGCATACGTTGAAATGAGTTGCATAATGAAATTTAGTACAACATTATAACACTCGTTTGGATGATATTATAGTTACTATGACACTGGCTGTTTTAATGTTTGCAATAAGCTAACTGTTTCAGAAACTTTTATAGAGGTTTTATAGGATGGGTGTAGATAAAATACTTTTAAATTCTTATAGAAACATAATGCTAGTATGATGTAGTATCCAAAATAAGTTTAGACTGCGTTGCAGATAATTCTGCACCGCAGTCTAAAGGTATTTTGGATAGCACTGGATTGTGCTCATCTGTACTAACTACTCTTGTAAAAGGAAATGCTGCTAAAGAACAAACACCATCAAAGAATTGTCCTCATTCCCCACTAGACCAAGGTGCAGTTAATAATCGCCTCAGGGCCTTCTTCCATTCTAAATTTCTCGAGAAGAATCCCGAATCTTAAAATTATCTTCACATTCTCTCAAAAAGTGTTTCCAGAAAACTAATAAAACATGTCAATTTCAAGAGGTCGTTTATACAGACAGAACTGCGGATTCAAAGCAAAAAAATGTTCACCAAGTGGTGTTATGTCTTCCATTCAGTTTCTACTACTGCTTGCACAAAATACTAGGGGCCTCTTAGGTAAGTAGTTTTATAACGTCGAATTTTCACTACTTCATCATGCAACTTCAATTGAAAATGGTTTATCCCATGCAGCTTAAAGATGTATAGGGCTTAGGTACTTCTAAGTTCTAATAAAATTAAAACCTCTGACGTCTAATATATAATCATTCATGTGGTTAAAGGAATAATATTTACGATCCCTTCACTGTATTCCACGATTTCCAGGCAAGGAGATCAACTCAATAAACATATCAGAACAGAACCAGAACTCAGTAATCAGAACGCTCAATATGACAAACAAGCTTCCTAATAATTTAAAAAAATTAAAATATTAAAAAAACCGCATATTTTTAATTATATTATATTTTTAATATTGATAAACGATTTGTTGAGACAATTAGAATAGGGAAGAGTGTGTATGAAAGAGCCGATGCGATTTCCATAAACTTACCGAATTTCTACCTTATTTTAAAATCAGATTTACGTTTTTGTTATGAAAAAAACCTTCCATGTTTCTCACATGATGAAAAAAAAACCGGCCAAGTGCGAATTGGATTCGCGCATGAAGGGTTCCGTACCATTATCTATAAAAATGGCAAAAAAATCACGTTTGTTGTATGGGAGTCCCCCTTAAATATTTGTTTTATTTTAATTTAATTATTTAATTTTAAAGTGAATATATAACTTAATATTCTGTGAATATTTTAAGCGTCTACCTGTTGCCGTTATCAATATCGAGCAAAAACGAGCAAAAAAATCACGTTTGTTGTAAGGGAGCGCCCTTAAACATTTATTTTATTCTGTTTTTTAGTATTTGTTGTTATAGCGGCTATAAAAACACATCATCTGTGAAAATTTCAACTGTCTATCACGGTTCATGAGATACAGCCTGGTGGCAGACGGACAGACGGATGGACAGCGAGTCTTAGTAATAGGGTACCGTTTTACCCTTTGGGTACGGAACCCTAAAAAGTACTTTTGTATCGTTTTGTTTACCACTGACACGTCGTACCATCCGCCATTTCCATAGATTTCAGTTCGTTTACGAATATTAGTACGTAAAAAAACACGTTTAAGTATGGTGATACATCAAACATCAAAATTAAATTACGTATCAATTTGCTGTATAATAAAATAATGATAATACGTCGTCTTAGAAAATATTTACGACACGCTATATCGCAATCCTTAAAATTAATTTTTGAAATACAAATTAAATAGACCAAATAATGTACAATGCACATCTACTTATCGCACCTACGGTGCAAAAACGTTTCCAAAAACTTGTGACTAATCCGATCGTAGCAATCGTAGACATTTGCTACGCCGCCTGCTACGCTTTCGTAGACATGAAACAATCACTACGTCATTTCCGTTATACCGACAGTGCGTGACACGGTGAAATTATTTGTGATATTTAAGTATTTAAAAATACTTGAAACCTTGTTTTTAAACTTTTCGGTCTTTCAACTTTTATTAACTAAATCATAGATTTAAAATAAAACGAATAAAACCACTCATTATATGTTTCAAAATTTGGAGGAATATTTGAACATATTAGACTTTTTTTGGGTGGGAAATTAGCAAATAACTTCTCCCGCTCTGGGCGGATGTTGAAAATTTTCCGGGAAACTTTTAAAATTTTTCTTTCTATAAAAACCGAACTCGACATTTTAAATTAAAAAATACCCAAATCGATCTAGCCGTTTTCAATTGATTTGCTTACAAACGAACATCATTTCATTTTTATTTATATAGATTTTCTATAGGTATTATTGCAGTTGTTGCAAAAAAAAAAAAAACATAATATGTAGCTTTCATTCGATATTAATTTGTGCCATAGACTTTAATTTCCGTTCATTTAATTCAAACATTTAACTTAGACTTTAAGGGGTTTATTTATAAACGTTGCTTAAAGTTAAGTAATGTTTGGCGACTGTATAACATTTTTGACGTTTGAACGTCACTTAACTTTAAGCAACGTTTATAAATAAACCCCAAATAATTAGACAGTTTGTGTTCAAATGACTTAAAATCTAATTATGTAAAGCAATTATTATTCTCGTATTCTCTTATTACACAAATGCAGGAAGGTGCATGAATAGAAAAAATAACTAAGTTTGTTTTAATTATTTGCGTGTTTTGCTTTATTAAATTTAGTACAAAATGTGATACCTACCTACAAAACGTTTTGGTTTTTTTTACGTGCTCATGCTTGTAGTAAAACTGTGTACTTATCTTTAATAAATAAAATAAAATGTTTAAACAGAAGAACAGACACCGGATCCGCCCGTACCGACTATCCTGCTACATAGAGCAAATATACTTATTATTCACGTTATAAAGTTGTTTAGTAGTTCAGAAGCTTTTCGATTCCGTCATACTCGAGACCACAGGCATGGAACAGAGGTGTGGTCTCTTCTTCAAAAAGGGCGACAATGCCCTGCTTAAGAACTATAGGCCCATCACACTTCTGAGCCATGTCTACAAGCTATTTTCAAGAGTTATCACAAACCTCTCGCGCGTAGGTTTGACGACTTCCAGCCTCCCGAACAAGCCGGATTCCGTAAAGGCTTAAGCACCGTAGACCATATACATACGCTGCGGCAGGTTATACAGAAGACCGAAGAGTATGACCTGCCTCTCTGCTTAAGTAAGTAAGTCGTTTATTTTGCAAAAATGGGTATAGTACATGGTGATAACACGAGAAACATGGTGGACTACGAGAAAGCCTTCGATTCGATCGAGACATGAACTGTGCTGCAGTCTTTTCAACAGTGCCAAATCGACTATCGGAACATCGAGGTGCTAAAGTGTCTGTACAAAAACGCCACTATGTTTTTCCAAACCAGACCTCGAAACCTATCCTTCTGCAGCGAGGTGTGAGACAGGGAGACGTTATCTCTCCGAAACTGTTCACCGCTGCACTGGAGGATGTCTTCAAGGTTCTGGATTGGAAAGGGCTAGGCATCAACATCAATGGCGAGTATATCACTAATCTTCGGTTTACCGACGACATAGTTATCATGGCTGAGACCATGGAGGACCTCAATACAATGCTCGATGACCTCAGTAGAGCCCCCGAAAGAGTGGGTCTTACAATGAATATGGACAAGACAAAGGTCATGTCAAATACCCATGTGACACCCACTCTCATGAAGATCGGAGACGCTACGCTCGAAGTTGTGGACAAGTATGTTTACCTAGAACAAACGGTCCAGCTAGGTAGGTCCAACTTCGAAAAAGAAGTCAATCGTCGAATCCGATTCGGCTGGGCAGCGTTCGGGAAGCTACGCAATATCTTCTCATCCCACATACCACAGTGTCTCAAGACGAAAGTCTTTGACCAGTGTGTGTTGCCAGTGATGACCTATGATACTGAAACGTGGTCGCTCACAATGGGTCTTATCAGAAGGCAAAAATTCACCCAAAGGGCAATGGAGAGGGCTATGCTTGGAGTTTCCCTACGTGATCGAATCAGAAATGCTGAGATCCGCAGGAGAACCAAGGTAATCGACATAGCCCGAAGAATTACCAAACTTAAGTGGCAATGGGCAGGGCACATTGCTCGTAGAACAGATGGCCGATGAGGTCGAAAGGTTCTGGAGTGGCGACCATGTACTGTAAGATGTAGCGTTAGAAGGCCTCCCACAAGATGGACCGATGATCTTGTGAAGGCCGTAGGAATCCGCTGGATGTGGAAAGCACAGAATCGGTCGAAGTGGCGGTGATTGGGGGAGGCCTATGTCCAGCCTGCAGTGGACGTCTTTCGGCTGAAATGATGATGAATGATGAGTTGCTTAGAAAAACTTTATGTAGGTACCTACCTAGTTGTGCTAATTCGTGGTAAGTAATTAATCCTACTGGAATGAACTAGATCTCACATCAATTGCTAATTTACCTAATATAGGTACATATATCTACCTACACCTGCAGAATTTAATTTACAACTTCTCCATTAAGTGACGCTATGTAGTGTAATGAAGTTAGAAGTGAACGCCGCCACTCCAACCTTCTAACAATTGTATATGACGCTTCACTTCAACTGAGATACTTGTTAATACCTACTCGTACAACGCAGTAAGGAAACATTAGGTACAGTTATTGGTTACAGATACAATTACGAACAAGACACAAACTGTTATCACTTAAATTGCTTAATTTCTGTAACTATTGCTCAGATCTAACTAGCAGAAAAAAGTAAACGTCCATTGCAATATTTCAACCCAATAATTCGATTGCCTGTAGCAAAGGTAATATTATGATACTAGTTTCCGCCAGCGGCTTCGCCCGCATGATATCTTTATAAATTATTGCCTATGTTACTCAATAATAATAAACAATTTGACTAGTGCAAGAATTTTGAAAATCGGTCCTGTAGTTTTTGAGTTTATTCATCACAAACAAAAAGACAAATATTTTGTCTTTATAATATTAGTGTAGATTGACGAAATTACAAAACCCATGACATAAAAACACAGCTGTTTATTATCCAGACATGTTGAAAAGACACGAGGGAAAGGGTTTATAATTGCATTAATATGTCGTTAGGTGATGGGTTGGCAACATAGCACTTCATATTCCAATATGTCAACTATTAACCCACAACATTTGTATCGCACAAGATTGGGAGCGTTTTGGCAACAATCGAAACACTACATAATTATGAGATGGTATATGACAAGGAAAATTAAGTATGGGTTGTCTGTAATACTTGGTCACTGTTTTAAACTTCCAAAGTTTCATATCAGTCAGTAACAGAATATCTTCCGCGATATATTGTTGAAATGAATTTCAGATATTTCGACACTATAAAAAACGCCTTTAACTAACCTAGCAAGGTTCTCTTGGTTCCCACGGAGTTTAATAATACCTTATCATAATCTGGACACTAGGCTACCGGATAGCGAAGCCGACACATGAATTGGATTAGCCCTTCTTATGTGAGGCAACATAAGCTACAAACAAAATTTACCTCCGTGTAGTTAGTGGTATGGTGGTGTGGCTATGAGGTAGAAGATTATTTATCCTACTATATAATATTATAAAGGCGAAAGTTTGTGAGTGTGTGTGTATGTTTGTCTCTTCTTCACGCTCAAACGGCTGAACGGATTTGGATGAAACTTGGTACACAAATAGTTTATAACATAGATTAACACATAGGATACTTTTTATCTCGATATTCTTACGGGATCGAGACTTCTGCGGGTGAAACCGCGGGGCGCAGCTAGTTAGAAATAAAACCGATCAAGTGCGTGTCGGACTACGCATAACGAAACGTTCCGTAGTTGGGATGAATTTATTCCAATAAGATTGTAATTGAAAAACATGTTTCCGTCATACATTCAAATTGCAAATGTAAGTTTGTACGCACAGTATTGAGAGATTTACTATGTTTTTAGGCTCAGTAGTTTCTGAGATAAGGGGAGGAATGGTAAATTTTCATCGATTTTCTTAAATATCTTTAAAAGTATTTATATCAAAATTGTAAAAAAAATTGGTCTTTGTCAATTAGACTTAATTTAACATCATGCCAAAACTCAAATTCCTACGTTGCACAAATATCGAGAAAAACCTCTGTGATAGATGGACAAAAAAGTGATCATTGTAAAGGTTCAGCTAGTGAATAGAAGATCAAACAACGTTAAAGATGTTTTGTCTTATCTGTAGCGTCTAAAGGTCTCCAGTCTATCAAAGATAATCGTAAATTGGTATGTCTGTCTAATTGAATACCTATCTACTATCTTATAATCCTAAATGAAACTATGTCAATTATGTATACAGGGTGTTTGGCAGAACGTTGAACATACGAAAATGGTGGATAGGTGGGGTCATCTGCTACTTACTCAGCCCTAATTTATTTGGCCCTGGCCCCCTGGATATTTTTTTTTTAATGCAGGTTGAAATTAGGATTTAAGTATTTTTTTACATCTTTCTGTTATAAGAATCTGCCAATATTAAAGATAGATTTTAAAAAAAAGGCTTGTTTTACCCATTTTTGTAATAAAAATTACACTTTAAAGTTAAGAAAGTTGTGAAACTAGAAGAAAGCAAAAAAATATTTTTTTAATATCCAGGGCGCCAGGGCCAAATAAATTAGGGCTGAGTAAGTAGCAGATGACCCCACCTATCCACCATTTTCTTATGTTCAACGTTCTGCCAAACACCCTGTATATTGTGCTGATGAACTATTAATTTGATAAGTTACAGGTTATCTCATCTACCGATACTTAAAATGATTGAATATTGAAACTATTTTCTTCTTCCTTTATCATCTGCCTAGGCTTTCTCCAAGTATAATGAGGTTGGCTTCCAGTCTTACCAGATGCAGCTAAATACCAGTATTTTTTGCTACTTTGTGTTTTTTTAAATATATTTTACGTAGGTGGAATTTAGTCATCTGATTAACTGATTATTATTAATGTTTCGAGAAAAGTTATAAAAAAATCAGTAGGCATAAGGAATAATATCGTACGAATGGTTATTGAAAATACGACTACTTTATTTTATTGGCAATACTGCAAAATATGACCGAGTATTATGAATACCTATGTAGACAGAGGTGGATACATTTTACGAGCAGCCTTTCAAATTTCTTCGCTTATACGAGTAGATATAAATATGTGTGAGTTGCAGGTCTGGCTACTAGTATCGATTACCGCAAGGCTAAGCTCAGATGTCCCTATCATTTCACTCACGTGCTCGTCTACAACCTCACGAGGAACTGCAACGTTTTAAGGGCACTCTCTCTGCATTGGTTTCGTAATTATCTACAATTAAAAATCGAGTTACTGTATTGATGATGTAGTAAGTTACTGAACATACTTCTACTAGAATAATATTATTAAGTAATAAAATCCTTATGATTCTGATGATCGCGATCCAGATTAACTGTATAGGTACCTACGCCTTACGTGCTACCTATCATAAGCATTTCGATGATGATCATTGATTTTACCGAAATGTACAAATGACACTGCATTTATTTAAGAATAAATTATTAGTGGCTTTTTAGTGTACCAACTCGACAACTTAAACTATACGATTACACACATATTTCAGTGCGATACACCAGAATTATTTATTTATTCATATACACTGGTGCCGATTCCCTTGTTCACAAACTAAACTAAATTTAAGTTCAGTGCATCTTTTTCTTTCTATTTCATTAAGAAAAGGACAGAAGAGAAATTTTAGTTTAGTCCTGTCAAATTAATCAGCGCCTGTCACTACTCCATACAAGTTTAGACGTGATTAAAAACTTGAATACTAAAATTACGGCAATTTACGTCAAGCGCTGATTAATTTGACAGGACTAAACTAAAATTTATCTTCTGTCCTTTTCTTAATGAAATAGAAAGAAAAAGATGCACTGAACTTAAATTTAGTTTAGTTTGTGAACAAGGGAACCGGCACCAATACTTTATAAACGGTGATAAACTATAATATTATCTTGAACTAGGAGTTTTAATACACGCAAAAGGAACTACAGTCGATAAGGTAAATATAAATATCTTGAAAACATTGTTTATATAATCAATGTTTTCTACTCTCTTAAATAAATCTTTATTTCATCGTAAGTAGGTAGGGATTAAAGCAAGATCAGAAATCTAAATTTTTCACACCACCAGCTTGCAATCAAAAATACATTTAAGTCAAGGGACTGACTTAACTTTTAAAATTGGGATTCATCAATATCTTGCGATCCTCAATCTCACTTTACTTCAACGAACTGCAAGTCCGTATTTGATGAAGACTGATTAGTCTTGGTCATCCTCACTTTTCTTCAACTATATTTTAGAGACAACTACTGGCCAGCAGTAAATTCATCTTCATTTTTATTTATTTTTATTGTATTTATCTTTCAGACTAAACTAAAACCGTGAGGCATGGTTTTAATTAGTACGTGCCATGGCAATTTTGTTATGACTGTATTTTAGACACAACCACTGGTTAGCTGTAAATCCATCTTCAATAATTTTTCTCTTTAAGTTTCATATTCAAAGGCAATAAATTACTTGTATTTTAGGCTTAGAAGCATGATTTTCATTGCCATTGAATACTTTATTAGTCACGTCATAAGGCTTTAATTTCACGACATAATTGCAAATAATTGTGATATGTACCCCATAATTAACATGTGCACTCATGCAGTTTTTTTTTTATCCAAAAGTATTTTCTCTTTAGCTAGGTATTTATTTTCAGTCAATTTTTTTGGGTAACTTGCATTTTAATTTAGCTAAAGGGATACACTTTTTTCCCTTAAATGTACCATCCCATAAAACACGAGAAATCTTCACAGTTGCAGTTATTTTGGGTCTAATGAGCTCTATCTTTTAATATAGGGATCTGATTATAATACTGTATGTCTATGTAGGTATGCGATCTTTCTTCTTGAGTAAAAAACGATTGCCAATCGTTAGAGATAATGTGTAGTGAATCTAATGGTAAGTTGAGTATACAGTGTAGGTTTATGTGTTTCCCTGCTTTTTTACCGAAGCATGTGAAACACCGTTTGGTGTGCTATATTTTTCCTAATTACAGCTGGTATAGATAACTGCGATAATTTTCATTTTAACTAAAATGCTCTTATTAGTCTGTAAAGTATAAACTTAAATAACATTTAACATTTTAGGCAACTAGCTTCGTTTTTCTGACTGACCGACTCCTTGACAATTCAAAAGTGCCTGTAATTGGTTAAATTGACATAAATGCTTTAAGTTTGAGTTTTTATTTACTTGCGTAATCGTAAGTCGCTATTGCATTCATTTTATGTTCAAAACATCGAGACAAAAAGTAAATAACGAATTGTTAAAATTGTTTTCAGAAATAAGAAAAAATATCCCTTATACACAATTATTAAGTCCCACTAACTTGAAAACTCACTAAACACAATGATCGCAAAAAGTAATTAAAATATTGTTCTGTTTAGGTACCTAGATATGCTACTGTCTGTAGTTAACATATACAAAATGATGATTTAAAAATATGTTTAGCAGTAATCATACTTAGTAAGCTATTGTGCAAATCGGGTTAAAATAATTAAATATCAAAACGAAAACAACTGCAATCCACAAGCGAGTTTTGAATTAACCTAGACATTGATAATTGTTTGTAGCGACCTCTACCTCCGAAAACATAAACAATACGACATCAGTTTCATCGTTAACTGGCAGATGGCGCATTGAAAATATACTTTCAGGAACAAATCTGAAAACTTTACCACGAATGTTAATGATTCTAGATAATTGACTGAAAGTTTTGCTCAAGGAGACTATTTTCCTCTTTCAGTGTAAGTTCTTGCATTTAGTTCGCCACAGAGTGCATCTAAGTCTAATTATCAAGAGTGAAGCGCAGCCAAAGCTCGAGAACTTCTAGACCTTTGCCAACCAATTCCGTAAGTGGAATGGAAGTATTACTTGAATACATTTTCTACTGTATAATGTTTTAGTAACGTAATATCAATGTAATTTGTATTATTCAATACTATGTTAAAGCAAACGATATATTTTATCGATAGCTGTAGATATAATTTATGTTTAATTGTGACTAATAACGATAATTAATTGTAAAATAAAAGGATAGTCAAAAGCTCAATTAAAACAAAAAAATCTTAGACAAAACAAATAACTGAAAACGAAAACTCAACTTTTTATATTTGACGTAATAAATATTAGGTAAAAGTATGTAAGCATTAAAGATGATGAACCAGTAATCGATAAGGCCAATGAGCTCAACATGACAGTAGTCAGTGCAACAAGTCGTGATGTACTTCAAAACCATTAGGTAGCTACCATAAACGATTTTTCTATTCCCCTCTGACCAGTAAATAGATAGTTGGTTTTAATTATTTACAGATCGATACTATGTTAGCAATATCGATGCTCTCAACGTATTCACCGCTGCATTTTAACTCCAAATGTCATTGTAACTACACCTATAATACAACGTACTCCACTTGAAGTAACAGATCGAGTGGTTGAGTTACTGCTGCATATACATTTGTAAAAATAACGAATACATTCATCTAAATTCAAGGCCATCGATGCTGCTGGAATAAATAAAACTACAATGAAGATGGATGATGGTATGCACGAGGCAGTCACCAGATGACTCGTTCTGGGAAGCTCGAAGATATAAAATGCAGTAAATGATGCTTCTAATCACTAAAAAGCTTAATGTTTACACTACATACGCTTGTCAGGATCGATCACATCTAACTTACCGTAAGATCATATCAATCGGAACTATAATCCAACTATCAATACTGTGTACGAGCTGACTGCTGGTCTACTTGATACACATTGCTGCGGACAACATAGTCGATCAGATAATATTACCCGCTTAGTTGTTTAATGTTACACAACTTCGGATATCATGAGACCTAGAAGGAAATGTCGTGTAGTTATCTCTCTTGCTCCTAAAAGTCCGAAATTAAATTGATCTTTTTACTTAATTTTGATACTTTGTTTTTTGTAAACAATACAACGTTTCTGTAATTCGACAATAATTTTAAGGGTCTGTTTCACGGTCTGAATTTCATTACAAAAAATAACATCAATACTCCTATGCATTTCAATTCCCTACTACGCTTCAAGTTAAGATACTGTTTGAACCCCCTTATCTATTTTAAAAAACAATAATGTAAGTTAATTATGATTTAAATTTGCGCCCAATTTTCTGTAACATGTCCTACCAACGCCTTAAAAAAATTAAAGAACCGAGATTTTGCAACGCGATAACTCATTTGAGAATGACACCGATGCATCCGGCCTTTAAGGGCGGTGTCGAGTATTTACGGCAATTACAAAATAGGGTAAAAGCTAGAGGACGTACATAAGCGTATGCACAACCTCGTCATGCACCTCATTCACTTTTAAAGCTCAGAACCAGAGCGCAAAAATGGGAAACGTCAAGTGATTAGCACTGATGTCGTTTGGGCGCGGCGTGCGTGATGGCCCGGTCGGAGCGCGGCGCGGCACACACTAGGGCGGGCGGCGGACACGGCAGCGTTACGTCAGCGCGGGGCCGCGGCGCGGGGCAGAGGGAGGGGAGCCCCGCACTACTGCATCCTCCGGGCGCCCATCTTCGCCCGGCTTCGCTGAAAAACGTGACATCTCTGCTCCGCGCCGACCGCTCCCCGCGCGCCCCCCGCGCCCCCGCCCCGCTCCATCTCTCTCCAAGGACCTTACCATCACTCACTCGTGGTCATTTTGTGTAGAAACCCATTACGTAGATGCAATTACGGGTATGGTTCCCATTAAATTAGTTTATATTTATACATAAAATGGCATGAATTACTAAATTTACACCAAAGTAAGCTTAGTAAAAACGGCAAATTTATTAATAAAAAATGTTGTATGATTGGTAAAATCAGTGATAGAAGAAAAGTTATATTGTTGTAACGCTTGTTTTTTGCAACTTTTATATAATCGTGAAAAAGTCAAAACCATGTAGGTAGGTTATAGGAAATTTTGAAACATAGCTTCAAGGTTTTTAGGCAGGTTTTTGTGTAGGAAAGCATAAAGTTCTACTGCTGTACTGCTGTTCTGCTGCTCCTCATAATATTATTTGACCTGTAATTATTTCTAGAACTACTTGGGGTACTTATGGAAAAAAACATATTTTTTTATGATTTATTTCTCTTTGAATAATAATAAAAACAAAATTTAAACTCTAAGAAAGAAATTCGGCATTCAGCAAAGATATAATTATGGAAAAAAAAATTGCTAGAATTTATAAATGTTAATTAACTTATCAATAAACTCTATTTAACGTAATTAAATTATGAGGTAGATGTTTGCAAATAGTCTTTCATTAAAATCTTATAAATTAAAACTACATTACAACTACTGCTATATAAAATGAAATGCAATAAGACCCGTAGTGTATAATATCTCTAAACCGATCTGCCTCTACCGTGATGTCACATGACTAAACTTACTACATAATATTATGTTTTTTACTTGTTCAGTGAATTATTTAAAGTCAAGATAAAATTTAAAATTCCAGTTACTATAGGGAATAAGTAGGTCATGTTTAACACGCATGCGAGTGTTTCAACTGCCTGTAGAATTTGATAACCTTCATTTTATTACGTTTTACAAAATACAGCCAACATCAAATGTCAGTCGAAAAGTTTCCTAAATCAAGCTTGACAATTATACAATCTTGCTAACGAAGTTTCAATTTTAGCAAATAGATTTGTTAGTAAGATCCTACAGTTGAAGAAATTTTTAAACTATTATAATTGATCGCCTTTTGATGTTAACTGTACCTGAAATACATTTAAAACAACTGACTTACCAATATAATATGACTATCGAATTTTACAACAACACAATTCTATTTGCAGGTACCAAATATTTGGAAATGAACGTAACTAATTTAACACATCAAACCATTCCAATTTCTAAATTGATTGTGTAGGCACCACTGTGAACTGAGCCATTATCTGTTATATTATGTTAAAACGTGACTTTATTAATAATAATTAAAACAACTCTTAATAATTGTTTTTACAACGTTGAAAGATTTAGATTCTTAAAACAAAATCTTAAATTCATTGGTATCTAACGCAGGCGGACGTTACTCATTAATTATTCCTTAACTACATCAATTTTACATTACCTTGTGTATGTGTCGTCTAGGTATTTTGTTCTTAACATTAAAAATCATAGAAGAAGTACGCAAATATTATTGTTTATAATAAAAAAGTTTAAGAGACAGTTTCAGTGGGCCTGTGAGTAATGTTCCTAATAACCTGTTGGCGTTACGACAGTCAGTTTTATAACCTAAAAACAAATACAGTAAAATATCTTAACTACAATAACTAAGTCATATTCATAAATATTGAGGTAGATTATTACTCCTTATTATTTGAATCTAAACTACCTTAAAAGATTTTGTGTGTAAAAAACAAAGTCTTAAATTAACATCGATGGGTAGGTGAACATTCTGCAATAGCAAAAAAATATTAAAAAGAATTCAGAACACATTGTTCTCATTGTTTCAAATGATGAATTTATGTGAGCTTAGTAATAGGATAGTGTTGGGACATAGGTGGTACTGCATCCCAACAGTTAGCCTACCCCTTAATTCGACAGATTGTTGAAATACAATTATTGTAGTTATTAGTAGTATTTAGTAGGTAGGTACACACCTGTGCATCGTTTTTCACAATTCTCCTTATTTATCATCATTTTAATTGCATTTCTCAGTTAATTCTAGTTGATACAGTATCTTAAGCAATTGCGTTTTATTTTACTTTCGTAGCTTCCTACCATTAGGTGAGTGATATAACTGCTTGTTACTTACTACTACTTACAAACGACAGCAGTAACTTGTCAAATACGTACACTGTAGGAGACTTCCCCATCGTTTAAATGCACTATTTGCACTCTACATGAGTCGGTCGATATACCTCGATCCAAGTTTGCATTAGGTAAAACTGCAAATGCTAACAATTAACCAACTTAACTGGGAAAAAATGGTATGTACTCTGATTGCAGGTTTGATTAAGTACCCACACTGTACTTACAACTTGTTCTACTTAATTATGATTAGGCTCTTGAGCAAACATAAGTCGCAAATGTTATACATGGCAAAGTTAATCTAAAAATATTCGTAGAAACATTATATTTGTACTGTCCGTTATCTGTATAAAGTATAGCACTCTATTATGCTACGGCAAGTAATAGAAATATAATTCGTACTGAATCTACACTTAATTAAAATATTTTTACAATTATTGCAACAATGTTAATTTGACTTTGGCACATTAACTTCAACGTTTACATTGTATTAAGCATCTGAAAAAATATACAAACAAAATTGATATTTATTTTCTTTTCTAAGTTAACCGTCTAATATTATATTAGGGGCTGACATTTATTTCTATGTCAGCAGCGTACATACAGAATCTACTCTTACCTTAAAGGTTTTATACTTTAAGTTACGATATAGGTATTACATATTATTAAGTTGTTTGATCTTTGAGTTAGATATAATTTTACCTTTTTACATTTATTGGTAAGTTTAGTTGTAAACCCTCTCAATCTTCATTTTGTCTCATAGCCAGTTATAATACTTCTAACTTGTCGTTGATTATGAGCTAAAATTAACATAAAGTTTGTCATAATATAATATAGCAACAAAATAATAATAATATAAACACACACTTAACTTTGGATAAACACCAATACGTAAAATAATTAAGGTCACTCGAACACATAAAATTTGTACTTACGTTACGTTTGCAAACTTAGGTTGTAATATTACTATCATTAAAATTATTATGTAAAAAGTATATATTGTATAGTTTGTACTAGAATTATGGATTTGTACCGATCAGTCTTGTACTTATTTGTATAGTTTATCTGTAACTATATTGAGGTAGATGCGTTCTTACAATGTTGAGTTTTGATGATGGCTGGTCGTGGATAAAATATGTATTTCTTGAAGTCAAACCTGTTCATTCAATTAAGTCGTTTCAATTTGGAATGGAGTATCTAGACGGAAATAAGCTTTGTGTAAAATTTAAAAACGTTATAACATAGTTAAAGTAAGAGTGAAGAAATGCCGTTAGAAAGTCTACAAGTTTCGTCGGGTTTTGGAATACAGTATGTGTGTTGACGGAGTTACGAGTGAGGCGGGCTGTCCTGCTGCCCCCCCTGGGAGCTGCTCGAACTACTCTTGCTTGCATCGTCTTTCTTCTTCTCCACCTATAATTTAAAAGTTTAAGATTTTAAAGTTACCAGTGCGAATAATGGGGTGTTTAATGATTCTGCTCTCTACATAACAATTTTAATATCTTTGCTGGCAGTCGTGCCTCGACCAATGATTGTGGGATGAAGCATACGACTGAAGATTTCATATCAGATGGTGACATGAAACTCAGTTCACAGTGGTACAGTATTAGCTGGGTGTGGGCAGCCGATTAGATGCTAAAAGCTTTATCTTCTCTAAGCTCTCGCTCTATATTTACGTGGTAACCTAGGAAAAGGGCTGCTAGCATTAGATACTAATGTAAAGTAAGTAAATGGGACGTGAGCGTGATCGAAGATCGAGTTCTGCAGCTTAATACCCATTTACATTCTGTATACTTTGAATTGAAAGGGCGCTCGAGATATCATCTAGAGCTTTGGCAGCACCATCGTCCTTATAACCAGACTAGATTTTGCCCGCAGCTTCACCCGTATGGAGGTTATCCTACGAGAACGTCTGGCATAAAATGTATAATTTATATATATGTCAAATTTTCATCGATATCAGTTCAGCCGTTAAAGCGTGAAAAGGACAACAGACAAAGAGACTGAGTTGCTTTCGCAAGTATAATATAAGTATGGATACGGCAATCGCCAAAACGTTTTTTTAGCACGTATCCTCATCTTTATCGACGTGGCCCTTGATTAGCAGTCACACCATGGACAGTTATGGAAACTTTGCACTATTTGAAAGACGTAACACATTTTACACACATACACACACACCGCATACAATTCCGCACCACCACACTCTTAATCACCTCTTTAGTCTGTACTCTGGAAGTTAAATCCCGAGCCGCTAGATACAGACGAACTGTCTAGTTTGGGGCTCTCTGGCAACTAACACTAATGTAATCTAGCTGTAGATAATATTTTAAACCACTTATGACATTTTAAGTTGTGTTTAGCCTGTGCACCTGCTTATGTAATACCTGGATAATAAACAATTTTCTATTTCTATTACCAACGCGACGTGGGCACATGTGGACTGATGGTCTCATTATAGGTAACACCTTAATTGAAACAGCTAGGATAGTGGTTATATTTCTGTAGAGATAATAGCAAAATGGAAAAAGTAGAACAAGAATTAGTTATCTGATACAAAATAATTATTTCAAGTGCAACGGGAATAGCTCATGACAATCATGTTTAATAGACATAATCAGCAAAGTTAATAGTGGTCTTATGGACCAGGATAGCTCGGAAGTCATTGATTATATACTTTAAAAAAGCCTTTAAGAAAACCTTTACTGGGCAGTCGGCGATGAGGTGATCCTCGCTCTTGCAGTTGTGACATCTCTTTGGTTGTGGGCCAATGCTGCACTTAGCGGCTATGTGGTTGGCGAACTCGCCGCAATTATAGCAACTGGAAAGAAACAAACATTTTCTTTAGGACATTTATAAACAAACATAATTCCACCAAAAAAAAACTGTTTTAAAAACTTCATTTACTTCCAAACGCAACACCAAAGATTATTTCGATTATTGAAAATGAAATGTAACATGCAACTAGCTACAAAAATGAAAGCAAAACCAAAAAGAGAGAAACGAGTTCAGTATTATATGTATTTTTATGGTAAAACACCCTCATAAATAAGCCATAACTAATGTAATATGTAGTACCTACCTGACAGTTGTTAATTCTTTCATTTACATGGTGTATTTTTCTAAGGGAATGGGGTTTTTAGGGTTTAATTTATGACCTATTTGCTTTGGCATCTATACATGAATTAATTGCTTTGGATGCATGACAGATGAAACTAAATATTCAACAGTTTCATGTAAACTACCTGAATCATAACTTATAATCTGAAATTATTGAAGAGTCACCACCGATGTAAAGAATTAAACATGAAATATTCTACCATAAAAATGGGATTAGACTATCAAAAGCTTTGGATTTTCTCGGGATTTTCCTCATGGGACTGGGCATACTATTTATTTATATCTTAAAGTAAGGACCAACCCTAGACCAGCACATTTGTCATCCCATAACACAAAATATGTTTATTTTTTAAATAAAACAGATAAAAAGTCTAGTAGATAATAGACACATTTTTGTTCTATTACATTTTTAAACCCAATTAACACATAACGATTAATCCTTATCTATTTAACACTGCTCAAAATAGAATTTTATCTAGCATCTGCCTATGCCGTGTTGTACAAAGATTTCAACTGTATTTCCAAGAAAGTTAACATGGCTTGGTAGCTTCGTAGGCTCGATATTTTCCCATGGTTAGATAGTGCGATAACCCTCCGATTAAGTGTTTGACTCGGCAACAAGTAAGCAGATAGAATAAATCTAATATGATATTCATATTTATATGAAATATGACACCACGTGCCTCGTGCACGTTTGAAGTTATTGCAGTTCTACTTTGTCATATTTTATTGTTACCGAGGTAGGTATTCGTATCCGACTGTTGTTAACCAGTGAATAGCGCAAATACGAGCCTACAATATCATTGAAATAGTCAAATGGTGTCGTAATCGTTCGATATTAATTTCAATAGGTTATCGTTTGACTATTACTTCATGAAATTGTTTAATACTTTGATAACTGAATGTTTGCCTTTTAATTATATACGTTTGACATGATTTAATAGAGGCAGGATACCAACTAGATTTGTAGTCTGTGTAAATAAATTTTAGTAGTCAAAAAAACTTTTCAATTCCGTTTTTTCGTCCTCTAAAATAGCACGTGTCGTTTTTTACTCCAGCATGATTGTAGTACGAAATAGTAGGAGTTTTATTAGCTTTGGTAGAGTAAGCAGTTTAGTACGGAAATAGGAAGAGTTCCGTTACGTTTTCTATCACTAACATTCTGTCTTTTCCAACTCATCAATTACATAATTAGCTACTAACTATTGCATTTCCTATTGACCTTGGAAAATCAAGAAACCGCCTAGAAATCTTGGTAATAATGTAAAGCTTTGCCCTGAGAATCCTGAGATGTAATCTACTGCAACTCCTATTGAAAGGTTCTATGTTCAGCAATATCAAACCGCAAGCTTGGAAGTATCGTCCATACAAACAGGCGTTAAGATACTTCCTCCTACGCTACTTAGCGAAGATTACCGTATCTTTCTGAACCGTTTCTTGGAGAGCGGGCGCCGGTGCGATCCCTGGCAGTCCACGGACGAGGGTCCGGAAACCCGCGTCGCCTCCAGCCCCTTATCTGACTCCTTGCACTCGAACTCCACCTCCTCCTCGTCTCCTAGTGACCGGAATCCTGGCATCTGGATCACGCTCTGGAAACAAACGAATAAATGTGTCAGTTTACCTTCTTGTGCTTATTTGATGTCGGTTCTGACAACGACAGCTACGATAGAAATATATAAAAATTAACCCAACGAAACCAACGATATTGTTGTGAAAAGGATTGGAATTAGTACGTTTCGTGGAAAATCATCAGTATTTAATACTCATAATTAGCGTTTTCTGAATTTTCTGGTTCTTAATCTGGTTTCAAGTGTAAAACCACACGTTCAAAAAAGTTTTGAGAATTGTAAAAGTAAATAATATCGGTGGAGCAGTCACAAAGTTGTAATAATATAAGTGCGTACGACAGCGGCGCGCGACGCGCTCGCTAGTTCAGTATAAAAATAACAACTTCATGTTAACTATTATTATTGACTGTGGGTCCCTTCAATGGGCTATAAATTTACTTATCGTTTATGAGAAAAAAATCAACGTTATCGGCATCCAGTAACATAGTCTTGACCTAATATAAGTTTTACCGCTAGCGTCGCTGCAGCCGAACGAAGTACAAGTTTGGTGGCGCAAATGTATAGAAAAAACATCCGGCCTTGATAAGCCGAGCAAACAAATAAGCGCACTATCGGGTCAACCGCTAGATACGCCACAATATTTTTTTGAATGGATTTATTTTCCTATTTAACTATTGTAGAGAACGGAGCGATTCGATTAAATACGTAGGTATGCGTCTAAAATTTTGCGTCTCATCAAATTTTTAAATTGTGTTCGTTGCGTGCATGCTTCGTGGAATAAAATGATAACAATCACCTGGTGCACAAAAACATCTTGCCCGCCATCGTCAGGGGTAATGAACCCCCAGCCCTTCGCGACGTTGAACCACTTACATCGTCCGCGGCGCGTCACCCCTGTGACGGCGCTGCCGCTCGCGCCCGCTGCACCTGCAAATAAAATACAGTTCACTTTGTAAGTATCGCTCCACCAGCGCCGCGCCCGCCGCCCGCTCTCGTCACTCCAGCGAGTCCTTATAGTCCTGTGCGCCCGCGCAACGCTCCCCTTCTTACCTGTTACGGAATCTACCATCTAAATGAGTTTTTTTTCAACTTAATTCCTTTACACATAAAGCCTGTGTTTCCGGTACATAGCTTTTACGACGACCGATATTAACAGGCTTTTACTCACATGCTTTAATTAACGCATGCTATCTTATTAAATACAATACCTGTTATAGCGTTCAAAGGATAGACGCAGTTATTCATTAAAAACCGGCCAAGTGCATATCGGACCACGCACAATTTAGGGTTCCGTAGTTGGGATGAATTTATCCCAAGAACAAACTTAACTTTGTAGTTGAAAAACATGTTCTCCTATACGGAATGTACGAGAGAACATGTTTTTGCAACCGCAAATGTAAGTTGGTCGATTATTACTCGTTAACTTGTAAAGCCTACTTAGCTGTGATAGTTTTCCTTTTAATTTCGTTATATATACTACTGCTGTGAATTTTTCACATTTCCTAAACCAACCATTTAACTGGTAGGGGGGGACACACTTGACTAACAAAAATTAGCACTTTAAAGCTTAATATTTCGAAAACGGATTCCTGAATCCAAAAATGGTTTTCACAAGCTCACAATATTTTTGAACGACATTTCCAACAACACCCCACACTATGGGACAGATATAGATTTTTAATGATTTTATTTAGCTACTTTGTCGGCGTGATTAATATGTACTTATACCCATGCCAAATTACAGCTTTCTAGTACTAAGAGTCTCTGAGTTAAGTCGCAGAAAAACAGACAGATAGATGGACATGGCGAAACTGTAAGGGTTCCTTGTTTACTACGGTACCCTAAAAAGGTCGGTGTTGACGAAGTTGCAATCGTGGCAAATAGTATCCCAAATGTAAGACATCATCTACCATACCTTTATCAAGCAACTCTAAAGCAAAATAAAAAAAGTAATACCGGCAGTACATTAACATGTTTTTATTGAATAGAAAGGTCATAAAGAATTCACTAATAGTCAAATTGCATTAAGTGGGTCGTAGTCCCTTACTTCCAAACGCATGCATAGACATTTTAACGTTCGGAAATCTATTAGCAATAAATAAGGGCCTACAATCGTATACTGGACGAAGAAAGGGTATACTGTTCCCCTTATCGGGCACCGAGACAACAAATAACGTGGGAACGGAATGAAAGAAAAGACAACTTCTTTTACACTACAGCTATTAATTCCATATGTATTTAAGCAAATTAAGTTTCAACCAAATTAAAAGAGAGTATAACTTTGAATGCTGGTATAGTAAATTGTGTATCGAAAACATCGATGACTAATGTTAATGTAACGTTACTTCCTTGAAAAAAATATAAGTAGTGACTAACAAGTTTATTAGAAAAATCCGGAAATACTTCAGATGACAAACACCGATTCTCATACTCGTACTGATTAGCACCGAGTTTTTATTTCTCCGTAGTGGATGACTTAACTCCAAATACCAAGTTGTATTTTTTGTTCATCATTCAAAACAAGGCTATAATTTCTCTTAATGTTAAGTCTTTGCAATTTATTTTAAATAAAATAATATCTTCAATTTATTATCGAGAATTATAATAAACAAAATAGCTAAAGCATTTTATAAGCGGCCGGGTGTTATAAATATGTATAATGTGAGTCCAATCTAGACCATAACAAACCAACATTTAAATAAAACAAGCTGAAAGTTCTCACGACGCTCTCTCATCAATCGAGCGTTAGTATCGCGGAGGCTTACTCAAATGTTAGTTATATGAGAATTTATTGGTGGGTTTGCTAATTCGATATACATTTCCATGTGTTGGTATGTAAGCTAAGCATATTATTTCGGGCGGCGGCAGCGGTAAAAGCGTGGTCGCAGCACACGTGGCGAGGCGACGGGCGGCGGGGACTGGAAGAATGTTCGGTATTTAGGTTAAGTTTGTGGTACCTTTTTCATTCATTGCCGTAACACTGCAGCTAGCCGGCCTCGTCGCCGCCGCACTACCTTGCTCATCACACTCAGTATTTATTATTCCCTATCCCATATTAATGAGAAAGCTTTCAGACTTGTTTCTAAATAACGTGGGATCCATTTGAGCATGTTTCATAGAACAAAATTCTATCGGATGCTTAGTTTATATACGTATGTGTACCAAAATCAACGTGTATCTTAACTGTTTGCCGTTACAAAAAATATGTTTTTTTCTCTGTAGAGACTTGTTTTCTTAGTATTTATTTAAATATGTATTAAAGTGAACTCAGTGTTTACATAAAAAACGGGTAAATTCTTAAAGACTTTAAGCGATAACCAGAGTAGGTACTCATTAGAGAACTTACGATTTTCATTAATAACTTGAAAACTTTGAAAAGCTTATAATCAGTGAAAGTAGAGAGCGCACTGTGTTGTTGTTTCATTCATACAAATGCGCAAATGAGTTAATCTGTTTGTTATGATTGTACGCTTAAACTATCAATCCAATTTTGATTCCATTACAGAAATTAATCCTTTGTCCGGTAGAGCCATAGCATGTTTTAATTCTCTTATTGGTTTCCTATATTTTGTATTGTCAGTTGGCTTTATATCTAATTGCCTTATTAATAAACAGGAAGTAAAGTTACAACCAGTATAAACTTCAGATTTACTTTACATTTTTCGACGTTTAAGTTTGGCATAACTTTACTACGCGTTTATGAATACCTCGGTAGGTGTTTAAAGCTCCATAACTTGTTATCGTGTTGAATTAAAGTGTAGCGGGGTGTTCGCTCATTACAATACATGGTATTAGTGCGCTAGTGCGGTAGCAGCACGTTATTTATATACGTATATGTACCGAGTGAGGTAGCACTCCGGCGCATCCGACCGCTGTACTATGTGCCTGTTTTGTAGTTTTGTTTACTCAGCATGGTGCGCGCCGCCCGCGCCCGCGCCTCCTCCCGCAACTACGCACATTCCACGCTACACCTCAACATGCGCCGGAATTTCTATGCAACAGATGCATTACACGGTATTCGTCTAATGCAACACTGACGCGCCTCTTCAAATATTTAACCATTACTTTGCCTCTTCTACTTCGTATCAAATTACCACAACTGTTGTGCAACGGACTGTTGTGGTGCAGATTAAAATGTCCCAGTTTCTACTAAATATAACGAAAAATGTTTAGCTTCTTCACGTTAATAACAAAACACGAGACAGAAATCGTGACGTTTCTGGTTTATTGTCAGTTCCTAAAGCGATTAGGTGCACTATTTTTAAACTGGAATTTAAATTTAAGCTCGTGGTATTTTAAAAGCAGGAAGGGGAAATTCTACGCATATTTTGAGTGGAACATTTGCTGCTCGCACGCACCCCAATGTCTTGTTACGTTAATTTACGTATTGACGGTGTAAGTTAGGCTTACCTAGGGTGGGTGCAAGTAGCAGTGTTTTTTTTTAATATAACCTAGATTATCTAGATTACCGTTCACCAAAGTTGTCCACACCTGCAATCGTCAAAGTCAGAAAAAGACATGTTTTAACAACCTTTTCATCAATCTACATCACGAGGTAAAGGATCACTTCCATGAATGAAAATAAAGTTTAGTCAATAAACGAACACGTGTTGACCCTCGCATCTGTTGTCTCAGTCTCTATGAGTATTGCGTATTTGACATTATATTTCTCAATGGTATTTCCATATGAGCATAATCATCTTATCTTTTGGAAATAAAAGTGGAAGCTGGCTTGAAAGTGCAATAAGAAGTTTAAGAGAGCTTTTTTCGGGGATTTGGGGCTAAGTATTGGATGGTATAATGGTCATTCAATATACGAAATATTATTCCAGTACGTAATGCTTTTATGTGGTGATGGTGGCAGTGCGCCGGGATGCGGGCCCATGATTCGTATCACACGCGGAGAGCGACACATCAGCGATCAGATGCAAGTGATGCAACGCCTACTGACGCGCGTGGGACGAAGCCGACACTTACGTTTATTTATTACTATTTATTATGGTTTAATTTAAACAAATTGTCTTTCTTCAAATAATTAAATGCCTATCGATAACAAACCGTGATATTTTAATTAAATGGTACTTACTACACTACATCACGAACGTCGAAACAATTATTTTTCTTTATGAGGTTTTGTCTATTTAAAATCGTCTTTACTGAGTTATTTTTATTATTTTATCTATTTAAAAATCTAAATAGTGCAGTTGCGCCTCAATCACACAAACTTAATGTAGGTTATATTATACATATTTAGGATATAAATACATACATATTAATCATAGTTCAAATGCTCATTCATTATTTGAATGGAACGAGTCACACGTGTAGTAAACAAAACGCATACCAATATGATTGTAGGACGCATGTCCAGCAAGCAAATGAAATGACCTAAAACATCGTGCCATTCACCACTTTTTGCTGTTATCAATCGTAGGTACGGAATTTGAACGTGAATCATCGTCAAGTGGCGCTTGTGCTTGGGTATCTTGAACTAGGAGGAAAAGAGACAGCCGAATGTACCACCATTCGGATTTAATTGACTGGTTACGAACTCGGACCCTGCCGTAGGGACGTCACCTCACTTTACATCGACTTTCTAAAAATTCCGGATGGTACTTTAATAACTCTCTATGATAATTCCTGTTTGAAAGAATGGTCTCGCCATGTTTGTGTATATGATTTGTACAAACGAATTAATTTAACAGATCAAGCGAAACTTTGTAACGTTTTCTATTCTAAAAATCAATTTCCTGTTTCGAACTACTACGACGCACAGCGTAGTAGATACAAGCCCAAAAGGTATACGCATATTGAGGATGTACAACACCTCGGTTCGTATAATGTTGTTGCGTAAGAATGTAAACAATATTCTAATCAGCATAAAAATATCGATAGTGCGTTCTTCACTACCACTCTGGTATGTCGACGACAAAAACACGTAGTGCAAGAGTAGTGGGGAGCGAGATTAAGGTCCTTCTAAAATGCAGTCGGCTTACCTAAACACATTCAAGCTTTTATCACTCACACAGATAAATATAAATAGAAAGTATTTTGGTAGTATAAAACTTATAAGAGTGTTGTTAGAGTCGAAAACAGCGCAGCAGCGGCGCCAAGTCGCAGGCAGCACGCATGCGAGCAACTAAAACGGTATCGTAGGAATAGTAAACAATTAACTGCTCGATGCGTGGACCTTGTTTGATAAAATGTTCACGTCACATGTTTCCAATTCAATACTTGATACTCATGTTATACAAGGACTGCTGGTACGTCCATTCATGAATATACGCACTTTGTTTTTAATTCATTTCAAATTGGACTCAACTGTTATGTTCTTAAAATCCGTAGTCCTTAAAATAAAAACAAATGATTTTATCACAAAAAAAAATACAAATTATTGCGTATAACGTGACGTCATGCCATACAAGACATTCTCTAATTAGGAAGTACGAATTTATAATTAGTATATCTTGTTGTTGATCAACTTGATACCCAGTAAACATGGCACACATATGTGTGACATCAGTAAAACGAGACTCTATTAACCTCAATTTGAATAATTTCAATGATGAACTGTTTGTGATTGCCTCCCTGGGCACTGCGTACAACACATCCGTTCGATAAGGGCCATGACAAGTTCCAACACATGAAACAGCTTTTTGACGTGACTTGATTGTGTTGCCGCTATATTTTCCGTTTTATCTAAAAGCGGCGTAAACAACAAGACAAAAGATTTTTTTTAAGTCTTATAAAAAATAATCATAAGTATCTACTTACTTGAAGAGGGAACTGCATTTCCGCCTTCCCTCCCGCTCATGGTAACTAAAAATTATCAACTGGCACCACAAATATCACCTCTTCGTAACATACATCTTCTGATTGAAAAAAGGCACTTTGTTTATAATAAGTTCATTTACCTTTGCACGTTTAAAACTTATTAACTATCAAATGTGTTAAGTGCATAAAGGCGGACGCGCGTGCGCGCGAAGCGACCAACGACGCGTACGCAGGTCGACTGCATCGAAAATGAGTGACAGTGGTGTGGAGTCGACGCCGCGGTGATGCGGTCGGTCCCTTCCCGGATATCGTCAAGCAAGTAGTTTTTAAAATAGAGAAGCTAACGAAACGTGTACACCGCCCGAAAGCGCCGGCCGCTTTACCCCAACCCAAATTGTGTCACTTGTTGGCGCGGCGGCGGCGCAGGCGCAGCGAGGAGCGCGAACGTTCCCAACAGACACGAGCACGCTGCAGGGTGAACGGCTTCTACTACCTACCTCACATATTGCTTACAAACACCCAACAACTTCTTCAAACCTCACAAAAAATATACTCAATAGAAGCCGCGTACGACCGACCGCAAAAGGGATCTTTTGGGAATGACCAACTTTCCAAGTCCTTTTGTTTTTATATTCAACAACGATAAAAGGTTTTTATAACACTATTTCCAGAATTGTACCTAAATAAACTATGTTACGTAAAGTGTAACTTGCGATTTCCTGTGTAAGTACTAAAAAGTAAGCGCTGAAAAACCATTGAAAGCTTTTGCTGGCTTCATAACTATTATTGAATTTTCGAGGAGGTTCGAGATTTTACATTCATAAAATGGAATTTTACCAAGTTTTTACACCGAATTAAATATATGAATTGTTTTGTTTCTGGTTTCGATGTTTGTGACATATCATGCTGAATCTTTCATGTTTTTTTCAATTGCAATATGTAAACAAGGATGCGCGTTGTTTACATATTCCATGCCATTCGCAAATATTTACGCTTATGTAACAATAATATATCGATTAATTATTGACCTGAATTAAATGAAGTTCTGAAATGGAGAGGAAATGCATGAGAAAATGTCTCTGCTATCGTTTCAACTGATATTGAAAGATTTTTACTAACATGGATACTTTGAACATGGATTATTTGAATATTGATTAAATTTTACAACTTCACATACAAACTGTCCTGTCATCAAAGATTTTGAATGAAAAGTTTCTGGTACTTGCTTATTTCAATAACAGACATTAAAACCTTATGTTCGAGATTTTTTTGTACCAAATTTGACACGAAATTACACTAGTTTGCATATAAAGGAGCGAGTACCCAATGACATCTTAAGTAAAACAAGGTGAAGTAGATGCATGCAAAGTAATCCCAATTCCCAAACTATTTGACATTAAAAGAATTCAAACGTGTATCAAAACGTGTGTGTCACCGTAGCTTCTGAGAGACAACTTTGATCGGAATGCAGAGTTCGCGTCCAAGTTTATGGCATGCATTAAATCGAGATACCCGGTCCTGTCGGAACTGAGACTGAACGAAATTAGTTTTATTGAATGAGCCCTCTAACTATCTCTAATAAAAGTTTTAATATTTTGGCCCTATACCTCGATCAACAATAGGTCGCATTTTACAATCAAATTTTCGGTTAACTGGTGGAGAAACAAATGTCACTGAAAAGAGTTAAGTATGTATAATACTCACTGGAAATTTATTCGAGCTACTTCAATCATTATTACCGCATTTAGTTCAAGAAGGCTGTAAAGTATTCATGAACTTAATGCACATAATAACCAAGCTTCAACAATAAATTAAAATACCTAGGTTGTGAATTGTGAAAGTTGTAAATTCCAAGCATTGCAATCTAGTTCTGTTCAGTTTTCTTAAGTTTTTCGTAAAACGTTACAATTTTTTCAGCTGAATTGCATCTAAGTAATTGAAGCCCATACCTTGGTTGCAAATAACGGACAAACCCCTTTAGAAAGTACTTCTTAAGGGATAAAATATTTAAGAAAGATCCCAGGCTTGTACAAAAGTCAGAAAGTTGAATAAACAGATCAATGAATAACTTGTTCATTTGGTTATTTAAATCCGTGATCCCCTCCAAATTCGTTTTAAATTCATTACTAAGCTTGATGTTCATTGTTAAAAGTGTGACAATTTGACATTTGCTTTTCTGAATTTCGGTTGAGAACCAGGTATGGCGAAATTTGGAGCGTATCCTCCCCAACCGTTAGAGGGAGTCCCCTTCGGACACGTCACATGCTGCCGACCTGGCCGACCGGTCCCATTGTTACTGATCTAATCCACGTATGATTATGCATCAACAATATTTGACAATAGTCGACTCACAAGAATAACACGTTTTGGAAATAATGAAACTCGACCAATTGTCATATTCACTTTCTCTGATCTTTTCACCCCAACCAAAAGCTAGTTAAAGTGTTTTTAATTTCTATGACTCGATGTAAATTAAAACCGACTAATTAATCGATTGTTACGTTTCCCTTCTTCGAAATGTGATTCATGTTGTATCGGAAATGTTAAAAAACAAGATGATTAACACATTCGTGGATCATAAGGGTTTAAAGAAAAGATTTGATGACCTTCAAATAATAACTACTCAGCTACTTCTGATCATTCTGCCTACAATAAAGGTCAATCAAATACAATGTATAAACTTGGAGGAAATATTAATAATTCAAATGGTAGGTACTAGCATTTGTTAGAGGCACTTTGGCTATTGAGTGATGATCAAAGTAACACGTAACCATTTAATTATTTTAACTTTAAAAGACCTTTCTCAACCATTTTTTTCGAGCAGTGCAGAGATGTAAATTTCATTAGCAATACGATTTCAATTTATGAAAAATAACATAGAGCGTAACAATACATTGTTCAAACATGCCTAAAAGAGTCCTCTGGTGTTAAACCATGGAATTAGTATGTGTTAAACGTTTATACAAAAATATTTCATGATGTGCTTCCCAATTTTTTAGTTCGTCAAGTTAGCTGCAGATGGCATTGCCTTTGTCAATTGTATCGCCATCTGTATTGGTATCGAGGAACTTTAAAACGAGAGCCAAGCCGGAGCGGAGAGTACAGTGGTCCCAAAATCGACCCCAATGCGTTATGTTAATTTTGCCTTAAAGGCGTGCCCTACGAGGGGTGGCGCTTATTGGCACCCTAAAATATAAAATAGGTATGTTTGGTTTCTTTAATATCACCATTTTGCGTTTAAATTCAAGATGAATTTAAGCCGACGCAGTTCAAAAATTTTTGTGGTTTTATTTACCGAATCGAACTTGTCCCACTGAGAAATGTTGTAACCGCTTTTAGTTTATTCATTTGTAGTAAAAGCATTGCAAAAACAATAACTATCTTCCTAAATGGAAGTGTGCATTTTTTTATCAACAAATTCTTTTGTACCGCGACTACAGATCAAGAGAGATGAAAAAAAAAAGATCTTGACTCAGGTAGCTAGTTTAAAGAAAGGATCAGTTGTACGAATATACGATCTATTTATCTCCGGATTTGGATTGCAATTTAAAACCTGATTAGCAAAGGGTATTGATGTGTCACTTTAAATCGTAACTCAATTGTTTTATTTTAACTACATTTTAATGTCAATTTTTTACGATACAACCAAAATAGTTCAACAAATCATTAGTGATCAGTTGATCACGTAGAAATGATGCTAGAGTAATCTCTTTACCTTTTTCAATGGATTTGCCTCAAGAAAGCTTTTAATGTAAAATGTATCTGCCGTAGACCGAACGCTTATAAAATTATAAAGCGTTATAGCATTGCACTCAGTGCTACGCCGGGTCTACGCCGCTGCTACGAATCGCAAAAAATTGCGAATTTTAAGGAATGCCTGCAAAATGGATCGTTCTGCCCCGGGGGTCACCGTTTTGTACGTTAAACTGTTTTGTAAGATTTCAACATCCGCCGAAGTCTAGTGCTACGGTGGGTCTACGCCGCTGCTACGCCTCGCAAACTTTCGCGAATTTTGTGAAATGTTTGCAAAAATAGATGGTTTGGTTCCCTGGTCAGATTTTTTACTTTTAACATTGGAAATGTTTTTTCGATCGCTCTGGTAGGGGCCCTTTTTTCAACAAAAGTGCGACATGTGCAATATCTATCGATGGGAGGGATAGACCCTCCCATCGATAGATATACAGCTACTACTGATAGCTATTTGTATGAAAAAGCCACAGAGTTTTTGTATTTATTCATTCAGTAACAATTAACATTGTGTTCGAATATAATTGCATGAAGCATAAGCATACACAAAAATAATTATTAAAATACATGCAATTCAATTTAAATTAGAAAATAATAATTAGATTTAAAAAAAAAGAAATGTAAAATACCATGCAAAAATAATTAATTATAAAACCATTTATGTCAAATATCAACAGCAAAGTAAAAGCAAACAATAATCAAAAATTAAAATATGGTTACAATATTATAACCCACAGACAAATAATGACACATGTCAGTTTTAACAGAATGGGACTATAAATCATCTGATGAATACAGACATCTTTCCAACAAGAATGCCTTGAGCCTTGCCTTGAATGAGCCTGTGTACAGAATGCTTTTTAACCCAAGCGGTAATTTATTAAATACTTTAACTGCCTGATACTGTGGACTATAACTTTTCCAAAAGCCGGGATGATTTTGTTTCCAAAATCTTTCCTTCGTGTATTTTCCCTTACCATTCTGTCCTCGTCAGTTTCATAGTTATAAACATTTTTTTTTTAATTGCTTAACAATACTACCACATAAATATTAGGTTCTGTGAGAATACTAAGTTCTTTAAAATATGGTCGACAGGTGTCTCGTTGAGAAATGCGGACAATGGTTCGGATCGCTCTTTTTTTTGTAGAATAAAGGCCCTAAAACTATGACAGTTGTAATGGTAGCTGTTTCCCCAAAACTGTATGCTGTACCTCAATTTAGACTCAATCAGCGCATAGTATACCATTTTTAATTGTATTATGCTCACTTCCCAACTAGCACACAAGCTGCTTATATCACTTCTTTACCACCTGAATGTGCTATAATAGCTGTTCAAGGGGTTTACTATAATACTTAGGTGGTTCAGTAGCGTATTTAATCGTTCTTTAACAGGCATGTGGTACAGTAGCCGTACAACAGTAAATATAATCCCAATGGAGATACAACGGCGTGTTATAGAGTTATTGTACGAGCATTTGATATAAAGTAGAGTTATAAATACCTTTTAAAACACCGCTAAGTCTTAAAGAGGGCTTTAATAGTTAAAAGTGTTTAAATGGAGTTATAAGCTTCCTTTAAAGCACTTTGGGTTGTATATTGCATATTTCTAAATGTCTAAGCGGTTAAATAGTGCTTATTACCGCCTTTGAAACTCTGTATCTACAGCAGAGAATTATAATTCTATAATAGCACGTAGGTTGTTATAGTTGTGAATTTTACAGCAACTGTATCGTAAATAGCTGAATAAGGCAAGAAAACCACGCCTTATAATGCTGAAAGCTCGAAAATTTCGTTTCTAGCGTCAATATAGCGGCTGAAGTGGCACAAAAGTGTTTTACTCATTTAATTGCTTCATTGTGACTCCATTTTGTAAAAGATTATCGCGTGAATTTGTCATGGATAACCAAAAAGCGTGGAAATTAAGAAAAAAACAAGGTAGTGTGAGGAAAAAATTTGCAAAGAATATCGGAATATAATTAATCGACCAGAACATAGTGACAGCGACTAGAACATAGGATAATACTCTGCTCACAAACTCTTTCGTATTTAAATGCAACCTACCCTACCTGCCCTACCTGCCCTACCCGCCCTACCTGCCCTATCCGCCCTACCCGCACTACCTGCCCTACCCGCCCTACCTGCCCTATCCGCCCTACCTGCCCTATCCGCCCTACCTGCTCTACCCGCCCTACCTGCCCTACCCGCCCTACCGGCCCTACCCACCCTACCCACCCTACCCGCCCTACCTACCCTACCCCCTACCTGCCCTACCCGCCCTACCTGCCCTACCCACCCTACTTGCCCTACCCCCCTATCTGCCCTACCCCCTACCTGCCCTACCCACCCTACCCACCCTACCAGCCCTACCCGCCCTACCTACCCTACCTACCCTAAAGTCCCCGTCACGAGAAGCTATAAATTTTGTAAACACACATTCAGGGGTTTGCAATCTTTAGGTACTTAAAATAAAATAAAAACAGTTTTGTACTATTTTTTACAGGGATATAATTATATTAACACACACATCTAATTACAAACAAACAATATAACCTAATCCGCGAAAACACCACAAACAAACAGACGCATTCGAAACTCGAAAGACAGCAGAGACAACGTCAGCGTGAACTTACTTCAAAATCGTGGCTCAAATGTTTACGTTCCATGAACCAGATGCGTTCCAGTACCACAAAACCATAGACGACAGCGCTTTATATCGCTAAAATATAACCCGATCAAGTGAAATTGCTCATTAGTTTCGTATAACACGTACGTTACTTTGACTTCATTGAATTTGGGCTTATTCGTTGTTGATTAAATTGTCGCTACGTAACTTGGTAGAAATTCTTTATTTACAAAAATTATAGCTTCTCGTGACGGGTACTTTACCTACCCTACCTATCCTACCTACCCTACCTATCCTATCTTTCAAGTTGGATCAAACTGCACACGGTGTGCAAATTTGATTAAAATCGGTCAAGTGGTTTAGGAGTCCATCGCGGACAAACAACGTGACACGTAATTTATATATATTAAGAAGATTAAGAAGAAGATAAGAAGAAGAAGATATCAATAGTCCGTTGTCCAACCTTAGACTCTTAAAAGAATATATTAATTACCGATGTACACCTAAAAGAGTACAATAGCGCGTCAATACCACAATCATAGAACCGGATGGTCTACAATGATGGATACTAGCGGTTTAAAAGCGATAGAATGGTTCTAGTAAACTCTGAAGGCGGTTGTAACCTAGACGCCATTATAGTTTTTAATACAAGCAATTCTCATGATTTTTTATATTCTATTTATATCATAAATATGTATAAAAACCGAATAAACGTCACTCTTTCTCATCCAGAATTCTAAAGAAACTACCTAAAAAGCTAAACTATCTTATATAAACTAAATTCAAAATTCAAACCCTCTAACCAAATGTACTTTTTATCCAAAAAATATGCAAAAAACTGCATAAATGGCAGGCGCGTGAAAATTTTAGCTAAAATGTATGTGTATATTTACAATACACTGGTACTCGTACTAGTACTTTGCATGTATAAAAGGAAAAATGTTGGAAGGAACCTGATGTTTATTTTTTAATTATTTCCAGTTGTTCTATCAATCACTTTCTTAGACGTCATTGTAAAAATTTCAATAAGTTTTGTTCATTTCCCCAAAATATCGCTACTGTATATCTAATATAGACCTGTAAACTCTAATTCAGAGATACAGACGTGTCTAAATAAGATGCGAGCGCTACAGTCGCGCTACAAGAGCTTATTTTAGATACTGAGGCGTACACTATCGCTCGCATAGCACCTTTGTATCTCCGTACTAACACATATTTACGACCATTGTATCTACATTGTAGAACCGGGGGCCGGATAAACCGGTGCCTCTTTTGGGGGTACAGCGGCGCTATAGCGGCTTGTACATCTACTGTAGATCTTACTTATGGAGGCTATGCCGTTATTAAGAACCTCTATTCAGCCGGTGTACGGCTTGTTATAGAGCTTGTGTGCTACTTGGGTTCATACCTAAGAGTTCTTAAGGCATAGCAAGCAGATGATATTTACTCATTCTCTCTCCCTCTCTCCTTCTCTGTTCTTTGCATGCCTGTCTTTGTTTAAGTTTACTACCAACTACTTTTCTGTTTTAGCAGCTTAGAATAGCGCACTTTTAGATATAGCTTTTAATATGTTGTGGAAAATGTCGTAGGTTATACATTTGTAACTTTTGTATATTTATATAACTTAGTATAAGATTTTAATGTATAGCTGTTTATTTTCCCGAACAAATAAAATAAAATAAAAATGATATGGATGAATCCAGTGCTGCTTATTATTTCTTCTAATTTAAAAATTCACTCCTAAAAACTTGACTTCCCGGACAAGCTCAATTTTTACTTTATCTAGTTCAATATCCATATCATCTTTATTACGCGTGGTAGTAGTCTTAAATAACATAATGTTAGTTGTATTTATTATCAGCATATTCGCATTAAACCAAGAATGTAAAGCCTCTAGAGCTGCATTCACCTTAACTTACTGCTAAGGTGAATGGATGCCGTTAGCTGCAACTATGGCATTTGTGTCATCAGCAAAGACTACAAGTTGTATGTGCGGCAAAAGTTATACATGAAATTGATTAGGTCATTAGTGAATAATATGCACAATATAGGGCCTAAAATTGATTCTTGAGGCACACTAGCTGTAATGTTTAACATAGATGACCTGTAATTGTTTTTATATCCATTTGGTTGTGTAGAATCAAGTTCAACAAACATTGTTCTATTTTTGAGATATGAAGAGTATAGTTGTAAAGCTTTACCTCTTACGCCATAGTGCTCCATTCTTGTGATGAGTAGTGTATGGTCAATAGTGTTGAATGTCGCGCTTAAATCCAAGTAAATATCAGCTACCCTCATTTTACAATTTATTTTATTAACTACATCATTTAATAACGTATATCTATAGCATCTCCTGTACCAACATTCTTCTGGTATCGAAATTGTCTTAGATTAATTACATTATTCAAACTAAGATGTCTTCTTACTGAATGCGTCCCAATAACGCGCTAATAGCCAGGACAGTTACTAAAGATGACAGACGGGTCTATTCCCCAAATTACAGGGATAAACGAATCTATAATGCATTTTTTACTTTAAAAAATAAACTTTGTAAATAATTATATAAAACATGTCCGATTCAAGTGAAAGTACGCTAACCCGAAGTGATTTTGAAATGGTAACAGAAGTTATCGACTCGGAAAGTGATTTTGGGGTCCAATCATTTAGTTCACAGAGAACTTACCTATAAATGCTGCATCGACCATTTACGCAAATTAAGTTGTTATTAATTTTAAAAAGCAGTGAGTAATTTAATCACCGAAATATAATCTCGTTTAAAAACAATCATAACAAAATAACCTTACCAACCAAACAATGTTTCTTAAGTCAAACTGTCAATTACATTTCGTTACTCCTCTCCAGCGTTAACTATTTGTTCAGAAAAATGCAGTAAAATCTTGTATCATGTACTACTTACTTACAGCGTTTTAATATATATTTAGCAGAATACCCACGAAAAATCTCTACAGTGAATAAGTAAATGTAAAAAAATACATAAAAATAAATATACATATTCGTTTAACAAAGCTGTTGGGGTGTAGTATAGAAGTTGTATTAAAACCTATTATTTTTTGTTATTCGGATAGCCTAACCTAAAGAGACCCAAAATGACCTAAAATGAATTAAAAATGTCAAATAGTTAAAAATTTAAAACAATGTACAAAAATCCGCGAAATTTTGCGGGTATTCTGGTGTATGTACAACAAAGCTGTAGAACTAATACTACTTAGCATTAATAGTATTGAAAAGTCTGTATTATCTATAACATTTTTTTTTTTAATTTTCAATGCTATTTGAAGTTCAAATTTATTTTAAGACGTTAAGATCTGATGAAGTGAACAAATCATCAAAATGTTTAAAACATTTTTTTTAAATGCCAAAAGGACACAAACATTTTCCCGGCACTATGAATCAATTAGTGTATTTTAAATCTTTTATATACTTATGTAATCAATTTCATCAACATCAGTTGAAGTGGATTTTCAAACGAATCAATTAGACTACTCGACTAGTAAGACTCTACCTAAATTATACATTTACCAATTAGAAAATTTAAAAAGCGTTTTCCAATAGGCAATTGCTTTTATCATAAATTTTTTCACAGTGATCTGACTTGTTAGTCCAGAGTGTGGTGAACAATTATTAATATATGTAGCGAACAAAGTCTTTTTTAATCGTATTTCAATTGAGCCACGTCTAGAGCTTAGTAGGAATCATTATGAACAAAAGTTAAATATTTTAGTAACAGTGTAGCGGTTACACCGCCACATACAAACTGCGCATCAAAGACATGACGTCACACAAATCCTGCATCGCGCAATTAGGGTTTACCGCGCGATCGACATATATAGAAAATTCCGACTTCAACCGTGGGGCAGTTGCCCGCCAGACAACACCCGTCTGGTCGGAAGATCCTCCCTTTTCTATGGTGGATGAGTGAACTTTACACCCTGTTCCTCGTACCACTAAATTGATGTAGCGGTTACACCGCCACATATAAACTAACGTGACGTCACACAAATCCTGCATCGCGCAATTAGAGTTTACCGCGCGATCGACATATATTCAAGATTCCGACTTCAACCGTGGGGCAGTTGCCCTCCAAACACAACACCCGTCTAGACCGAGGATCCTCTCTTTTCTATGGTGGATGAGTGAACTTTACACCCTGTTCCTTGTACCACTAAAACAGCAACTTACATTTAAATGCCACGAGTTACATAACTTATATTCAGCAGTGGGTTAAAATGGGTAAAACGTGTGAAAATTCAATTAGGTATTTGTACAGTCACGAACATAAATAAATTGCTATGGACAGCTCGGCAATAATATCTGGTTTCATGATTCATCGTCAAGATGACGGCAAATATATGTGTATCATTTGTGGAAGACACCAAAACTATCTGACGAGGCATGCGATAGCGGCTTCAAAAAGATGTATCACCTGAAGTCACCTTTTAGAATGCAATAATATTGGACATGACTTGTGTTGTAAATATCGACCTACTCAGTGAAAATCTGTAGAATGTGATACCTCGTTGTGATCAAAAATATATAAAAACAATTTATCTAAATAAATTGTTTTATTTCTAGCTATTGGTTTTGTTAAGTTTTGTAATCTTACAGTTTCCATTATACTGTGCAGCTCCGTTGACAGTGCCGTTGGCGATTATGATAGGTGGCGATGACTTGCTGATTTCTGCAGCGTGATTGGCTGCCCACGACGCTGCCGCCGCTGCTGCTGCTGCGGCTGCGGCCGCTGCCGCTGCGCACACGCTGCACTCTGCAATATAACATTACATCATTTCAGTAACAGCTGGTAGATTCATAAACAGAATCTTATAACCAATTAGAATTATCTAGTAATGAACGCAGATAGAAACTGCACTTAAAAAGTCAAAGTCAAATCATTTATTTCAAATAGGCTCTTTATGGCACTTTTGAACGTCACAATTTACAAAATAATAGAATAGATTCTAGTCGCCCGCCGCCCGCCGTCGCTGATTGAACCGTTGTTCAATAAGATTAATTAAATTAGTCTGTTGCTACTCTTGATGACTGACATAAAGAATTAAAATATAATGTCAATTCTAATAAGAGTATAAGTACCTATTTGGAATATATTCCAAATAGGTACTTATACTCTAAAATGCTATATTTGGTGGTATGTGCCAACTTTTGACGAGCAAATTGAGAAAACAGATAATTTTAGACTTGATTGTTAAGTTTTTATACTTAATGCTTTTTATTTGTTACTTTACGTCAATATAGGAACTCTGTGACACTAATAAAGTCTCATCGTAGCTATTTTTATGAGGCAACGATCTATCAATTATGTGGATATTTGAAAGCAAGATAGAGTCGTTTTATCACCAGTAATTTAAAACTTTTAAGTATTTTTACACCTTACGTTTTATTTTCAGGTCGTTTCATTACAGTTAAGTAAAAATAAACTAGTCATAACTAACAAATTATTTTCTTTCACACTATGTAAACGTCCCCGCTATAATCGTTATGGAAACAAACCATACAGAAGTTTAAGATTTAGTTTAATTTGCATTAAAGCACTGAACAATTACAGTTAAAAGTAATTCTAAAATAGACAAAAGAATCAAGTACAATTCAAACATTTTATGTTGTAATAAATATAAAAATGTAAATAGGTATATTTTACACATCGACATATTTCTTTTATCAGTGTATTAACAAAAAATCACCAATAATTCATTTTGTTTTATTAATTATATTTCTAGACCTACCTTAATCAAAATATTCTTATGTTAAATTGTAAGACAAAAAACACTGAAGGTCATGTAAGTACCTTACATACATAGCAGGTGTCAAAATTGATAAAATGTTGTTATGTCTAAAACGATCACGAATGATTTGCAAGTGTTTTTAATAGTCGATATATTTTGGCTTTCATATACTTTGTTTCAAAAACGTTGCATTTCGAGGTGTTCTTATTAGGATTTAACCTTTACGAAACCGCAGGCTATTAAAAATCTTAAAAACAAACGTATATTAACGTTTAACAATACAAAATTCGAATTGTTAGACAGCAAACAAATGATAAAATATCATAAAATATTTATTTAGCTTTTGTGCATACATGAGATGTCACTTATAGAAGTAAAAAACAAAAGAAGATGTAAAATATATAAAAAGAAAAATAAAAAAGAGGTTTTATACTTCTTGTTGGCTCTAAGAGAAATCAATGAATGAATTGGAAATTCCAATTAAGATGATGAAGTATCCAAATACCTAACATAAGAGATAACGTGTCCAGATATGATTTATCTCTTTCGTTTGGGGTCAACGTATGCAATGCATCTTGGGAATAGGTTATTGCGCCAAACCTACGTCTTGACAACTTTTTTAGGTTAATAGGTATCAGTATGCACTTCATACATAGGTTATCGCGTATGATGCACATACTTTCCTATTTTTTTGGGTTAAATGAATAAGCACTATGATATTTTGGAATTATAACAGGATGTTCTTTTAATCAGTATTTTCTTTTAATCAGTATTGTTTATTCATTTTCTGAGGCATCGATATTTCTGCATCTGTTTTGTTCCAAATAACTAATAGCAAACAGGGAACATTACAGTTCAAAGTTATTGAATTCTCTTTATAATTCACTATTTTAGATTTGAACGTTCTCAAGCAAGTAGGTATATAAAAGTATCTCACCCTTCATGTACGTCGCGAGCCGCCCCTCTAAAGAGAAACCCCAACGAGCGTATCACATACGCACTGCTACTTAAAAATATTGATACATAGGCCTTTTTATATTGTCGAACATAATTCAATAAAAAACACAATAACACCGCACTTGTTACTTGGCGACAAAAGCCGAAAGGGAAGGATATGAAAATGGCGCGCGGATGTTCTTTAGACCCTATTTATTGATTGTAAGAAATATTTATTAGGTTTTTTATGGTGTCGTAATTGTGAAACAAGAGTGGTATACATGCTCGAGCTGCGGCCCGTGTGGCGATTACCGAAAGACTGCGTGGTGCGTTTTGATTTGGGGTGACGCGCATGGACGGGGGATGCTGCCTACATTTACTACAAGTAAATACAATAGTAACAGTTTGTTGATACGAGTCAAATATACTGTGCCAGAATTAATAATTTGTGGTTTAAAAGACGTAGCCCAAAACCCAAATCTATCCCACCTGTGATCACGACTTGAATAATTAGCTAAGCTGTTTGGCGCCAGTGTTTCAGATAAGATTTTTTTTAAACGGTTAAAAAACGGTTTATTGGTGAAAAATTATAATATAAATTAATTTTTACCTATTCAAAGGCGGTACAATAACACCTGCGATTAGTTAACAAGCTTTCGGACGATGTGGGTTTGTGTCTCTTGAAAAACATGAATATGTCGTTTTCCAATAAAAAATTGTGTACAACGCGTTCAATGCGTATTAAATAATCAATCAATAATTGTGATACAAAACATATCAAAAGAAAGGGCTTATACTTGTGTAGAAATGTTATTCCGTGCTTTGATTGTTACTTTTTTCCTGGCTCTACCTGTTCTATAGATATTGTCCACGAGTGTTACTTTCACATTAAACTGAGCCAAGTAAAATTAAATACAATTACGAAGTGTGCATTTTTCAATGCATAGGTACTAATATTAATAAATAGTATTTCTGTTTTTCAGCGCAAACGAAATTTGAAGCGTGTTGCACAACTTTGGTCCTTCACTTTAAAATTAGTGAAAATGTAAGGTAAATCGGAACCTTTTTTATTTCGTCAAAGCTTTCGTTAAAATAAACTAACAACCTAATTACTTTGCGATGTTTTGATTACCTTTTGTATATTTACATCGGTGTCATAATATCGGTTCAATCGTTAAAAATAATTATAGCTTTTATACATCTTGATTTTGAACTCGAATGTGAATAAAAAACATATCTAACATTTTATAGTACATATTATAAGTGCTACAGATCCCGGCTGATAAGTCATTTAGTTTGTTATTATTTTGAAAAATAAAATGAATGTAATAATTGTCTTGGTCGGCGGCCATTTTTGCGAAAGTTCGTGAAGGGCACGCATGCGCAGAGCGACGAGTGAATACAAACAGCCGGCCGCACATCTGCTGGTCAGCTCGTGGACACAATGCCGACTACACTCACCATGCTACAATAAATCAAAGACACACACATTTTAAAACATATTTTTAATAGATCTATCGGTCGAGGAAAGTTTTATATATCGTGCGTTTAAGTCTTTTGTACTTGAGAAAATTCGTACGAAAATTCAGATCAACCACTATGATCATTTTGATTCTAAAGCTACACTCTAAAATGGAACTTTAATATTTCTTATTTAAACTGAGCGAAATAAACCCTTGCTTTCTGTATTTCTGTGTATGCAAACTTTGGTGAAAAATGGCGTTAGAGAGCAAAGTTTAAGAAGTAAATCTGAAGTTTCCTATTCCTAAAATAACTACCCATACTGTGCAGTCGATACAATAATGTCTCTTATTATTCAAAATCCGGGACACAGTACAATTACCTGACCCATGCGATGCGAGGCGCGCGTACGTCAATGCTCCAATTTTTTCTATCCCCAGTTTGCCAAAAACCAATGTTAAGCGATTTGATATGCACATTTCGATAATTTGCACATTTCAACTTACTCATAACAGACAAGTAATTGTACGTATTTGATATATATTATTTAATCCAAGTTTCTGTCCGATAAAAATGGACAAAAGGATGGTAAGAGAAATGGAAAAACGACAATCATTAAAAGAGACAATATTCAGTGTATCTGGCATACCCTGCATAGTCAAGTCAACCTCGGTATCAAATTAACTGAATGTCAACACCACGACGTCGTAAAAGTCACACCGACACGAAGAAGAATAGTAAAGGTACATTAAGATATTTAATGAGATCACTAAATTATTTCAAAATGACTGGAATGTCCACCAACTGATTGCTAGTTTATCGCCATTTAAAAGTACTCTACTACAATCGATGTTTTTACCAGAAAGTGATAATTGAATTACAATACTAAAAACGCCATAAAAATCCATCACGATAATATTTCATAAAATATTTACATTTAATAAGCGTTCGGATTAAAGGTCCCTGTTATTTGTAAATAGTCCCCTATTTCGGTTTTTTATCCATTAATGCAAAAATATTAGCTGTGAAAAAGTGAATGTGACAAAAAATAGAGATCGGACGCATGTCGGCGTGGACAATGGACACACTGTGCCCGATAATGAGACCTTATACAATGAATTAGAAATATAAATAAATAATAAAAACCATCTCAATGTGAAATTGGTTTTGAGTAATAGTTTGTTTCTTATTTTTTTTTTTTATTAATTTCACTTTTGTTATTCAAAAAACAATCAATCTATCTTGGTTTGTTTATTTAATAACTTTTGAAGTTAACATTCAGTGCAAACAGATAAGTAATTGCTCATGTGATCTTTCCGGAAATGCTATCAAAATAATGACCTTTTTTAATTGGCTTTCATTCTGACTTCGTTCTCTGTTGAAATACGATTCCTGCATTCAAAAAAAGCCCCTTTTCCTGATATCACTAGGAATTATTTTTATTATTTTGACGTAAATGCAGATGGCAATTTGCGAGTGACCGTTGCCTGTCAATCAATCTCAACGAGGAAGGGGCCTATCTAAAAAACTGACCCCTCATTGACCGTACAAAAAAAAAGCCAAAAAAAATCACAATGGTCCCAAAAAACCAAATTGAGGATTGCGAATAAACCCTCATATAAAGGAAGGACTGTTCTCTAGGATTGAGTCGCGTGCCACCCCTCTTGCCAATAAAAAGTGATATATTTTAAAATTAGCAAATGTCGGATTCAACCACTGATTTATGTTAATCGCTGGTCGAACCCGCAACAAAGCTATCTCTGCAAAAGGTTTGAGGAATCAAACAAAATATCGCATAGTAGTCATTAAAAATCATCAAAGTATTTATAGATCAACAAACAAGCAAGACACTTTTATTGATTAATCCTACAGTCTCCTACTTTCTTGAAAAATGTATAGTTACTCTCAGATCGAATCCATTTCTGGTAAAAAGGCTACATTAATAGGTCTTCTTTCATTTCGTGTGGTTAGTGACTAACCTGGTGTCAGCGTTTTAAAGCCGCCGATGAGCCTCCGACTTGACTTCACACACCGTCAAGGAATGTCTCTCAGACCAGTTTCCTCACGATGTTATGTTGTTTGTATGTCATTAATAGGTACAGTTTAAACTTTTAACAACTTTTGAAAACCTCTATACATATTTTTGTAAATACTGCATAACATAAACTCCGTGAATAAGTTTGTTTTAGTCTAGTTAACAAATCTCATTCAGATTCATTTTATTCATGTATGTAACCTAACCTATCCTTGCAAGCTCTATGATTGTACATAGTCTTTATCCATTCTGTACATCAAACTAAGTAACATTGAGCAAAAATTATTGCTGGACGGAAATTATACTGCACATTGTTGGTGTGAAAATCGCTGTTTGTGGCAGCGCGCAACGACTCACCAAAACATGCTTTTGGGAGCATGCGACGGTACATAACAGTTGTGGGGTAATAACATTTAAAACTTGTTTTAGTGAATAAAATCGATTTTTTTTGGAACTTTGACCTTCAATATCTCCTTAACCAGAAGGTTAAGGATAAGGTTACATACAATATATGCCAAAATAAAACAATAAAAACACAATGACGGTGAGTATAACTGATTCTCGGCTTCATCAAGTATCTCACCTGTTATATCCCAAACAATCATTGTATACGGTCGCTCCAACTATAGCATGATTGTTGAGAATTGATTGTATTTCATTTGTTTTCTCTTATACCTCACCAATAAGTAGGAACTGTGATCTTGAATAATGCATGCTAAAAAGAATATTTTCTTCTAGCTTCATTTTTGCACTGTTTATTGTTAAGAAACAGTCACTCGCTAATACATATTATTTAAATAACTTCATCAGGCATGTATTTCCAATTTATATTTTTACATAGTATTTTTGTCAAGTCATCATCTCATTGACTCACACTCGCGAGCTCTTCACCCTGAGGGTAGCGGGGGTGTGCACCCTCGTTCTAACAACTTTTTGCCCACACACACAATGTAGCTCATTCGCTCAATCATCGCGTCACATCCACAGTTTACATATTCGCGAAACAAACTCTTGCGAACAATGACTGAATCAAAATGTGACATGTTTAAGTCATGGTGAGTTTGTTTATTGGTAGGTTTAACACTAATATTTGATAATACTTAGGGTGTTTTCGTGTTTTCAATAGAGCTGTGTGAGTCGCTATTGGTTCGAAATAAAGTCATCAGAAAAAGTCAGAGTCATAACAAGGTAACCTATTTGATTTTCTATATAAATTCATGAGCAAACTCAGATCTGTTTTTAAAATTCGAATGAATTTAAAACACTTGTATAAAAAGCTTTCCCAGCTATATGCTTGTGTAAATCAAAACGTACTCGTACTTAGTATGCACAAAAGTATTACATGCATTAACTGGAATACCTGTGTCTTACCCAGTCTTACCTAATAAATAGTCATATTCTAGTAGAGCTACAGTTTAAAAGTATATTATATTACCTATACATTTATAAAGACATCAATTTTTATTCGTGGTTAGACTAGTTTTCACGAATGACTTTTCTGAAGCTTCTATCAACTTGGTAGTTGCTAAGCTAGGTAGTTGTTAGTAATTAATAGGTCTGATTATGATTAAAGAGACTGAAAGGTTTGACTTTTTTTATAACTACGCATGAATCATATTTGGGTTGCAATTGTATCCGAATTTTATGAAACGAACATTAAGTGGACTGCCTAGCTAACTAGTCAAAGTTAGCCTTACAAAGACATGCCAAATAGTATAAAATTTCAACGAAAATATCGATTACTCCTGTCAATTTGCTTCGTTGCCAAAATTTGGCATAGAAGAACAAAATTATTTTTTGTATAATGATAAAGGGCGAGCACCCTCGCGAGGTCCTCTGCCGCCATTGGTCGGTGTGTGGAGGGACGCTGCGCGCGGCGCGAGCTCGCTCCGAGACCCGCGCAGCCAATCAATTCGCTTATTTTTTAAATAAAGAACAAAAATGATAAAAAACGTTCGCGTTTTACGAACCACGCGTTGTATGTACCCTTATGTAATATGTGATTGATGATTATTGGCTACGTACTCACAGTTTTTTACTACACTACACGTCTGAAACCAATTATGTGACGACTGTTTTCGTATTTATTATTTAAATTAATGTATTGGTGCTATTTCTTAAATACAATATTGGAGATTATGTATTTATTAGGCTAAAAAGGTTGGTAGAAAATGCCTATGGTATTAAGTCCGCCTGTGTAGTAAATAGTAAATAAGAAGCCGTAAAGCTAAAATTAACATAAATTCAATTTAATAGGTAGAACTTTTTATTTTTTCAATACGTTTCAACATTCTGTTTCATCTTTCGCACAAAATGAATTTTTATTATCAAAATCATTATGAAGAACCATGAACCGAGATTTTTTTTAAAGTTTATTGTTCTTTAATATCTGGGGGCACGGTAGTGCCCCCGCCAAGACGAGCCAAGCGAAGCGCAAGGGCACTATCTACCTGTTCTCGAAGCGCTTCGTCGTTTTTTTAACTATCATAACTTGGTTTTGGACTATATCAGATAAACAAGACTCTCAGAATATGATGTCAATAGTAGACTTATTAAACATTTAAAGTTTCAATTGTATAGCTCTTATACTTTAGATTTTATTGATATCTAAAAAAAAACGATTTCATCACTGATTCATTCATTCGAGCACTCACACACTCACTGATGATCATAATTTTTTTTTGGGTAGTTCCTAAAGTCCTAGAAAACTGAAATTTGGTATGTAAGCTAGTATTAGTACCTACACAAAAAACAAAAAAATCTAAAACTTGGAACTTTTACCCCCCGCCAATCCCTTAAACTAGGGGATGGAAGTTTGTATGAGACTTCCGCAAATTTTGATGCTGGAGGTCTGAAAATTGATATAAGGACTCCTTGTTACAAATAATAAAATATAAATTTCAGGATTTTTTGTAAATCACCCTCCAACCTTTAAATTAGGTAATGAAAGTTGGTATGGGTTTTCCTGGGTCATCCACGTTCTTTTGTGGACAGGTTTATGTAGCACTCTCTATAGTGACTAATTTGCAAGGTTCACCTTATAAATATTGACTTTAGTAGTATTTATTACCGTTTCGCACCGTCACATAAATGGGCTGCCCAACTTAAATGGGATTGGGCAGGACATGTCTGCCGCATGATAAACTGTGGGCCCAAATAGCACAAAACTGGTGCCCTGAGACAGCGAGGCGGGGTCGCGACAGACCACGTAGGAGATGGTGGGACGAGCTGGATAAGTTCCGTCAGGTGAAAGGAGTGGAGAGAGGCCTTTGCCCAGGAGTGGGACAGCGAAAGCTAGCAAAAAAAAAAACCCGTCACATGGGCGTAAGGTGAAAAATTTAGATTAACTAAAACAAGCAAGTTATTTCTTATAAACAGTATCCGCTTTTACAACAAGTTGCCAAAGTCGGTGACAGAACTTAGCGATGGGAAGTTCAAAACCCACATCAAACGTGTCCTTATCGAGAAAGCATATTATAAAATTAGAGACTACGTTGAAGACTAGGAAGTTTGGCAATAATTCCTTCTGCACATGTGGCTTCCCTGGTACCTCATTAACGGCATAATCAAGTAAAAGTCTATTAACTGCTCCCAAATTACCATGTTTATTTTAAATTTTAATTTTAATTTTTTTACATTCGTCCTTGACATATTTATTCTATTATTTGACATTATATACATACGATTTAATTTCAACTCTTTATTAGTGACTCTTGTGGACATGATAATTACTCAGATTGATTACAGTTGTAGCAATCATATAATAACGTTTTATTAAAATTGGTTTTTACTTTTATTAATTTATTTATCTTTTGTATGGATTCTTTTATATTTTGTGAATGTGAGAACGCTGTAGGCTTAGTGGATTGTAGACCTGTTGACCATTTTCTAATTAAGTACTTGGTACTTATTGAAAGACCTACACTGTCCTCCCATACCTAGTAACACTGTTATTTGAAAGTATTGTAAAAGCCAATTATTTTTAAAAGAGTAACCGTAGAGTTTCTTGCCGGCTCTTCTCTATAGGAAACGACCAATCGGAACCGTACACCTAGCTTCCGATGTTTCATAAGTGCCCATGTAGGTTTATGTGAAATAAAATATTTTGAATTTGAATTCGGAACCTTTTATAGAGGATTTATATCATGGGTGTTGATAAAGTCTTGTATGCAACTGTACATAATTAGGTTTTAAAACACTCATGTGATAAACCCACATTCGTGTTTTAATACCCTTTATTATACAACAGTTGCATAAATAACTATTAGTTGAGTTTAGTTGTTTATTTCTCATTTAGAGCCAAGCTTCTAACTCTACACGCCCCACCAATAAATTCATGGCAATCGGGCCGGAAACGGCCAAGCCACCACAAATTTTGACTAAGGTGTAGAGTTTGTGAATTAAGGGCTTGTAGATTTAGGGCGTGTAGAGTTAGAATCTTGGCTCTACATGCGATCTGATAACTTTTTGACAGTGCGAGCCATATGGACTCGTCTTGGCAACATTTTACATGAAAATGTTTTTGGTGGGATATAATATACAAAATATTCAAGAAAGCCTTTCTTTCTAAAAACGGTGGTGCTCATTGGGCTACCATTTCGAAATATAAAAAATCCTTACAAAATGCCGGACATTTACATAAAAGTCCGGACTTTTTACTTTTTAATCGTTCTTTTGTCAGTATGTAATCATTACCTTTTCATTTTCTTAAAAATCCCCTTATTTCGAAAACTCCGTACAAATGACAAGGCCAGACAAACTGACAAAGTCAAAAATCCGGACGTACCCGGATAAATCCTATCGGATGGTAACCCTGCCTATACTACCTATTCCAACATTTTCATCTTATTTTTTGACTAGGTACCAAGGTTAAATCTGACATATGTACAAATATGTAGTTTATAGAGAAACTACATATTTGTACATACATGTGTCAGATTTAACCCCTAAGTTGGACAATTACTGATGCTCTCTACTCTCAATAATATACACCGGAAATAGTTAGTGATTTATATCTATGTTCATCATGCATCAAAATCTGAAATAACACAGATAAATTGTTTTCGATATAAAGTTTTTTTCGCTTATGCATTTTAAAAGCAGATGTTTTGAATCTTTTGGTCCATTCTAAATTATCTTTTGTGTAGAGTCGCTTGAGTCGTAAGGAACTATCCTTATAGAAAGAATAATGTCCGTTTTCATTATCACTAGTTGACACCTAAATAAATGCCAAAAAACGCGCGCAGTTGGATTTTCAACGCTTGGCTCAGCGCCGAGAACTGAAAATTCAACAGTGCGCTTTTATTTAGCTATTTATATCATTCATCATTTCAGCTGAAAGACGTCCACTGCTGGACATAGGCTTGCCCCAAGCACCGCCACTTCGACCGATTCTGTGCTTCTCGCATCCAGCGGATTCCTGCGGCTTTTACAAGGTCATCGGTCCTATCGGCGATATAATGTATCTATAGCGGCTTTAAACGTGACACCTTTTTTACCTATATTTTGTTGTTTTTCGTAGTAACAGTGAAGCATCTCACCAAGTGGTGATATTATATTCACCGCAATGCCTATTTGATGGATAACCCCTGTAACACAGGTTCCACCTAGCATGGGGGTCATAGATCAAATTTCTGTGCACTTGTAAGTCCTAAGCTGTAAATGCTGCGCATGACTACTTTGTAATTTACTTTTGGAAATAAATTATTTATTATTATTATTATATTTGAGTCTTTGACATTTCTCGGGACCCTGTGGTCCCGAACTTTTGGAAGGCGTACGAGGGGCCGAAGCCAACTCGCAGAGGCCCCTTAGACAATTTTAATTGGAATGTGGCACCAACCGACGATTATCCCTGTATGCACTATGAAACTGCACCCAAGGACAACCCCCGGTTGGTGCAGGACTATTGCAGAACATGGAAATAAAACATATTAGGCTATGGGTTTGGGTGGCTATAATGGATTGGTTATCTTATCTTGAACTATGGAAAGACTATGGCCCCTGCCTGACCAATATATTATAAAACATACACAGGAAAATGGCAAGGGGTGACTTGCACACTCAATAATGGGCCCCCAAAAATGGTCGCTAGCACAAAGTGTCGAAGCGACAAGGGGGCAACATGTCCTGAGGTGCTTATGAGGAGCTATCAGGACAATCCCGGAAGTACGGTCAAGATCCCTACATCTTACTAGAATACTTCCTTCCTCCGAGCACGTTTGCTCTTGCGAATCTCCACTCAAGCCGGCCAATTAAGGCAAGAATGAGGTGGGAGCTCCGTTCCTCGTCAGTGTTTACTCCAGCCGGCCAATAAAGGCAAGCCAGAGGTGAGGAACAAGACTTTTCCCGGGAGATAGGGTCCGTGGGGTCGCTACTGCCCAACAGCTCGCCACATGACCCTGCGGGTTTATGTGTCTGTCTTGGTCTAGCTCCTCATCCTAGACTCGTTGCGGCAAAGTAAACTCTACCGGCACAGACCTAGAGTTCGGAGCGCACAAGCCCCACCACGACGTCAATGTAGAGATACGGCGGGGGGGTTATTATTATTAACGCCTATTTTTACTTTTTCTAGCTATAGTGGTGATCGTGGTTCCATTACATCTCAGTCATTCATCGGTGCATTCATTCGTTTCCACACATTTGGCTTATATTATAAGAAAACAAGACAAATAGTAGTAAAATTTATCATATTTTATTTTCGCAATTTTATATGCGCAAGTTTACAAGTATTTGCGACCACAATTTTATTCATAAAATTGGGTTACGACAAATGTAATGAATCCTCAAATAATTGCTTTTAATCAAATTAAATTAAAATGATTAAACCCACTGTCCCTTAAGTAACCACTTTTGTACAAAAATTGCACTCGCGGGGGCTATAGGCGATTTGTAGTACATGTGACAAAATACGTCTCCGCCATTGTTGTAACCAAACTACGAAATTAGGGTTTCTTTAAAAATAAGTAGTTCTCAATGTAAGGCCAGTCTTAGTTTGGGATTTAGGATCGTACTAGGTACAACACCACAATCACAGTTTTCTTTTCAGATTTGTTTTTAGTTTTCTTTCAGTTTTATTATATTTGCTTATGCAAATATAATAGAAGATAATAACTCGTTTGTAGGTCACCTTTATTATTTAATAGTACCTTTTATCTACATTTATGTGTTATTATTGTGTTTTAAACGAGACAAAAAGTCTGCTACATGACAACTGTAGAAAGGTTTAAAAACCTTTTACACAATCATTTTACGCTAGAAAAGTGTCTTTGTGATTATACTATAACAGATATTTGAAAACTATATTATAGTTCAATAGCGTACAATAGAAGTAGCAATACAACTCGGCAATATGTATCCCAGATATTGTAATGTCCTCGTAACCACTAAAACATGTACTACTAGCTGCGTAAAAAGTATTATATGTCCTAATCCAGGTCATGGTCTACCCATGTGTCAAATTTCATACAAATCTGTTTAGTTGTTTTAACATGAAAGCGTAACAAACAAGCTCACTTTCGCATTTATAATATTAAGTTAGGATTTTTAAATTATGATTTCCTTTATTTCATTTACGAACATTTATTTTACATTTTTAAATATTTCTGTAAAAACAAATTAAAAATAATTGAATAATATTATTAATTAATTATTATATAGTTAAGATAGCAGCAACACCAAAATCGTCAATAATATCACGAAATCGCACTACTGTTTCCAGCACGTTCATAGCGCAAAGGATATAGCAGTCATTGTGGAACCTTAGATGTAAAACGGAATTAATAAACACTTATACACAGGGTGTATCAGAAAGGTGTGGTACAGACCATCAAACTTAACAACTTTCTTTATGAGACCAAGATCGTAATAGCGAAAAATTTGTCAACTGTTCCATACAAAACTTCAATACCTACTCCATGGAGAAAGTTGCTCAGTGTGATGGTCTGGACCACACCCTTTTTGACCGCTGCTTTCTGGTACAACCTGTATAGTAAAATCGCTCTGTACTGGTCAAAGTTCTGATATAAACGTTTATATCACTTTATTATAGGACATTTTTGTTCTATACGCTTAGAGAGCTAAAACATCATACTTACGCTTTTATACAACTTTTACAGGATGTTTTTCAGATATAAGCTTTTGATATAAAACAATTTTGCTAGTGGAGGTAATGTTCTTCAGAAAGATCAGGTGCGTAATACTCGCAACTGGCGTGCATGTATGACCAGATGTTTGAACGTAAATGAAGTAAAAGGAGCATGTGAGGATTGTAGTTGGTGGCGTTCTGTAGTTTCTGCACCCCCTGGGAAAAAGGCTTATGCCTTTTTCCCAGGGGGTAGGCAGAAACTATATATATATATGTATATTATATAGGTGTTTTCTAGTGTTAGTGAAAATGGGCATAAGATTCTTTACCGTACATGGTAAGAATTGTTTTATGCCCAAGGTAATTAATTTGACTTTATTTGTATGAAACTGAAGTTTAGGATAATTTTTCATATTATAAGCCTGTGTTGTCCCACTGCAGGGCAAAGGCCTCCCTTCTCTCTTTTCACTTTTTCCGGTCTACTAGGATTGCGGGCCAATCCTTTAAGAAGGAGTCCAGCTCATCCCGCCATCTCTTTCTGGGATCCACTGAGTTGTGATTTTTGCGTATTGCTACTCCGACATGCAACAGATGTGGCCAGCCCAGTTCCAGCAACTGTGAGGCCAGCGTCCACTATTTGTGTTTTGGAACGAAGTATAGAGTTCCTCATGTGGTCTGTGAGTTTGACACCGAGTATGCTTCGTTCCATAACCCGTCGGAAAACTTCAAGTGTGGACTTTTGACGCTTTGAAAGAGGATAGGATAGGATAATATGGAACCATAACCATGGAATTACTGAAGAACATATTCGAGGCCTGGGAGGAGTCGCAAAATGCTCTTGGCATTTTCTGCAACTTGTCCAAGGTCTTTGATTGCGTACATCATGATACACTCATCAGGAAACTGTACCACTATGGTATGAGGGACAAGGCTCTTGACCTTCTGACTTCTTATCTGAACAACAGAATTCAGAGGGTCGATGTTAATGGCAAGAGATCTGCAGAATCTGCGGTCACCATGGGCGTTCCGCAGGGTTCAATTCTTGGTCCTTTCTTATTTCTAATTTATGTAAATGACCTTACCACATAAGAGATAATCACAAGATCGTGTTATTCGCAGATGACACATCCCTCATTTTTTAAATCAAACGTCAGTTAGTCAACTTTGAACAAGTTAATGATGCACTCTCTAAAGTTGTGCATTGGTTTAATGTAAATAATCTTCTCTTGAACGAAAAAAAGACTAAACTCATTAAATCTTCAATGCCAAATGTCAGGCAGCTATCTACCAATGTTCAAGTTAAACAGAGTTGGACCCTGTTGAGTCGACAGTTTTTATTGGAATTACTATTAACGGTAAATTACAATGGTCCCCACACATAGAATAATTGTCAGGAAGGCTAAGTTCAACCGCCTATGCTGTTAAAAAAATTAGACAGATAACTGACGTAGATACAGCCAGAATTGTCTATTTTAGTTATTTTCATAGTCTTACGTCATATGGGATTCTTCTCTGGGGAACCTGTGTGGACATTAATACTAACTTTGTTCTACAGAAAAGGGCTGTTCGAGCCATTTACAACCTAGGTCCAAGAGATTCCCTTAGAGAAAAATTCAAGTAAATAAATATTCTGACTGTAGCCTCACAATATATTTTTAAAAACCATGTATGTACACAAAAATATATAAAATTATAAGAAAATGTCCGATATTCATAGTTTAAATACCAGGAATAAACACAACCTTGCTGTACATCGCACACGTCTCCACAAAGTAGGCAACTCATTCATGGGTCAATGTATACACTTTTACAACAAACTTCTCATTGACATTCGAAACTTACCCATTAAACGATTTAAAATCTCTATGAAAACCAAACTTTGTAAAAAAGGGTACTATACAATTTCAGATTATTTAGAAGATAGAAAAGCTTGGGATTGAAATGCTAAGCCTTGTGATAAAACCATAAAACTAGACATTTTAATTATTATATGAAATCAACATATACCAGTTTTATATACACATTGACATTGTTAAAAATTATATTCAAAATGACATGATTACTTCGTAAAGTATTATATTATTTTAATTATTGTGAATGTGAGGACTATGAGCATATTATTTTTATTTCTCTGCAAGTTTTAGTGATGATCTGGCATTTTGAGTAGTTTATGCGGCCTACCCAAATGTCCTTTCTTTGGTATTGTTCATCGTTTTGAGCTCCTTATGTTCTGAGTTGAGCTCCACGATTACTGACAAATGCTTGCACTGACTGGACAGGTCCACTCAAATCTGTGTGGTTCTTTCCTCAAAAGACCTTTTCAGACACTAATTTACATGGTCCTCATATGGCCTGACCAAGATTATGTCTGGACTTTAAAAGAGACTGCGACCTCTGAGTTTGGCCTTTCGGCCTTTCTTCTCAGAGTAGTCAGATAGGAAACGCCGAACTCATCTAGCTTATTTTAAAGTTTTTTTTTATATGACGTATAAAAGTAATTCCGATATCCTATTTACAGAATAAACAATTTCATTTTATTTCATTTCATATTGATTTATCGTCGTTTACGTAAGTAGGTACGTTTTACTTGTTTCTTTAACTGTTATAAATCTTATGTGGGAGTAAAGAGCTAGATTACCTAATTTTGGCAGAGATAATAATCCTTTAATTGGATACTTTCTTTAATTAAATGAACGAAAATAAACGACAACGACTAAATGTAGACATTTACTAACATCGATTTCTGGAGTTGTCGAATCGCCTAAAAATAAATTGACTTCGTGCGAATTACCTCAAGTTTTTTTTATTTATTTAAAAGTGTCGATTTGCCCGTTTCTGGCGAGTAAATTCGTGCGAATTACTAACAAGCCAATTTTGCTACTGTACCCATTATTTTTAATAATTCATTAAATATTATAAAATAAGAAAATACAGAATCTGAGAAAGACATACTTGATAGTGAGTAGACTATAGTAATGTTCTCGAGAAAAATACAATTAACGACCAACCAAAACAGCAGAACTAATAATAAAATACATAAGTACTTTACAATTACATAATATTTGGAATTTTTGATGTTGAAGTATATTAGAGCATGCTATAAACATAACAAAATAATATAATCGATCGCCATCTAAATGCCATGAATCATGGTGCAACCAAACAACGGTATAATGTACTTGCTTAGTATTTTACAGTTGCATTTTTATAACTACAGCTTCGAGAACTATGCATCTGTTATTATAATGAAATAATATGGATTGAAAGTGCTTTATAGTACTTACATAATTTTACTATTAGTTATCTTCACAAGAAAATAAATCTTCCTAATAAAAAAAACATCAAGAATTGATTGATTCATTTGTAAGTAAGAATACCTATATTGTTATATTCAATACACTTTACAACACTTATGGGAATTATAAAAACTAATATTCCAGATATCGTAATTAAAAACCATATTTTTTTTATAAAATCTTTAAGTGCCCCCATCTGGTGGATATCACAAGAACTTCTGAGCTACTGTTTAATGTAGAGTAGCTCTACCACTAGTCTCTATCAAGAGGAGAGTCGAGTAGTAGTCTTTATAAGCGCCACTAGATGGCGACAGAGAGCTCCGTCCGACCAACTATGTAGAGTTCACGATTGAAAGTTATTTGAGTTTTTTATGTTTTCAGAATACTTTCTTGTAACATGCTTTAATTAAAGTTGAGTGTACCAGTGATGTTAGGCGACAGGCGAATCTTATTAACTTTACTACTGTTAAGAGAAGCGTAGAGGAGTTTTAGAAATGCTTCATTACATGACAATGCATTTCAGGTTCTTCGCAAACTTTCAAAGTAACGGTAAATATGTGTTTGTGATCTTGTAGGAACGGTTCTAATAACCTTCATCATTATTATCAACCTCACCTGTACCGTAACATGTATTTAGTTTCATAAACAAATTGAACAGATCTAAAACTGACTTTAACTACTTGGCAAAATTACAGCCGACTACGAAAACTATGCACTAAACCAGTTCAGCGGAAATTACAAGCACTAATACGTGGTAACGGCGGATCGTCGGCTGTGATTTACCAAGATTATCCCGCAGGCTCTGAGGGCGAGGGCCAGCTAACGGCACCGCGTGTTTCGATTTCGTAGAGCATTTCTCCGCGCGGTCCCGTTACTCGGCCGAAAGTACTTTTGTTGGTTGCTCCGAGTCGCGCCAACCGCGCCACACGAGCGAGCGTTCGAGTTCACTGTATTGAGAACAACGTCGTTGTTTAGTATGAGTTCGCTCAAAACAAAGAGCTTTTCAAAATAAAATGGCTCTGCAAGGAGAATGTTAAGTTCAGTTACTCTTACAGTTATATCTTTCAACATCATTTGCATAATTTATCATCGCTTTACACACTTGTCAAGTTAACTATCTTACGCAATGCGCATAAAAGTCGATTAGATCGGTAAAGTTAAACAAATTAAAGGGGTCCAAAAGAAGTAAGTCAATAAAAATTTAGTGGCGAGTTGTGTAAGCGAGTGGCCTTGCGAGCGCGCGGGTCGATGACTGCTGACTGGATGATGTTTACCTTATCGACTGAGTGAGCGTAACCAACGAAAGTTCCAGCGCCAAACTTTGTGCCCAAAATTTTTGAGAGTGCTACAGCTTTATTGCCTGAGTTTGAACGACTACGGCGTAGCACGTTCATTACTTTGCTACGATTACATTGTCTATCCGAGCTTAATTGCGGTCGCCAATAAAAAACTTAAAAAAAACTTATATTGATTCTTATTCATTTCTAAACGCAAAAAATACATGATAGTTTTAAATCTCTACGCCTTAAAAAAATCAACCTTGAATTTGAGCTATCGATTTTGAACTTGGGTCCTTCGGCAAAAAGTTTAACGAACATTTTTTTGGGCAATAGAGAAGTGTAGGAATATTCCATGGCTCGTTCGTCAGTTGGCACTAGGCGTCGCGGCGCGGTGATCAGGCCGGCATGGGGGGGAGGCTTGCGCGGTGACGTAATCCATGCGGTTCGATACTCTCGAAAGGCTGTGGGGTCGACGGCCGCTAGACGCGGAACCGCAGCCTACACGACTGCTCAATTAAACATTCCGCATGTACATTATACCCATACCCACACCATGGAACATCATCACGTTCAAACAATCATATTGATATAATAATACATCACTGATCACACATTATATTGACACTGCAACAGTTTCACGTGACGAATGTAACTTAAAACCAGAAGTCAAAGACCGGCTAATAAATGCAAGAATTATGTTAAATATGCATATTGTTCTAACATAAATATTTACCTGTGTTTGTAATGTAGATTTTATAAAAATTTAAACATGTGAAATTATTAAACAATTATAAGGTCAAGAGCCGTACAATTGTGATGTTATTTCCTTATAAGTGGTAAAGACAATCTGTCTGTAAAGACAATTTGGCTGTGTATTCTGTAACGTCGTAGTAACTGTACATAAACATAATGAATGTTGCAAAATATGAATAATAGCTCATAATAAATGGAGGCCTATAATTAAACAAATGGTGACCAAACCTACGCGATTAATCAAACACCCACGTCGTTGTCGGCCTACAGATTGAATTGTTCTGTCACACGTCTTACTCGAGTTACTAATTATATTATTTAACATCGAGATTGAACCGTAAGACGTTCAATGACACAGCGCCACGTTACAGTGAGACATAGAATGCGCATTTCGAGAAAAGTAAATAAGTGCAATAATGAGTCCAAGTGAGAGGTGCGCGAGAAGGGCCGAGAGCGAGTTACACAAGAAGGGTTACAAAACTATGGCAATGAACCCGAGTGAACCTAAACCTTGCGAACCGCTAGCCGCCGATGGCGACAGGCATCGTCAACCTGCGGCACCACGCAATGCACTTTATTGTTATTCACCGTCAACCACACGTGTCGTAAAATCGAACGCTATTTATAGGTCTACCGAGAACTAAAACGTTCCTGCGGTTTACCAACGAGTTTTCAAAATTGACGTTTTTCAATATATGTACCGCTATTTCATCACCGTTTCAGATGCAATAATTTAGTAACAGTTAAATAAATTAATGCGAATGTAAATTCAAATATTTACAATGCAACATCGCCATTTATGGCCCAGCTTGTCTGATTCGATAAAAGAAAGAAAGAAAAAGTATTTTTTAACTAGCTTTTGCCCGTTACTTAGTAAGCGAGCTTATACCTTCCTCAAGAATTGGGCTATCCAATGCAAAAAGTTTTTTTTTAAATCCAACTGGTAATTCTGGAGATTACCCCCTACATACAAACTTACAAACAAAGAAAAAATACAAAGTTTACCTCTTTATAATATTATTGGTATTAGTATAGATTGTGACTCGCACAGGAAGATCACAAACTAAACACAATCGCCGATAACCGCACAAAAACAAAGCCTAATAATTACATTGATTTATTATGTATTGTTTATTATGATAAATGATTGTGGAAAAATCTAGTAACAGACAATTTTGCAGTTATATTTGCCCGCTGCATCATTCTTAAAATAACTCTTTTTACAATTTAACTTGTGCATAGCATGCAATAATGATGGTCAACTTTGTACCTACAAAATAATACCCCAAAATAATATTATTGGGAATTATTCTTACTATGGACAAACATGTCCTTTCCACGAAGTTAGTACATACTATCTTATCACAAGATCGAGCTTATCATAAAATACACCCACATGATAGTTGGTAACTCAAGCGAAATTATTAGAGTGGGTTAGGTTATGTTCTATCTATTCTATATCTATAAATATATATATTTAATGTATATTTATAAATATATATATTTAGCACACAATAGCCCATTGCTGGGCACAGACTTTCCGGTTCGTGTATCCATCACATATTAATTTATCTGTCATTGCTTCATTTTTAATTCTCTTTACCTATTTTGGTATAGTAATCTTATTCCAGGTGCATCGTCTTCACATGTAATTAAAATTAATGTATACAAAATATTGTAAATCATTTTAAAAGAGTAACGGTGTAGTTTATTGCCCATTCTTCTCCAAACGAAAACTACCTTTTGGAAGGGGCGACTAAAATCAATTCTATTTTTGCTTGCCATAATCTGTTTAAATTAAATCTTACATTTTTTAAACCATTCTAGACTATCTACCAGACTATCGTTCATAGACTACCTCTGATTTCGTTGTTGGTAAAAAAAAATGTTGAGGTTTCCCTTCGCTCGTGTTACAGGCGGCTCGACAACGGGCACGGAAATGTTCCCTGCAAGCTGCAGCGGCCCGGGCGGCGATCTGCGCGCGCAATGCGGAAACTCAGCTTTTTGCTGCGCCGGCGCACACCACCACAGCGACACAGGCTATCAATTAAAATAAAAAGTATTTAACGTGAAGTTGTATTTGCTAATCACTTTACTATTACGAAGAAAGTTGATAGAGGTTCCTTACTCCAGAGCTTAAAGTTAAGGGCAGATGAAAATGCAATGTTCTAGCTATCTCAAAATCGTCCACTTAACGCAACCAACACTGTAACTTTGGTAGTCTTCAGTAAAAATAAAATCTACCAAACGCTGAGATGCGTTTGTTATTCACGAAGAAAGTCGTCTCGGAAAAGTAACTGTTAGAGGTTAATTCCCTTGTGATTGTTGTGACAAAGACTTGAACTCAGAAGACGTTTCTTTATCCCCTTTTACTATCACGGGAAATCAAAATGTACTGCGTCTCATTTGTATCAATAACCATTGATTAACAAAAGTAATACCATCCATAATATGCAAGTAAATAAATTGGTGGTTACAGTAATAAAATGATGGCTTCTTTCTTTATTTCAGCTTGTCGTGAACTTTTAGCATATTAAAATCAGACACCCTGCTCCATCCATCCTTTGAAAAAATCTCTTCGGCTTACGAAAATTATGAATGAATGGAGAATCATGTTGAATACCAGGGTCGTTGTTCTTTTTATGAGTGCCTATTTAAAATGTAGCTCATCCTGCAAAGTGAAGTGAATTAATACACGTAATGGATGAACCTATAAATCTTACATAGTCACCTGTGGATTAGTTTTATTTATAGCTTCATCCCACAACATAACATGTTTCTAATGTCGCCAAGAGGCTGTATCCAACTAAACACAGTAATTATATACGGTATTATATCCACCAAGCTTACTGATAAGGTCTTACTGTAGTTCAGCCATGTTTTTACATTATGTGTGCTTACTTCCGTATCGAGGGTTTGATTATGATCAATTAATAACTGCTCGTCTCACTGTTCATTAATGTTGATTATAAATAGATTTACCATGTTCATATTTCGATTAAAAAAACTTTTGAACCGTTAGCCTCAAAAATGTTTTTGTAGGCCTTGGTATAGTGTAAAACTGTTGTAATAGCTATGAGTAACATGAAAAATGGTCCTGAACAAAGACGCAACTCGCACAATAAGCGCCGGAGCAAATGCTAGAACAAACGACATCAACGTGCGCGGAGCACACTGCCCTGCGCCCGCGCTTGCGCCTGATTGCCTTAACAGTTAAATGTTGCTATCACTCATATTAATAAGTGTATTAATATACGCCACTTCCTTGCTCATTCTATGATTCTGCAGTCATTGACTTTACCTCGTCGTTAACTGCTATCTACTTAGCGCTTTTCTCACACTGCGTTATTTTTGCACGCTTTGTGCTATCTTAACTTTTATAGTGTTTTATTAACACTAATCAAGATTTGCATGTATAATGAATGCGTGAATATTCATTATTTTGCATGTATCTGCCGTTATAAACAGATTATTCTAAAGTGAATTTACTTATTAATTGGAAAACAATTTGTAAGTTTATGTATTTTGTAGTTTTATATTGGAAGTACTGTAGTAAGTAATGTATTTATTTAACAGTCAATGGTTATTTTTCAGTGAAATGTAAAAGCTTGTTCGTCATTGTTCTTAACTATGAGTCACACATGTGAAAGAACAAGAAGTAAAACCCAATTCTGAATCCTGATTAAAGTCGTCATCAGCCTTCGTCACGTGGCTTGTCAGAAAAGTGCGCGCTCGCGAACTGTGGATTCCCGCCAAACGCGGACACCGCGGGGTCGATGACCGTCACTCACATGCTCGATAAAAGTAAAAACTCATACTTTGCGCGTTATTACAAAATGTTAAATGTTCATCCAGTGCGCGAGTGGAGATTACAGGATGAATTATGTACAATTTATGTTTATTTTCTGGAGTCTAAGCCAACACCTTCCTGTTTACTCTTTCCTAAAGATCAATTCCCTCCTGTTTGGTTTTGTTCAGGTTCCGTACTGTACCCTACCCGGTTCCTTGTTTCATTTTATATTTGGATAACTGGAATACTCCTAGTGCAACTACATGAATATGATACATTTATCAACAGCTTGTCTCAGTTTTGCAGTCCGCTGCTGCACATAGCAACTATAAGTCTCTGCCAGAAGTTGACTGCATAGAATCTTCCTATTGTCTTGAAATATTTACATTTTCTGCTACTAGAATACTGCCTACTATTGGAAAAGTTCTTACGATATAGGTACCTACATAAATCATTTGGATTGTATAAACAAGCCATGAAAATTTTGAATTCGTACCTTATACTCCTAAATCTACAATTATTTGAACAAGGTTTTCCTCATTAACACAGGTAAGCTCACCAAAGCAATAGAGACAAAGTGCAGCAGTGCGTCAAAACAAAAAACAAATGAAAACAGCTAAGATGTAAAAAGTGAGTTTTCATTATATCAAAAATAAAGAAGTTTACAATATCCATAACAGAGTGAGCGTAGATGAAAAGTGAATCAACCTGACGTTTGGTTGCGCGGCCACTTGCGTTCGTTCACCTCACAAATTTTCGTTTCGTTGGCGTAGTGTGCGTGCTGCCTCCCCCCCTCCCCCATCCCCTGTGAGCGAAGCCCCCCATTCCGCCAACTTAGATCACGACTAGCTATACAAGTCATTGTTCATACACACAAAAAATTCAAAGCCTCGACAACATGTCAGCTAAACTCATATTTCTTTGACAACGTCAATCAGGACCGTGTTGGAAAAATATCTAAATATTTATGAAATTCAGGATATAAATTACACCCTTCTCATCGAAAGAACAAAACCAAAATTATGACAATAGATGGTATACTTATCAGTTTTGCAAAAGCCGGATGTAATGCAAAAACATCATAAGAAGGATTTCATTAACTCGTATTATGTTTCCATTACTCTTCATTACAAAGAAAACTGATGTAGTGGGAACAGAGCGTTGAATAAGCATTGTTGATTCAAATGGTATAATGGTGGTGTGAGCTAGGCCTTGTCAATGACCTCTATTTCGCCACCGAACATTACAAATGGCGAGAGAGGTCGATGATTCGCGTCACGCCTGCCGCGGCGGCAGCGCGTCCAAACTAACACTTAAACTAAACTATCACGGCCCACGGCCATTACCACTTTTATAACATTATGGCTGTATTAAAATATAATAAATATTTTTTTTTTGGAGAAAGTTTTTTTTTAAGTTCTATTATTCTATGTACTATGTACAAAGACATGTGACATCTACCAACCCGCACTAGGCCCGCGTGGTGGATTATGGCCCACTCCCTCTCACAAACAGGAGGCCTGTGTCTCAGCAGTGGGAATATTATAGGCTGATTATGCTATTTTATGGGCCTATAAGGTAAAGAAATCGGTAAATAAGCAAGATCGTAGAAAAAATCAGTACAAATAAAAAAACAAAATTGGCGCTTTAACTTAAAAAAGTACCTTAGATGTTATGCAAAACTTTTTGCAGCGCGAATGATTAAATACCTACTTATTTAATAACTAGCTAACGTAACAGACATTGTCCTGTCAAAATACCAATAATTCATACAAAAACCCTATAGAAAAAGGTTGTTCAGTTGTTCCCGAATTTGAAAATTTTACGGGAAACTTTTCCAATTCGGACTATTACGAACACTTTAAAACCAAAAATAGCTAAAATTGGTCCAGCAGTACTCAAGTTATGCGCTTACTATCGAACAGCATTTCGTTTTATAATAGATTAAAATATAACAATTTTGGACCTATTCGAGAGACCCCATTTAGATACCAGTAATTTCTACTACATGCAACTGAGACAGTAAAGTATAATTCTGATGGACATTGACAGTAAGTAAGCTTCCTAATTATATTCCAGCGTTTTCTAGACGATGCTGTAATAAGTGGCATAAGACTAAACTTTACGAACTCGAAACGAAGACACGAAACAGTGCCAGTACATTTGCCAAATCTCATTAGGACAAAGAAGAGTTACGGTGAATGTGATGGATAATATCGTTCAACGGTAAGAGCGCGACACGTCTTGGAGCTCTGCAAATGTACCCTTCAGATGGCGAAGATAAAGTCATGGTGACGGATTGATAGAATGACAATTTGGTGAGTAGGCCAGGCACCGCGGAAGACACCGGTCGCGGTTCACCATGGTTCAACGTGACACTTTTCGACGTCATAAACAACTTTCCTACTAGCAATGCGCGAGCGCAGCGACGCTAGCGCCGCGCGTCGCGCACGCCGCCCACGAGAATTATTGTGCGCCACTTTTCTAGAAAAATAATTAATTTATACTACGTCTATGACTTTTCTTTACATTGCTTCGCACACTATTAATTACTGATGGCTGAAAATATCTGGCAGGTGAAAGCATCGCGCTGATCCATTTCTCGTCTTGTTTGGTCAAGCCAGTAACATCGAACTTATTAGACCTATAAGAATTCAGACTATGAGCCGGTAACCTAGAAATTGTTACCTCACGCTGCGTAAAAACTAGACTATTCTATTTGGAATAAATATATACACTTCAAGCTCAATGTTAAGATTTTATCACAGATTTTTGCTACTTTTTGATTATTTAAAGAGGTATGCATCGTTTACAAGAAATTTAAATAAGTACATATTAGGTTTAAAAACTTTTGTAGATTAGAATTCAAAGGGATGGATCATGAATTTATAGCGTTTTATTGACACATTTCCTTTTAGAGCTTGTAAGAATTTAACGTAACCTGGAGACTATGTAAATATTTTGGAAATGATTAAAGATCAAAATTAAGAAATTAAATGCAAAGGGGAAATACCCTTTTAGATATCTACCTACATGTTTTTTAAATGTTATACGAAAAATATTAAAATTGTAACAGGTTTAACTTTAACAAGAAAAAAATACGTTTCACTCATAGTCATTACGTAACACTTAATTTTAATTCCTTTTGAGTTATTTTAATATATTATTTTAATATTTTATATATATGTATAATATCCAAAAGGAGGGACTTATCAATAATCTGGAGTATGGAAAATCCGAGAAAACGTTAGAACTATTCCGAGTTAAAACTTATTTGATGACGGATAAATACGTCTTGTCTGCACTGCAATTTCCACAATATTGAGAGATTTATATGCTCTAGTTAGAGTAGTTAATTAGACATAAATATTATACATAGCTGCAATCTACGTTATCTATTACTTATAATAAAGCCGAAGAGTTTGTTTTTGTATTTGATAGCCGAATTCTTGAGAAAGGCTATTTACCATCACGCTACGAAGAGGTTGTGACTAAAGTAATAACAGCTGCACGGATCAATCCATCAGGTTACGCTAAGCTACGCTTGCCAGGGTTGGTCCATGGATGGGTGACCATCTTTATATACCGAGACTCCTCCGTGCTTCGGAAAACACGTTAAGCCGTTGGTCCCGGCTGTCATTCGTGAATCTTTGACAGTCGTTACGGGTCGTCAGAAGCCCGAAAATCTGACAACCAGTCTTACCAAGAGGTATCGTATTACCCAGTTACTAAGTTGTGGAGGTCAGATAGGCAGTCGCTCCATGTAAAATACTGGTATTCAGCTGCATCCGGTTAGACTGGAAGCCGACCCCAACATAGTTGGGAAAAGGCCAGGCAGATTTTACGACCCATAGAAGCCGAGCAAAAAGAAAAAAGACAGAAAGAACGCTAAGTGTAAACGATTTAAAAGCGCGCGCGGGCGATGCGATGCGACGCGATGGGTCCGGGGAACAAGAAATTTCACGCGGACGAAGTCGCGGGCAGAAGCTAGTAATAAGTATAATTTTATTATGAACTCATAGAGGACGAAATCAGATCATGATAATCTTTAATCCGTTTATGGTCGGGCGAGGTTCCTCGAATATTAAAGAAGGTGGTCCAGGAAACGCGTCAGTGATATTCCACATATACAGGCCGTTGCCATCCGATCACTTAGTCCCTCTACTCAAATTGGAATTTAATGAACGTTGTATATTTCAGAATTCCATTTAGCCAGATACTTTAAATGTAACTGAAATTTTAAGGCTTTTAAATATATTCGTAAAGATGGAACATTGATTATGATTTTTATGCTTACACAAATCATAAAGGTGTGATTATGACTTAGCAAATATTTTCCGTGGATATGATTATAATATTTATGTGTTGAGCGCACAATTAATTAACTTGTAGTTTCCTATCTCGATGATAAAGTGTCACTTACTTCATTCACTACAGAAGAATTTTATTCTGATTGGCTTTAATATAGGTTAATGTAAGATCACGATTAATAGGAAGTATTTCATGCAATCATCAATTATCTGTACAATAAATTAAATTCAATGTATCTATCATCATCACGCATGCAGCCTGTGTCTTCTTGGGCACGCCACAATGGCGGCGATAAGTCCCCTCTTTGAGGAGTGGCTAGAGAGGCGCCACGGCGTTCTCATCTTCCGCCTGACGCAAGTCCTCACCGGACACGGTTGTTTCGGGAAGTTCTTGTTCAGGATAAGGCGGGAGAAAATGCCCGGGTGTCACCATTGTGTGGATCGCCCGGAGGACACGGTGGAGCATACGGTGGAGGTCTGTCCGGCTTGGGCGGAGCACCGCCGTGTCCTCGTAGAGGCGATCGGCGGCGATAATCTCTCGCGTCCGGCCGTGGTCCAGGCATTGGTATAGAGCGACAGAGCATGGGAGGCCGTCACCTCCTTCTGCGAAGCAGTAATGCTCGCGAAAGAGGAGACGGAACGCGTGAGGGATAGGCAAATTTCGCGCCCTCACGCCCCTAACCGCCACAGGAGACGCCCTGGGCGTCGGGAATCGCAGGCTGATTCCCGGCCACCGTAGGCGCGGGCGCAAGGACGGTGAGCAATGGGTAGCTCGCCGTCCGATAAGGACTAGGCCCGGGTCGACGGCGCGTTGTGTTCCACGCGCGCCTCAAAGAGATGTCAGCATAACTGAAGGGATCCGCTAGGGCCGATGCCTGCCGGGGTTGCGGGTTTGTCCGAAAGGGTTACCGTGGCCCCTGGCAACATACAAGTAACTGAAGAAACACGGGTGGATCTTAGTCAGTAAGAATCTGACACGCCCTCCCGCTCCACCCAGAGCGGGAGAAGTTATTTGATAATTTCCCACCCAAAAAAAGAAAAAAAAAGCCTGTGTCTTCTACGACATGATAGGACGGATGGTGGTTGTGGCAACGATGGACATTTTTGACTCATGTAAACGAAAAGATTCCTATGAAACGGCCGTTGAAGTTGCGATACGAAGCTTTTGATGTAAAGTTTTATAAAATTAGGTACGTTATTCGTTTTTGTAACGAATACTATAATAAATAAAATGCCATACATACATGCCACAAGTACAATTCTTAATTCTGAATAACGTTACGATAAAATCTGTAAAATAAAATAAAGTAGTAGTCAGGTGAAAGTTTAGATAAATATCTATTAACTTGATTCATTATAGCGCTCAAAATATCTATTTTTTTGTGTCTATCTGGTAAAAAGGGTGGTGGTTTTTCTCCTGTATTTTTGTACTGATCTTTAGATAAGATATTTTACAGGGCCTATTATGACCTTGCCTGCAATATGGCCCTAACCGATATTATTTATGATGAATCGATTGGTGCAGTAGCTGAGCGATTGCTGGCGTTTCCGTTACGAGTTTTTGGTTACACAGAACACGTGAATTGCTTAAATAAATTAATTGTTCCGGGACTGGATTTTGTGTTAGTGACTATGTTTGCTTTTGTAAATGTTTCCACGATTCAAAAGTTATCCCTAAGAAGTGAAAGAAGCAACCGAACGTTAATTTATAAGAAAAAGAATTATATATAATATTAATTGCAACTTTTCTGTGCTTTTTGCTCCAATAATGTAGTCATGTAATGTATCCTATCAACAAAATCTGAGCACGCGTCGGCGATATTACTGTATATTTCATTACGTAATAGAAGGCAGCCCATCAGGTAATAACTCGGCCCGCAGCGAGCCTCCGACCTATCTATCGGTGCATTCACTGCCGCATGCCGAGGGATACCGGCCTCTAACGGGACTCATACCTTCTTTTTACTTTTTTTGAACGTCGGCCCATCGGCATGCGTTCACTTTTAATGACGCCTCTCTGACATTTTTCGGTTCATTTTAATCACGATATTTTGTTTGGTTCCTTTGTGCCAGGAAAAACGTTATTTTTGTTAACATTTTTTAGTTTTCGTAGCTATTCAGAATCACGTAAAATTCAGTGTATGAATATTTTCTGATTGTGAATAAAGATAATTCCAGAATATCTATTATATTGTGTTCTTTCACATAAAAAACTCAATCTTGGTTGTTTATTAATGCATTCAACTAACAAAGCGTTGGTAATTAATATGACATAACATTTAAATAAAGTACTGTACTTATTTAATACCAATACAAACCAGTCTGTTACATATGGACAAACAAACAAGATGTCCCGTTACCGATTGATTTATAGCTTTACGCTCAAAACAATGTGCAGTGAGCAGCTACTTTGTGGTCAAGCTAGAGGTCCTTTGTTTACGAGCCCTTTGTGCGAGTAACGGGAGCCAACCCGCGTGTGACGTACTCTCTGTGACGTCACTGCCTGCATTTCCAACATAAATGCACTTTTGCCGTCATGCAGTGCCCGCTACAAAGTAACAGTTCCTCTTGTGAACCGGGATCTATAGTAATAGCTGTTTCTCAGAACCAACGGACCCTTAAGTACAAAAGATTAGGAAGATATATGGCCGCTCATTTTTCCTCCGGTCTGTGACCAATTTGAGGTTTAAATACCATATTATCTTTGAACCACGTACACTTTTTGTTTATGTTCGACACTCAGGTAGTATTTGAGGTTAAGGTGATACAAAATATTGTTTTTAATTTTTGATAACAAATATTCAAGCGTTGTGGTTTTTCCTGACAAATTTTTGCCTAAACAAATGACATTTAACAAAAGCTTTAAGTTTTTATTCGTAAACTTTTGATTGTGATTGACACTTGAATTAAGAAAGTATCGGTATTTTTTTATCTTTCTTTTTACCATTAGGGTACATTATAACGGTGTTCAAATGCATCTGCTTAGAATAGATGAAGATAGCAGGATGCAGGTAGAAATTTGTTATTTTTACTATGTAATATCGATAGGTACTTTTATGACAGTGACATTATTTGATATTATCACTACATAGTATAAAACAAAGTCGCTTTCTCTGTCCATAATATCCCTATGTATGCTTAAATCTTTTAAACTACGCAACGGATTTTGATGCGGTTTTTTAAATAGATAGAGTGATTGAAGAGGAAGGTTTATATGTATAATAACGCGGTTAATACCCGTGCGAAGCCGGGGCGGGTCGCTAGTTATGTAATAAGTCCGGTAGAAAAACTAAACTACTAGCTCTTGCAGCAAAAATTAATCTGCCTAGCCTTTTCCCACTTATATTGGGGTCGAATACCACTATTTCACATGGAGCGACTGCCTATCTGACCTCCACAACCCAGTAAGTGGGTAATACGATACCCCTTGGTAAGACTGGTTGTCAGACTTTCGGGCTTCTGACGACCCGTAACTTAACGATATACGTCTATGGTAACGACTGTCTAAGATCCACGAATGACATCCGGTCCCTTTTTTATGGTGGATGAGTGAACTTTACACCCTGTTCCCCATACCACTAAATTTTCCTTCCTCATACCATTGGTCTGTGGATGGGTGACCATCTTTACATACCAAGATCCCTCCGTGCCTCGGAAAGCACGTTAAGCCGTTGATCCCGGCTGTCATTTGTAGATCTTTGACAGTCGTTACGGGTAGTTAGAAGCCCAAAAAGTCTGACAACCAGTCTTACCAAGGGGTATCGTGTTACCTAGTAACTAGGTTGTGGAGGTTAGATAGGCAGTCGCTCCATGTAAAATACCGGTATTCAGCTGCATCCGGTTAGACTGGAAGCCGACCCCAACATAGTTGGGAAAAGGCTAGGCAGATGATGATTTAATTAATTAAACCTAACTTGGTTTCCGTACGTCTTTTTCGGGTGACGACTGAAAATCGGCGCTGTGCTGTGGGTCCCCATAGCACTGCATCATGCTGAGTGGAAGCCTTCTTGTCACAGTCATGACGTGCAGCTGCCGCATATTATTATTATGTTATTGTTTTATTTTATTGTTCTCTTCTTTATGCACGTGTTTTTGTGACAAATAAACTTATTTTTCTTTCTTTATATTTTTTATTAGATTCCGCCAGCGGCTTCACCCGCGTGATATATTTATAAATTATAGCCTATGTTATTCAGTGATAATATAGCGTTCTAATGGTGAAAGTATTTTTAAAATCAGTCCAGTAGTTTTTGAGTTTATTCATTACAAACAAACAAAAAACATTCCAAAACACAAATCTTTTCTTTTTATAATATCAGTTTAGATTAAAAGTTAACGTGCTTTCCGGGGCACGTAGAAGTCTCAGTATGTAAAGATGGTCACCCATCCACGTACCAACCCCGGCAAGCGTAGCTTAACCTGATGTATCATCCCGTGCGACTGTTATTACTTAGCCACGAGCGATAAAGCCTGTGGCTCAAAACTTCTAAATCCTGTCGTCCACGTCCTGATAAATCCTGGTTAACTTATCTGACAGATAATTGCACACATTCTATATTTTTTTTATTTGTTTATGTGGTAAACATAGTTATTATATGGAAACAGTGATTACCCTAGATCTCTAACGAATAATTCGTTTTGTTCATATTTAGAAACTACTAACAGATGTAAATGTATCCGTTCGTTGGAAGAGTAAATATATAATTAACGAAAAAAGCATCTGTTGATCTGTAGTGATGAGCAAAAAATGACATTAGCACGAACCAAACTGGGATGGCATCGATTCTAACCGATTCAATTAACATACCGCCCATACGTGCAAACGCCGACTTTTTGTAATAAACTGTACTGTTATGGCATTAACAAAAGAAAGGGGTTTAATAGAGAGGATGCAAAAAAACGCCTGTGATTACTTAACCCATATCCGGCACCAGGCCATATGGTCGCGTAACCCTTTGGCCCCGTTATATCGCGTTTGTTTAACAGTTGCATAATGACTATAATAGCTGGCTTTTTTTACAGGTAGGTACCGACGAAGAACAACAATGTGCGCCAGGTGATGTGTTTTTTACACAAAGTCCACAATGTGTTCTACTTATTTGGCATAGACATAGATAATGCTTACATATTTTGATAAGTCATGTGTGCTTGGATAATCATATTATAACGCTATAAGTATATGAGACTGCAAAAAGAGTTATAGCATCTGTTTGTCAAGGTGTTGGTTTTTAGTATAATTATTTTCACTTTTCGCCTTATGGAGCGCGGGCGAGAGCGCGAGACGAGCGCGCGACGTTGAGTCGACGAGCCACCGATTCCTGGAACCGCGCGCTTTCCACGCACGCTGACTGAACTGCATCTTCCCGATGAAATGCACGCGAGTTCGTTGCACTTACAAACTCATAACCCCCTTTCTAAAGCGCCGATCCAATTATGTGCACTTTCGCAAGCCGCTACTGTCACTCGCCTAGATACGGATAGGAAACTCGGCGCACTGCGCTCGCACCCACCTGTCCGCGTAACCCTCAGCACCATGATTTACCACACTGCGTAAAAACAAAAGAAATACCTAAGCCTTGTTAAAATTTAATGTAATTTTTATGCTACTAAACTGAAACTTTATCGAGCATTGAGCAAAAAGTGGGCTTTGTCCAATTACCACTAATTTATTTATTTATTTATTTATTTAGCAACAACGGTTGTGTTAAACCAATTACAGTAACTAAGATAATACCTAAGACACATTAAAATGTACAAAATAAAAACATGAAAAATTAAATATAAAAAAGCAAGTAACAACACATTCACAAATTCCACTCACAGTACTCCTGACATATCAATAAAAACTTCGTCCATCCATCCGCAAACAGGTCGGTTGTAGGATTAGAATCCAAGAGATCATTAAGCGCAGCCAGAGTGCGAGGAATTGGCGACTTAGCACGTGCAACAGTACGACATGGAGGCACGGCAAACAGCCTGTGCCTTCTGCCCCGGCAGTAATTGTTTGGGACAAAGAAGCGCGCCAGCACATCAAGCAGGTCAGGAGCGTCAATAGCGCCACGCAGCGTCTTACAGGCTATTGCGAGCTGACCTCGAGCTCGCCTTACCTCTAGCGAGTTGTATCCAAGGCAACCCAGTAAGAATTTAGTCGGATAGAGGTAAGGATAGTAGCCGTGCTTCTGCTTATATAGGTACCTAAGGAACGCTTTTTGTACCTTTTCTAATAAAAGTGCGTAGGTACTTTCATGTGGATTCCACACGCAAGAGCTGGTTTCCAGCTTGCTACGTACAAGTGCATTAAATAATATTTTGATGGCATGAACGGTGCGAAAATCGCGGTAGTTACGTAGAACAAAACCTAACCTTTGGTAGGATTGTTTAGCTACCATGGTCATATGGTCGTGGAAGGTGAGTTTTCGGTCGAATGTGACTCCCAGGTCTTTTATGGCTGTTGACTTTGTGATGGTATTATTATTTAAGTTATAATCAAAATTAACTGGGTGCCGCATTCGACCGAATGTCATAGCAAAGCATTTGGACGAATTAAACTCCATCTTGTTGTCAACGCTCCACTTGTATATTGCATCAATGTCTTGCTGCAGTGCGAAACTGTCACGCTCGGAGTTTATTTCCAGGTACAGTTTCAAGTCGTCAGCATACAAGAGACATCTTGCATGAAGCAGAACTTGAGGAAGATCATTGATCATGATGAGAAACAACAAAGGCCCCAAAATTGAGCCTTGACTCACACCGGAACGCGTGTGATAGGTACCCGAAACGTACATACCAAGCCTAACAAATTGCTGTCGATCACGTAGGTAGTCTGCAAAGAAAAAGAGGAGAGATGGTGAGAACCCTATTTTGCTAAGCTTCATTAGCAGCACGTCATTGTTGACCCTATCAAACGCCTTCCGGAAGTCGAAGTAAAGAACGTCTACCTGACGCCCGCGGTCCAAACTAGTCGAGATATAATCCACCAGTGTTAGGAGATTTGTGTCGACTGATCTTTTGCTTCTGAAACCATGCTGCTCATTACAGAGATACTTGTTTATTTGCTCATAGATAGCACTATGCAGGATGTTCTCGAAGACCTTCGCTGGGGAAGATAGAATTGCGATAGGGCGGTATTCTTCTACGGAACATTTGTTTTTGGTTTTTGGGATGGGTGTAACTCCAGAAACTTTCCACTCAGAGGGATATGTACCAGTCTGCAAGGCTAAATTAAAAATGTGGCAAAGAGGATCAATGAAAATATTACTTAAGTCTTTAACTATGAAGGGGGGGATGTTGTCGGGTCCAATAGAACTGTTAGGTTTAAGTTTTTTAATGCCTTTAACAACGTCTACATGGCTCAAAAGGGGTAAATGAATACAATTGCTGTTACTGGAGTGGTCGGACACACGGACATGGTCAGCATTAAGCTGCGGAACGTCAGGCAGAAAAACAGACGAGAAAAATTCTGCAAAAGCCCCTGCCGCCTTAGTACCTGAAAAAGTTAAACCCTTGTATGTTATATTCGGTTCAAATCCACCTTTGGACCGCAGGCTGGAAATGTGTGACCAGAATTGACGAGGGTTAAGTTTAATTTTATTCTCTATGTTTCTCATGTATAAGGAATACGCATCTGCAATACGGGTTTTAAGACTTGACCTGAGGTCAGAAAATAACAAATAGGCAGTATCACACTTAGTTAGTTTCCAATTTTTATGGAGTTTTAACTTGAGCCTTAGATCATGGATGATATCGCTTGTAAACCATACAGGATATCGCCTATTCGCCGAATTCCCTCTGCGTTTCTTAGGTATGCACTTGTCAAAGAGATTATAGATAATGCTGTAAAACTTGAGAGTAGCACCTTTTACATCCTTAGATTCCAAAACCTCCTCCCAGATATTTTCATCAGCGAATAATAAATAGAGTTGTACGAAATCGCATTTGCCAAAGTTCCAATCCTTGGCACTGTCTATATTGCTGGGTTCAATAGACTCCGAGAAATGACCTAAATCGACTCTTACCTCAATGTGTAGAGCCGGGTGATATGCATCCAGTGGCACTATACCCTCGGTAGCAGTAACGAATGTTTCTGGTGCGCTAATGCTCTCCTGAACCAAAACAACATCTAACATACCTCCATGCGAATTCTTCACAACGTTCATCTCATTCAGACTACAAAATGACACGAAGTAACAATAATAATTCTTAATATTTAACGATGCACTATTTAAATTTAAGTCACCTAGAATTATAACAATGCCCTTTAAATTAGTTATAAACTCTTCTACTTTGCAAAACCATCTCATATAATCATCATCGCTTGCACTAGGTTTTATATATACAACACATACGTGAACAGAACGTCCGCACCAAGTAAAGTCAGCCCATAAGTCCTCACCACCGTCCGTTTCGAGATCACGGCGGCGGGACAGCACGATGGGGGCACGCGCGGCGAGCATCACTCCACCGCACAATGTTCCCCGGTCACGTCGCATCACATTCCAATCGCCGGCAGCAAGCTCCCCATCCTCGATAGAGGCATCAAGAAAGGTCTCTGTAGCTGCGATCAGATTATGTTCCAGCTGTAACAAGTTCGTTCTCCACGTCGACAATTTGGTTTTGAGACCACGGACATTTTGATATAACACATCAATGTTCTTAGTCTTGTTAAGAGGCTGCTTAGGCACGAAATGTCTGGTGCGCTGGTTGGGCCTTAACAGAAGCCTTATCTTTTCTGGTATGGCTCGGGTTCTCATAAGTAACCCATGGGCCCAATCTCGCATTCATAGGCCATACATCAACAGAAAAGCATTTTTCATAATAAATAACGGGGACACCAATCTTGAACGACTTGTAACTTCCTCTAGCCCGGAGCTCGTCGACCGTACATGTGGCAGTGGGGCACAGTTGACGCAGATAGTCACGAATCTCGTCTACACTAGACTCCATATTCCACAAGTGCATAAATTTACGTGGTTCGACTGCTCTTAAAGTAGTTATGTTGGGCCCAGCGATACCGCATAGAGACGCGGGTTTCCGGAGATTATTTTTCCTTACTTCCGTCCAGCTTAGAGCGCCAGCAGACATAGAAGAATACGTGCATCCGTCGGTAGGAGTGTGGCCCTCAACGCAAGCGGTGAGGTCATCGGCAAGAGAGGTGTGGTCGTTGGCAGGTGAAGTGTGTTCATTGGCTACAGAAGTGTGGTCGACAGCCAGAGATGCGCACATATCCTCACTAATCAGTTCCAAGGTTTCTGTCGTGTGCACTTCGAGGTTGGCGGGGTTACCTTTAATGGCGACAGGCTGGTTAGAGCCAGTAGGGACGGGTACAGTAGAAGCAGTATTTTTTACTTTGACTAAAGCTATGCATACTAAAAAAATAAGTAGGTTAGTAAATTTGAAGACTTTAGATGATTTCAGACAAAATTTACATCTTATGAAGCGATGTAGATACACTGCAGCTAAAGAATTTGATACACTCATAAAATACCACAAATAGTTCTTGTCGTCCCTGGAATTTCTAAAATATTGATATCATCCCAAGTATGCAATCGGTAGATGGCTGATAAAGACGTGTGCGATGTAACATGAAAGTTTTTCAGTCATAACCAGCGTCCGTGGCGCGGTGGCGCACGCTAATGAAAACGAGACAGGCTAACGAACCCGTTTATTGCATCTCCCAATGTCTAACGCCTATCACTTAACTACTTCATTTGTAACACTTTGTTCATTAATTTTCTCTTATTGTTACAACTTACGATCATAAATAAAAACACAGAAAACTTGTTATAGAGTTTTCCAACTTTCTTCGAAACGTAAAAGTTTCTTTGCGTGTAGGTATATCGACCAAGCAATTTGGCAGATTTTAAAATAGTCTGGTTTTACCATTTCAATGTTCGTACTTTGTTGGAAAATTACTGTTTAGTTTACAAGAAAATTGTCACACTTTCTAATACTTACTATGTAGTTTTTTATTCATAAAGAATTAAGGGTTTTTAAAACGTAAAAACCTGTTTCTTTATTTTGAATGAAAACCTTTACCTACATATTCCACATTACCTTATCTTCTTATTATTTGAGTTGAATTTGAGAACTTAATACAGAAAGTAATGTCTCTTATCAGTTATTAGTACATTATTACTTGTGAGTAGCAAAAGTTTTTGCGAGGTAAGTTTGTTCCACATAGGGCTCGGGGAGACTAGACGAGTTGAACTTGTCATGAGTGATTGCAGAGAGAAGGATGGGGGGGATTAGAGTGCATTGACACACTTACCTACTGCACACTGCAGCGGCGAAATGCATCGGCGGCGCGTCGTCGCTTCTGCGGATACGTCTAGACTAACCAGCGTCATTAGAACTCCCGCTCCGCCTCGCGCTCCGTCACTATCACATAACAAAAGGAAAACTCGCTTCAATGACGGAGCTCAAGTAACACCGGTTGCCTTATAAATCACCGACGACGCCTCGGAAAAGTGGAATGACGTCCGCGCGGCCATGCGGTTTTCACTCACCAACACGAACTTAGAGAGAAATGGAAAAACGTGTTAATTTTATATAGGCTTGTGAGAAACAAGGCCAGCTTTAAACAGATTATAAGAAAATAACTAAGGCTTGTATCACCTGCAGAAACATCATTGACATTGTATACGAAGTTATATTGTAAAACTTAGAATGGTTTATGTTAATACTTTGATATAAATTACTTCAATTACAAGTAGTTCAAAGTTTTAAATGGTTTTTTTTTAATTTAACATAATATTATTTTCTTGACCCATTTATAACTTTCACCCGAAAATAATATTATTTTAAACCTTGATCTTAAACTTACAACAATCACTCTACTTCCCGGAGTTGTCGTTAAAACCCAGCAACTGACACAGTCGTCGAGGAAAATCCTTTATATTTCCACGGCTAAAAGATTTGCTGTGAATAAGAAGTAAAACTGTACCAACACTTTTACCCCAACAACGTTCCTTTTTCTCCGTGCTAAAGCAATAATAAGCAATAGTTAATACTGAACATTATCACTAACAGTCTGTGCCTTTAGTATTTAGCACCGCTCTAAGGCTCACTTAGAATCAAGGTGTTGCCTTGCATATAAATAATGACAACCTGTGAGAACACGATCATTAGTAGGTACAAATCAACCTGCTAGTTACTATACATAAGAGCACATCATCAACCCGTTTCCCACAATCGATACACTATGTTTTTCTTCAATTCCCAGATCAACATAGAAACTGAAAAATATTGAGAAAGTGGCATACTTTCGGGGAAAATGTGTGTCTTGAGGCCCGCTTGCAGAGTGCAAATATTATATATTTTCAGTACCTACTCTAATGCTTGGAGCATAAACCCTTACTAGATAAAGTGCTGCCATTGTGGACGATGAGCACAACATTTTTTGCTGATATGCAATCATCAAAGACGAAAAGAAAAGCAAAAATCTTAAACACAGTCACATCAAAAAGAAAAAACCTAATTTAAAAAAAAAACCAGTGGCTCTCCGGGAGTGCCGACAGGAGTGAAAACTTGAAAACAAATCGGCACCGCGGTAATCAACGCGTTGATGTCTTTTACTCCACGCACCGCGGTAATTAACGCGTTAATGTGTTTTACTGCACGGTGTCGGTAACAGGTCGCGAAATCAATGATTTAGTCCCATCTCAAAAATGCCCAACGTGCCTAAACAAGTTTTCATTTCAATAAATGCAGTTAATTTAAAATCATTATCATTCAGGATAAGGGCAGGAGGCCCTTACCCCAATTTATTTGTGGCCGACGCAGCCTATCTTCTTCTTCCATACTTCCCTTATTAGTCGTCATCTCCTAGCCATATCATCTTCCACACAGTCAATCCATCGTTTCTTAGGTCTTTCTCTACTCTTATAGCCATTCATAATTAAAACTTTCGTAACATTTTCCTCAGACATTTTAAAATACATAGGTATGTATATTTAAAAAAAACTGTGGCACTCCGAGAGTGCCGATAGAAGTGAAAACTTGAAAAATATCGGCACCGCAGTAATCAACGCGTTGATGTCTTTTACTCCACGCACCGCGGTAAGCAACGCATTGATGTCTTTTACTCCACGGTGTCGGTAAATTGCGTTACAGTGTCGCAAAATCAATGGTTTAGTCTCATCTCAAAAATGCCCAACGCGCCTAAAGAAGTTTTCACTTCAAAAGTAAATCCTCCCGACCGAATTTCGGCCACGGTGGCCTATCTTTAATGGACATTAGCCAAGTACGCAGGAGATATTTTAGAGCACACAAGTGTGTGCGCAAACACAGGTGCACTCTCTGTTCCTTTACTATCATAGTTCGATGGGACGTCAATCCAACGCGACCGGGAAGAGATCAGGCGCAGGACCAACGACTTTACGTGCTACCGAGGCACGGGGGTATCACTGTACCAACTTCCAAACTCCGGGCAGCTACTGAGACGTTCCTAATGGAAAAACCCAATATCATAACCCGGAAATCAAACCTAGGACCCCGAACTCAGCAGTCGCACTTGCGACCACGAGACCAACGGTGTAGTGAAAAAGTTTTATATTAGTTGGCGTAGGATCTGTCTTACATAAAATTAATTACACTATATCCGCTATTGAATTAAGCAGCGGTAATGCTATTACAGTAAAATATAATATATATATCTATAAATATAAGGTATAAGTTTAAACATAATACTCGTAGAAGATAATTAGAAATAAGTTTTTCTTTTTTGTCAGAAATAAAAAGATTTTTTATTTTTATTTATTTTATTTAATGCTGTTACTCACAATAGACTTCTCTAACTGTCATAAGATATGACACTATTGACGATCAGCACAACAGATCAGTCATAATTTACATGATGCTATAGTGTATTAAAAGTATAAAAAATTACGTTTAGGTACCTAGAACAGGTTTTACGTAAAAATACAAAGGATATCATTCAAGTTTCGAACATTTAGTACCCAAAAAAGTGCCAGAATATTTGTTTACGGTTTTCTTATGGGAAATAACACCTCAACGTTTTTACTAATACAATGAGAGTATACAATTAACCTTTCCGCTGCTATTTAAGTTTGTAAAATATGTACTTAAAATCACATTTTGACTTAAAATGTTTCAAGCATTACATTAATCTTTAAAACGATAACGATTATATCATCATCATTTCAGCCGGAAGACTTCCACTGCTGGACATAGGCCTCCCCCAAACACTGCCACTTCGACTGGTTCTGTGATTCTTATTTGTCTTCACCAAGTCATTGGCTGGTGAAGACCGCAGGAATCTCTACCTTGTTCAGACTTTCCAATGCTTCGTCTTCCGGTACGCGGTTGCTACTCCAAAACCTTTTGGCCCCATCGACCATCTGTTCTGTGAAAAATGTGTCCTGCGCACTGCCATATAAGTTTGGTAATTCTTCGGATTATGTCGGTTACCTTGGTTCTCCTGCCGATCTCTTCATTTCTAATTCGATCACGTTGTCAGGGAAATTCCAAGCATAGCCCTCTCCATAGCCCTCTCGATTTCCCTTTAGTCGACTTTCAGCCTTCTAATGAGGCCCATTGTGAACGACTACGTTTCAGCTCCATAGGTCATCACTGGCAACACGCACTGGTCACGAATGCGATACGGAAGACGAGAAGATATTGCGTAGCTTCCCGAACACTACCCAGCCGAGTCGGATTCGACGATTGACCTCTTTCTCAAAATTGAACCTCACTAACTGGACAGTTTGTCCTAGGTAAACGCAGTCATTCACAACTTCGAGTGCAGTCTTTGATCTTCATGAGAGGGCGGGTATTACATGAGCATTTGACATGAACTTAGTTTTGTTTATGTTCATTTTAAGACTTCTTTCGGAAGCTCTACTGAGTATATCGAGCATTGTACTGAGGTCCTCCGATATAGTAGTCATGGCCGAGACCAGGCTGAGACTATCTTATTAGTTAGGTTTTCTTACTTATATTAATAAATTTAACGTGATTAATAAAAAGGTATGACATTATTAATTTTTCAAAACTACCGTCTAAAGGGGATAAGGGTGTGTTAAAGTTTGTATGGAAGAATCCTAACGCGCAGTCCGATTAAGTTAAAATTTGGTATCAATGATTTAGAGTAATCTAGACAAAAAAATATAAATTACGTATTTTTTATTTCTCGAAGTTCAACCCTAAAGTTGTTAAAAAAGGGTAATAAAGTTTTAGGGGACGAATTTACTGCATGCTTCGATTAACTATAAAATTGGTTTAAATAATCTTGGGATCAAATCATAACTAAAAAAAAATATAACTGATAAAAATCATACTCTGTTGGGGTGGCACATATACTTAGGTAAATCATAAAGATCGTAATGATTTATTTTATTTAAAATACCCTTTAAAGGGGGTGAAAGGGGTGTTGGAGTTTGAAGGTAAAAGGACAAAATCGATGCGGGCGAAGTTGCAGGTCTCAGCTTTGGTAAATATAGTTACTGCATAGAATTACTAATTTTGGGAAATCTCACTATTCTCAACGACAACAACTGACTACATGGTTGAGAATAGTGAGATTTAGAATAGGAACTATCTTATACTGGCAAACATCGAAGAAACGGAAGAGACAATGTAGCTCAATGAGTCCCTCTAAAATTATGGAATTCCCAATGAAAATAAGTGATTAAAAGGAACCGGGAAGATTTTTTAGAAGGAGATTTACTTGTTTGATTGCCTGGATGTATGACTGTAGCCGGTTCCTTATATAATCGATCATAAGGTGAGCAGCCCCTTTTATTTATTTGTATGGGTGTGGAAATTATCATGGATGCTGATGGAGGAATCTGTCAGGACCACCCTATCTATGAAGATTTCCTCTGTGAAAAACGTAGAAAGCAGCAACAGAGAAAGAAAAACTAAAAACGATTATCGTCACGAAAATGTAAACATCAACACTGACATCAATACGAACTAATGTAGAGCAGGTCATTATCAACGTAAATCCAATACGTTAGCGGCTGTAGCACTATTGCAGGTATTTGTAACATTTTGCTCGTTTACCTGGTATAATTTATCATATCATTATCAGTCACACTTGTAACCTGATGCCTAGAAATACCTGCTTCATCCAAAAGCTACAATCATAGGCAATGGAAAAAAAGATGATCAAAGTAATGGAATGATTCTGCATGTAATTCTGCCAACATTACACTGCGCAACACCCACGGGAAGAGTAGCGCAAGTTTATTATTTATCTAGAACTTTTGTGCGGAATATTCATAAGGAAAATTAAGAAATTTTCAGTAAGTTATTGTATTCAAGATCAAAGCTCAAAGCGTTATCTGAGCTCGATGCACTTGACACTGAGTGACGTAGCCGCGCGACTGTTGCGCCATTGTTTCCGCCGCCGCCGAGCGCCGCCGAAACGTACAATCGTATACCGTAGCTGACCTCTCCAGACAGATCTGCTTCCCGATAACATGACTGTATTCATACGTACCTACCATTTATACTGCCAATGACTCAAATCACACCAAAGTAGCGACAGGTTGTTTACCAAGAAATATTAAGAAAGCTATCTCTCTATGCAGCTAGGTGAGGAAATGTTATTTACCAGTTATTTAATAATTAATCGAAATCGTTTCGCTACGTCTAGACTGCTAATAGAACGATCACGTCAAATTTTACGTGACGTTAATTACCTTTTACAAGTTTATCATGTTTTTTTATCAGTGCAACCTTGACTGATAGAGGCTGGTTTAAATGTTGAGCGGTGGTGTGCGTACAGCGAGGTGACAATGAAAGTACACGTCGCGTTTCTCGCTTGCGATAGTTTGCCGGAATAAGGCCAGCGGCGTTCATCGGCCCCGATCGCGCCGTTACAGCGCGGACTGCCGGACCAACCACGACACTCTCCACTGCAAGCCTCATACTAACATCATATAAAAATATACAACTACAGACATATTGTATTTATAGATAAGACTTTTCCTTCTTACATTTTCATTTATAAGTATAATTGCACTTCAATATTAACAGTTTAATTATCTGAAGAACGTTACATCAATCAGTTTTGGATTAGGTTAAGTGACATTATGAGACAAAAAAATTAATAAATCTTCAATTTAGTATATAAAGACGATTTAAACATAAGAACTGCTACTAATAAAACTCGAACATGAAACAGGAAATTAGGAAAATTCATCAGCTTCGTAGAAAGTAATAACGGTGTATGTATAATACGTGTCGTGCGTGAGCGCATGATTCACGAAACTTGCCCGCTCGGTGACATAAGACGCCAAATTAACATATTTCTGCTGCGAATTTCTGCTAAAGCCTTTCCTTCACTCTTACTCATACTGTTTACTGCACGAGTCATTGGTTTATCTAACTTAAGGAAACTTGTTCTAGCGCTGTTCTATTTGCCAAGTGCAAGCTCTTAGCAAAGGTCAATCTGGTACGCTGATTGTGTAGGCAGTAGGCAACTGCGCTATAATAATTTTGATACGTGAACTAGGCAATAAAGTTTTCTGCTGAAAAAAAATGTTACGTTTTTCAGCTTTATTGTTATAAATGTAGCTTTAGGTATGTAACCTATTTATTAGAAGCTGTTTTAAATGGGTATTGATTGGGTATGTATTTTATCATGCCCTGAAAAATATGATAGTCTAGAAAGGTAAAGGTAAATCATGTTATTTTTTAAGTCTTACATAAATATTATCGAATACAAATATTTTTAACTCCGTATTATTTAATAACTTAATTATATTCATATTATGCAGACAAACCAGAATCCGCATTATCCAAATATGCCTAGCGAAAAATTGGCCGCGATTTCGTTTGCCTCAAGACAGATTGAAACCCTATTATTGTGCGGAGCGGCCGATGCTGCGGGCATGTAGGTGATTGCAACTGCTTTCCGGTAATGTAACCGTCGCGTATGCCTGTAAGAATTCTGCTGGAGGTTCGTTGAACTTTCGCGAGTGCAGAACTGAGTAGCAGGGTGGGGGAGCCGCACTAGGTCATACCCGGCCGTCGGCACACTTACCTTGACTCAACGCACAGCGCCGCAGCCGCCGCCACCACCGCCGCCACCGCCGCCGTGCGTTCAACTTCGACGCATAGAAAACTAGGCAATACCTCGCCCGACATTTTCTTGAAATTATTTTTATTTTAATGCAACTATCGTTACATCTGTCTTACGTACGATTTTCGGTAGAAAGATGCACCGCACCTAGTATACGAATTCATACAGTACAGCTTTGGTTTAACATCGAAAAAGGAAAGGCAACATTTTAACATTTTCCATAGCCAAAAATATGGTTTGTTGTAAAACGCATGATTCCGAATTTCAACTAAAATTAGAAATGGCTACGACAAAATTAAAATAAAAAGTATTAAAAAGTTTTAATTATTTTTAATAAAGAGATTCATAATTATGACCAGTATTCTTACAAAAAATATTGAAAGCAATACAATTACTTTCCTCATTCCTCTGTATTAATCATCATTAATGCATATCTTATCCGCCAATAGTCACATGCACTCGATGATTCGACACACTCCACATTTTTTATTCAAAAATATACAAAGGGGGTCGGAGCTTAATTGTATGCGCAAATCGTACGTCCAGTACTGTATTGTCTAGCTGGTTTGACCAGATTACCGAGAACGATCTATGACATCAGATCTACTTTGTATTGTGAATAGCCTGCCTTCATTCTCGTCTGATGTTGACTTTAAATATTATTGAACGGTGGGCTGTATTAAAATACCCCATTCTATACAGGGTGTTTGGCAGAACGTTGAACATACGAAAATGGTGGATAGGTGGGGTCATCTGCTACTTACTCAGCCCTAATTTATTTGACCCTGACCCCCTGGATATTTTTTTTTTAATGCAAGTTGAAAACAAGATTTAAGTATTTTTTACATCTTTCTGTAAGTTTGAGGACTCATAACTTTTTTCTAGCTAACATCTGAATAAAGCAATAATTTTATAAGAATCTGCCAATATTAAAGATTAAAAAAAACAATAATAGGCAATATTATTGTTTTTTTTTTTTAAATCTTTAATGTGTTTTACCCATTTTTAATAAAAAATACACTTAAAAGTTAAGAAAGTGGTGAAACTAGAAGAAAGAAAAAAAAATATTTAAAAAATATCCAGGGGGCCAGGGCCAAATAAATTAGAGCTGAGTAAGTAGCAGACGACCCCACCTATCCACCATTTTTGTATGTTTAACGTTCTACCAAACACCCTGTATATTAAAATAAAGGACTTTTTTTGTGCTGTGTCTTAAACTATGCTTCACCTCTTATCCTGCCTGCTGTGTCCCAAAACATGCGGGCAAAGTGACCTCTGCGCTGCCACCGATAACGCCATGGAAGTGGCGAAGTTTTCGACCAACAGAACAACTGTCGTGCCAGCGACACGAAGCAGAATTAGAAAATCTTTATTTTAAAAACATCCATTAAGGACGGCCTTTAATCAAAAGGTTTTATTTATAAAGGCGGATCATCATCTGATAAAACGCGAAACAAAAAGTGGCTACCACAAAAGCGACGTGTAATTGACGTGAGACAAAACAACGTGACAACATGTCATTCTCTGTATTACATATGTGAATAATTTAAGGCAACAGAAAACAAAAGCAACCTACCTTAGACATGCATCCTTGGACACACGGGTAGCTCATATTATGGCAGTTTGTCTTGAGATCAAATCTGTAAAGAGATTTAAACTTCTAACGCAAACATCCTCAACAATATCATTTTGCAAATGCTACATCATAATAAGACAATTACGTAGCGCTGTTTGATCCACTTAGTTCTTATCAAAACATTAATCTTGAGTCGAAAAGCGTTGACCTCGAGCCTCTACGTGCGGTCGCAATACATAGCCACTAGTCACATAATACTTTCTTCTTTTTAGACTACATCATCAGAATCATTAGAGATGCTCAAATTTTTAAGAAAACGAAAACACTTTATAAAACCGATAACTCAACAATAAGTAAATGGCGATAGGGGAACCATTTATACGTTTTATCGAGAGTTTTTTCAATCATGGTGACTTAGCCAGATTATAATAGTTGTTTTATCAGCACCCACGAATATTGAAAAGAGAACAGAAGTTGATTCGTCTTAAAACGAAAACACATGTTATTTTCATACAAAAGGGAATTTCGTGTGTATGAAAATGACATGTGTTTTCAAGTTGACTGAAGTTGATAGAGTCAAAGCTTTAACGTAAATTACTATAATATCACATACGTCTACGTTTTCGCATCTGCTTTAATAGGCGTTAACTGCTTACTTTCAGGGCCGTCTTAACCATATTGGGCGCCGGGGTGCGAAAACCAGCCTGCGCCCCCCTAACCAACGAAAAAATAACATATTTTCAATAATTAAATAGTAATAACAATTTAGATATCTCACCTCCTTTACATGGATGACTTGAAACTCTTTGCCCCCAACAATTTGCGACTGATGGAGCTACTGAAGGTAACCCAAACGTTCAGTAGCGCCATCAGGATGGAATTTGGTGTGCAAAAATGTGCAGTCATGCATGTAAAGCGAGGGAGGATTATGGAATCCGTGGGAACCCAACTCTCGGATTCCATACACCTTAGATCCCTCTCCTCAACCGAAACCTACAAGTACTTGGGTAAGTCGGAAGCATTAGGCATCAATGTTGCCGACATGAAACAATCGTTGAGGGAACGCTTCTTTGGCCGCCTGAATAAAGTGTTAAATAGTCTTTTATCAGGCGGAAACAAGGTGCGTGCCTTCAACGGTTGGGTCATGCCAGTGTTGATGTATTCTTTCGGCATACTCAAATGGACTCAGACGGAACTTGACGCTCTAGATAGAAAGGTCCGTACATTGCTGACAGCAAATCGGATGCATCACCCACGGTCATCAGTGATGAGACTGTACATCCCGCGGAAGTGTGGGGGTCGAGGTGTCCTAAATGCTAAAACCCTCCACAACCGCGAGATTTACAGTCTCAGGGAATACTTCCTTCAAACTGACGTGGGTATGCACCGAGATGTGGTCGCAGTGGACAAGGGCCTCACCCCGCTCTCCTTGGCAAAAGAGAACTGGCGCAAACCTGCAGTACTTGATACTAACGATCGTAAGGAAGTATGGCAGGGCAAAGAGCTACACGGACGCTTTTTCCGGGCCCTCCACGGGCCTGATGTAGACTTTTTGGCGTCTGTATCCTGGCTACGCTTCGGTGACCTCTTCGGGGAAACCGAAGGTTTTGTCTGTGCGATTATGGATGAAGTTATTCTGACGAATAATTATCGGAAATACATTGTCAAGGACAGTACGGTTGACATCTGTCGGGCATGCCACCGCCCCGGTGAATCAATCCGACATATTATTTCCGGTTGTTCTCGTCTAGCTAACGGCGAGTACTTGCACAGACACAATCTAGTGGCTAGGATTATCCACCAGCAACTTGCCTTGCAGTACAACCTTGTGGAATCTGAAGTACCATACTACAGGTATGTGCCCGACCCAGTTCTCGAGAATGGTCACGCCACATTGTACTGGGATCGATCTATCATCACTGACAGGACTATTGTAACTAATAAGCCTGATATTGTGGTGATAGATCGACGAGAGCGCCGTGCAATGATTGTTGATATCGCTGTCCCTCATGACGAGAATCTCGTAAAAGCTGAGAAAGATAAAAAAATCAAGTATCTTGACTTAGCACACGAGGTTGTCGACATGTGGGATGTGGACTCTGCAATCATTGTACCGATAATCGTTACGGTTAATGGCCTAATAGCGAAGAGCCTCGACCAACACCTCAGGAGGCTCTCATTGCGCGGCTGGGTCAAGGGCTTGATTCAGAAAGCAGTACTCCTAGACACGGCACGCATAGTGAGGAGGTTCCTCTCTCTAGAGCCCTGACCACCGGCAGCTTGGACCCTGTTCCTGATGCCGATGGGCCACTGTTTTTTATATTTTTAAATGTTTTTTTTAATGATTTTTATAAAAATATTTAAAAATGTATTAAATATGTAAAAAAATGAATAAATGACGAATAAATTTAAATATTAATAATTATTATAAATTATTTTATGTTTCATTTTATTATTTAGTAAAATTAGGTAAGTACAGACGCCAGCACATCAGGCTACTACAATGAGTCAAATTTATTTAATAGATTTTCAACTTTATTGCTGGAGTTTAAGGTTCAAAGTTGATTGGGAAAATTTTACAGTTTCGGGTAGCTTGATGTGCTGGCGTCTGTACATTTTTAAACATCAAATTCAATTTTTCTGGCTTTTAAGTTGGCAAACTTTTTATGATTTCGTCTGTTTTGAAATCTACTTTCGATTCGATACTTATTATGGCCAAATTTGTCAATCTATCTTGGGTCATGCGTAAGTAGTTTTTTATTAATTTTAATTTCGAAAAAACTTTTTACAAAAATACAACCGACTTCCAAACTACAAAGTGAAAAATTACTTTAATTTCGGAAGTCGAAGTCTTTGGATCAGTATTTTAGTTTTTTGCCACCGACTTACCTTGACAACGTTATATTAATTTCCACAAAACAATTTTACACACTCCTTGCACAAAAATTGCATTTCACTACACAAATTAAAAAACTTTTTTTCAACACAAATAAATACAAAATAAGTAGAAACTTATGCCAAACGTTACGTACGGTCACTTACTATGGCAATCGGAAATTTAATGGTAATTCTAACACAATACAAATAAAATCACTACTAAAACATTACATTTTTGCTGACACAATTTGTGTTGGTGACTTGATACTAAATAAGCGGGCGGCATTAGATCAAAAAGCGGGCGTCGCGTGTCAAAGGGCGTGCGCCCGCACTTGTAGCCATAAGCTCTCTTTGAATTCGCCGTGTGTGTTTGTTGGAATATAAATTTAATTGTTGCAGTTATAAGATCTAAATTGGCTTGCATAACGCAAGTCGCAAGGCGAGTGTGCCGAAAGCTTCAGAGGCGTTTTTTTGTAAACATTATAGGTGCCTATATTTTTAGTATAATGATTTATTAGTTTGATGTTATGAAAGATGTTATTTAAAAAAATTGTGATTACGCATGGTATATGTAGGTATAAGGCGATCGGCTTGCGCCTCCTAAGACCCTGCGCCCGGGTGCCACGCACCCCTTGCACCCCCGGGTAAAGACGGCCCTGCTTACTTTCAAGTAAATGTGTAAACTTAAGATTTGTCATTTACTTTTTGGTCAGTTGTATGCAAGCGTTTGAAAATTATTATCATGAATTATTGGCAATATTAAACATTGTAAGTTACACACAGTGCACAAAAAAATATAATACTCCAGATTATTAAACAGCACTATATTTTTCAAACTGTAATCTGCAATCCACTTAGTTCAGTCTTGTTAACTTTACTATTAACATATCTATATGTAGGTCAAACAAACAGTGAAGAAGTGTTAAGTCATTTAGATACACGCAAGCTCACTGCAAAAAAAGAGTCTCCGAAAAATCTAGATTTTAAAACTAAAATTTTGGTGCTCACAGAATTTTAGCTCATAGTTTCTGCAAAAAAACCCGGCCAAGTGCGTGTCGGACCACGCACAATGGAGGGTTCCATAGTTGGGATCCCAAAAAAAAACGTAACATTATAGTTGAAAAATATGTTCTCCCATACATCGATATACGTCTCGGTAAATTCTCGAACTGCAAAGTTGGTAATCGTTGGTTTTTTTTAATGTGATAAAACTACAAATTAACGATTTTCAGACTTTTTACCTTACTTATGATGTGAGACCTTGTTTCTTGCCAAATTTCATGATTGGGTCAATGAGAAGGTTTTGATTTATTTGTGAGTATCAAAATATATCGCATAAATGGGCGTATTTTTTTATTGCATTGGATTATAAGCTTGATTTTTTTACGGCTTACGCTTACGTATTTGATATTAATTTCAACTTGATGCCTCCATGCATTCCTGAGAAATAGGTTCTTGACAGACATACAGACAGATGGGCAACGTGGTGATCCTATAAGGGTTCCGTTTTGCACTACACTATGTATATACAACTATTATATATATTATGTACAAGTTGTGCTGGTATATACTGCTGCTGCGGCTGCGGAAAACCTCAAGCGGCGTAAGTACCTTAATGGTAATTACATTTTCGAGCCGTTTGAGGTTGAAACCCACGGGCCGTGGGGTCCGAGGGCCCATAGCCTCTTCCGTGACATCTCAAAATTGCTATTTGACATTTCCCGTGACTCAAGGGCTAGCTTTTACCTTGGCCAGAGGCTAAGCATTGCCATACAACGTGGCAATGCGGCCAGTCTCTTGTGTACATTAGCAGTCGACAGCGATGCCGATGAATTTTTCGATGCTATATTTTAATTTGTGAATAGTTTTAGTTAAGTTATTATATCATTTTGTTATTTTTATCAATTGATTAGTAATAAGTTGTTACTTACTATATCATTTAAGGCTATAATTTATTCTCACTAAATATATTACACAGTATTTAAGGGACCTAGGTTTACTTAGGACAAACTGTCCAGCTAGGTAAGTCCAACATCGAGATAGAGGTCAATCGTCGAATCCGACTCGGCTGGGCAGCGTTCGGGAAGCTATGCAATATCTTCTCGTCCCACATACCACAGTGTCTCAAGACAAAAGCTTTTGACCAGTGCGTGTTGCCAGTGATGACCTATGGTACTGAAACGTGGTGGCTTAAAATGGGCTTTATCAGAAGCCTAAAAGTCACCCAAAGGGCAATGGAAAGGGCTATGCTTGGAGTTTCCCCACGTGATTGAATCAGAAATGAAGAGAATCACAGAAGGACCAAGATAACCGACATAGCCCGAAGAATTCCTAAATTTAAGTAGCAATGGGCACAGCACAATTGCTCGCAGAACGGATGGCCGATGGGGCCGAAAACTTCTGGAGTGCCTGCCGCGTACCGGAAGACGTAGCGTTGGAAGGCCTCCCAAAAGATGGACCGATGGATTACATTATGAAGGTCACAGGAATCCGCTGGATGCGGAAAGCACAGAGTCGGTCGAAGTGGCGTTGCTTGGGGGAGGCCTATGTCCAGCAATGGACGTCTTTCGGCTGAAATGATGATGTAAATGAAAAAATAAAAATAAAGGAAAAAGTTCATTGGGCGTCAAAAAATTCGTCCGTATCGCTGTCAGCGGGAAAAATTCCCAAAAGGATGGCAGCGTTGCCACGTTGGATGGCAATGCTGATTCTTTGTTCTAAGAATTGGTCAGCCCTGGTCACGTGAAAAGTCAGCTAACCGCTTGGTGATGTCCCGAAATAATCGGTGAGCACTAGGACCCCACGAGATTAGTATTTCAACCCCAAACGGCTCAAAAATATAGCTACCAGTGTGGTGTCATATTTGCACCATTTGAGGTTTTCTGCACCTGCAGCAACTGCCCCAACACAGCCCACAGTGCTAAGAAGACGGGATAGTGCAAGGGTGTCGACACAGGTTGCATCCCACACCAAAGGCCTACCCAACTTCCAAGGCATTATGGTCATTCCGTCTGGCTTCTTCCCATCGTCGCATGCGAAGCCATTGGGGTTCTAAAACAGCTGGTACTCCGGCAGTGACAAGAGCCCGATGGATGATATCATTAATACTTGCGTGCCATGTCAACCGACCAGCGCTCTTGCTACAGGAACGACCATGGTGTGTAAGGCGGTCGACTGCTTCGGAGCCCCGCAAGGAGCGCCCAGACGCAGACTTGTAGCGAGTCGGAAAGTGGTGTCACTCAGCAGTGCCTATGTTGGGTGACGGTAGCGCCTGAAGCCAGAGGTCCGACTCCCATTCTACCACGCTCAGCAGTATTGGTGGACGTATTAATGAGGTTACTCCGTACCAATCTGCAGAGCCGCTCATCCCACTGTCTCTGGGAAGACAGATTTTCGGGCTGCTCCGTATCAAGGGGTCAAGACCCCTCCGATAATTTATCTTTGAATAATATAATTTTAATACCAAGATATGTAAAGATGATCACCCATCCACAAACCAACCGCGGTGAGCGTAGCTTAGCCTGATCGATCAAACCTTGCGGCTGATATTACTTATCCACAAGCCCCACCTTTTTTCACTAAGGCTTTATGTAATAGAGTTATAATAATCATTTATTTATTTATTTTAGGCAACTCTTTTTTAATAAAATATAAAAAAACAAAAATAAATCTAATTTTAGTTTTATGTCGGGGTCATATTCAGCGGTAATGTATCAAAAACTTTACATAGTTAGAATTCCTTCTAATTATATATATATTCAGTAAACAATTAATGGATACTTCCGCTACATTCATAGCTATATTTTACCTTACATATCTTCACATTGAACTTATATTTTATCTGCACCGCCTACGTTTCATTTTTCATATTGGATTGTAACAGAAGTTTAAATTAAAAAAAAACGTGTGGCACTCGGGGACTGCCGCGGTAAAGCTATTGCATAGCATTTGTAACCTCCATACTTCCTATTTGTCAACGCTACACTTGGGATGATGACGTGATGACATAAAACAAAAATTACGTTCCCATGACAACATCACGTTTGCCATGACAACATCACGTTGTTATGGGAACCGTCATTACATGGTAGTTGGAGTGGGGGGTGTTAGGTTTTATTTTCGTTACGTTACGGAATTTCTTGATTCGGTCGCCGCGCTCAAAGCCCGCGATAAAAGCTATGCAATAGCTTAAAAATAATAATAATAATTTATTACCATTCAGTTGTACAAAAACACAAACTAAAAACTAGGCAGAGCTAAAACTAAAGGAAAGAGTGTTTAGACGAACTCTGGCACCCAAAGTAAGATTTAACTTGTGTTTAGGGTGCCAGCGTCCTCGCTTATAATTTGAACATATATCAGTATTTTAGAACGAGCACAGTATATTATTGTATTATTCAGATAACTACTCACTAGTAGATGCATATATGATGGTATGTATTACGAAAGAGAAAAATATGGTGAAAACTAGTGTTTATGTCAGTCTGTGTAACTACATTAGGTTAAGCGATTGATACATGTAGTAAATCTTCAGTCTTACGTAACTCAGTGACAATAGCCACTCTGTGACCCTGGTCTTACATCCATTTAGGCACATGGGAACAATGGTGCATAGCTTATTTTTTAAGTTCTTACTTTACTTTCTGTAAGTTGGATTCTTTGGAGGACGAATTATGATTGCGAGTGTTTGTGAGTACAACTTTCCCCTTGAACATATTTGAGTTTAAATATTTAAAAAAATCACGAATCCATCTCATCACTTAGTACATATTTACAATAATAAACATTTTAAGTAAGTACTCCTTGAAACAACGTGAAAATATAGAACTTTTACAGTAAAAGTTCACCTGGCCTCGGCAAGAAAAACGTCGATTTGTGATTATGTCATAGCAACCTGTATAATCAGAAAGACTACTGAATATGTATGAATTTATGGAATGACGCATTATTTAATTCATAAAACAATTTATTAATTTTCAACAAAATATTACTGTTACTGTGTCGCAGAACAAAGAGTTCAAATAAATTGTTTGCTTTTCATTAGACAATGACTCAAGTATGTACTTAAGTGTATGTAACAACTGTGCTCACTGAAAAATCAATACCAATTTCCACAGTACATACAAAAATAAATGCTATTTGTGTTTAAACATGCCATTATTTTTCATGGTCTTTGTCGCAAGTGTCAAAAACCTCTACTTATGCGGGTTACATGCACGTTATCTTGAAACAATACATAACAGATTGACTACAAGTGTGGAAAATAACTCGAACTCTTTGTGCTCCCTTTGAAGAAGTTTACTTCATGTCAGTATGAGTGGGTTGTCAAAAATATCCGCTCACATTCACTGTAGGATGGTTATGTGGAGTTTGTAAAAGCAATTCAAACGTCGTTAGTTCGTCATATAAATTGGCTAATAGCAGGCATTGACTCTGTTCGGCACTCAAAAGAGTTCAACGCTCGTCGACTTGAGCTAGCTAGTCTCACGACTCTTTACACAATGGCTTTTTTGTGCATTCTTGCTTTTGGTTATGACATCACCCTGACTAGCAACTTGACGCTACTTTAGGTATAAGCTATGAGCATGTGGTATATGTAGTAATATGTCTGTTTATACAGCCTTAATCATAAGAGAAGTCGTTGAACGTGTTTTCACAATTTTCTTTTCAATTCTGTAATGAATATTAAAAACAACCAAATATTTACAGACAAATATTATGTGGAAACTTAAAACACAGTGTGTATAACCTAAAATGTGTTTTATGATGTAATGCATCAAGTAATAAAAGCTATTCTAAGTTACTGCACAAAAACTTGAAACTGCTAAAACCGCTTCTCTAGCCGCACTTTCCAGTGCTTTTAATTTTATGTGTGTTACATGTTTTTATTTTATTTTTCATTTCTTTTTAAACTTTGGAAAGTGGAAAAGAAATGAAGAATGAACAATTATTCACATACGTACATGCCAAAGAATACGCTAAACTTTGTTCATGTAAAATATGTGTTTCAAATGCAGTCTTAATATTAAATATTGAACTCTGAAACGAAGAGGACGTTTTGAAATATTTGAATAAAGAAATATTGTAACTTTTATTTCTCAAAAGCTTACAAGTCACTTTATCTTGAGAAACTTAAAACTTACCAGTGAACAGTCGAAGAATAATAACATCATCACAAAAACAATTACAGTAAGCAGTGGTTCTTAAACATTTATTATTTTATTATTCATTGTTCTTATTTATCCTTGGTTACACAATTTCAAGGAACGACTGTTAATTTCTTGCCCATTCTTCTCCATACGAAAACTACTTTTTGGAAGGGTCGACTAGAATCAATTCTATTTTTTTTTTTGTATTTTTGGCGTTTAAAGGTACCTTTTATTGAAATAAATTATTTTACTTTGAATAACTGCGGGCAAAATAACGATACCTAACTAAATGATGCTGATGCCAATTATCGTTTTGAAAATGCTTTTTATCGAATATCTTCCTAGTCGTTATACAGAGATGTGATCTACCCATGTTATCTTATTCTCTTATTAAACATATCTACCTATATAAATTGGATTCCTATTTCAGAAACCTAATTGACAGCATAACACAGGTTAATTAATAAATTATCTAACTTTCCGGCTCAGTCAATCAGTATTTTTTTTTGTTTTTTACTTTGAGTATTCAATTAACATATAGTTTGATTAATTAGTGAATAAAGCTGTTAAAAAATTACATTTGCTACTCCACGAATACCACATTTATACATAGGTACATACGCAAAAATTTTCATAGACATACCTTTATACTTGTCACTTGTAAATGTAAAACTATATTATGTTGGAATGGCGACTCTATACGCCATAGCAACCAAATAAAATATGTAGAAAGGTTATATACGAAACTTGCAATTACTTATAGAAAAAATCGTCGCGTCTTGCTGTTTCAGCATGAGTACTATAATTAATTGAATCTACGGTATTCCTTTTCTTCAAATTAGAGTCCACGTCCAAAATCATAATATAATAACTAAGCACCTATATGCCAAGAGGCTGAAACTATTAATGCTCGAATATGAACAACACAAAGATTTTTTTATGAAAAATGTAGGTATCTATTTGCACTTTGTCTCTTGGTGACTTCTGTTAGGATTCCTTTTAATACGGTGCTTCTTTATCTAACATTAGTTATTACGTATCAAGTTAATACATTGCAAACAATCATTAAATTATCCAGCTTCCGATTGGCCATCAGGCTCACGCGGCTAAACCACGTGGCTCTAACATAACCATAGAACATGAATTCTCTGATTAGTAAATTTACATCTGGTTAGTAAAAAACGATCTGAAAGACTATTTCATATAAAACTGATGCAGTGGATTGTCCAGTAAATACGCAAAACAAAAACCTAAAGGTGAAATTTTAGAAAACCCAAAAGCATCGTCCTGAATTAGTCGTCAAAGGCAAGATGTACCAGTAACGTAGCGTGCCAAAAGTCTGGAAGTAAGGCATCATAATTGTAATAGCATGGTAAAGTTTTTATGCATAGGTTGATGTAATCTGGCGGGACGTGCAAAAACTCAAGGAATATTTGGTGGAGGAGGCTCCGTGCCCTCGGGCGGCGGCGGTTACATAAGTTCATCTATTTTCAAGGTCGAGGACATTGCTCCCAAATCGCTGATCGCGTCCTGCCGGCCGGTGGAGGGGAGCCTCCAACTGGCCAGTTTGGGCGTTCACTTCTTTTTTTCCTAATACCGTCTATTATACACTATGTTAGGTACTTTGGTCAGGTTTTTACATAACACACAAGGAATCGTATAGTTCGGTGTTCGTTAAAGTTAAACGCGATTCGGAATTTTAATTACGTTCCTAGATGTTTATCAAGTTCTTGTCCAGAACAAAGAATAGAAATGCTAATTTTATTCGAGTTTTATACAAAAATCTATTGTGTGAATGACTTCTCTTTACAGATTTAGACACAAAGACTGTAACAATTAGTCGCATTAGAAGAGGAAGGACTTTTGTGTTAAACGGCTACTGTCGCAGTATAATAAATCAAGGAGAAAGTCATCTGACAATTTACAACTACATTCTCCGCCCTCAGGGTGGTCAGTAGCTAAACAATGACTCGAATCGAGAGCGCACCCCTTTCTTTTACGATCGGCTACTGCATAATAAAACTCATTCTTCACTTTTTTTCATAAAAACAAATGAAGATGCGGGTTTCGACATTGCTGCTTTTAATTCCACATTTAATCCTTTTCCTAAAGACAGCTTAATTTAATCTAACTAGGGAAAAGCCGCCACGACCAAACCGAACAGCAGTGGCCGCAGGCTTTATGGTTACCTTTAAGCTATTTAAATTAAACCGAAAAGGTTTTATTAGAGCCACAAGTATGACAATAATATAATTGCTAACCTTCACGGCGATTTTTTGCAAATGAAAAACGAAGGAAGCCAATCAATCACTTTAAAAAAATCTCGAAACAAACAAATAAGCCGTTCTATACTTTTTAAAAACAAAATGAATACGAAACACATTTTTTACATTTCTCAAATTGCAAGTATTTTTGTCGCAGGAAACATAAAAGTTTCTATGTCATTGTGTTTTGTCATTGCAATGTGTGTTTGGGTGAAAAGGGACCGTTAGATTTTTTTGACTCTGCCATTATAACGGGCACCCTTTAAAAAAAACTTAAGGGTTCGGCAGGTAGAGCAAATCTTTTGATCGAAGCCTGCGATTAACGCTGCGATTGAGCATATATAATGTAGATTTTTTATTGTTCAGATGTTCCAAATTTCTGTAATGGCCCTTACGTAACTGTAAAATCCCATTTCGTAAATTCAAACATTTACCTCTTTGTCGTTTCTTTGATTGCGGCTGATAGCTGTGCGGCGGAAGGCATATGCAACATTTTATTGTTGATGCATATGTGCGATACTGTATTTTATTTTGACCTCGGAAAAAAAAAATGATCGCACATATCACGTATTATTATCAACTGCTTTCGGAAAACTGTTGACTTGACAGTTTGCCTGTTACAAACTACGACTGACTAGGATTTTTAGGTTTATAACTTTAGTATTTTTCATAGCATAAAATGCATGTACAGTTCATTGAATTCTTAATTTTGTTTTCGTAAACTGTTACGAAAACAAAATCAAGGATTACAACTAGGTCGGGGACCTAAGACGCTAATTAATGAAATAAAAACTTAATTTTGTTAAAAAAATAAAATTTATCACAATCGGTCGACAAATAACTACTATTTTTAAACCATATCTATAATTCCTGTTGCAAATAACCACATTGCTTTTCATAGTTCAAAAAATTATTGCGTTTTCATAGAAAAGTCCAGAACAATCTCTCATTGTTTTGTAAAATTGTGGAGTAGTCGTTGAAGATTGACTATGTACCAGTAACCAGGCTGCGTACACTATTTTCATCTTTATCCTAACAGTAACTGCTACACGTGGCTTGGAGACCTGCCAGGCGGACGGTGCTGCTAACAGCTTCGCTCAGTAAAGGGAAATAAACGACCTGTCTTCTACCTACACACCACTTGTAAGTGTTTTATCCTTCAAGCTACATGAAATAGCTTTAGCAGACAAATAATTGAAGTTTAGGGCTAACCTGGACATGAAAATCAGTCATGTAGGAACTGCTGCTAGATGCCTTTACTGAAAACAATGATAACATATACAATGATAAACAAAAATACTTGAAAAAAAAAACTTGACCATCATCATTTAGTTCATAAGTTATCTTAAGGTGCAATTATGTGTTTGAATTGGGATTGTGTGTGTTATGTTGTGTTCATCCCCTTAATTTAATTTGTATTCAGTTGTGTTTTGTTTGTTGAAGTTTTATTTAAATGTTTAAATCTTACTTTTAGTTTATGAGCTGTTTCTGTCCAATGTTGTTATTCCTTAAATGTTATGTACACCTATAATTTGTGTATACATTAGCAGTAATACCTTTCTTAATTATAATGATTATCTTTAATCCAATTGTTGAATGTATATGCTGTTGGTGTTCTTTATTAAATAAATAAATAAAACATCATGCTACAAAATCAGCTTCAAATAATAGGTCAGATGACTGGCTGCCATGTGTTTGCTTAGGCATTATTTTTATTTTTGAAGTGAAAACTTCTTTAGGCGCGTTGGGCATTTTTGAGATGGAAAAAAACAATTGAACTCGAGGCGCTGTTACCGAAAGACATCAACGCGCGATAAATTTTCTTTAGGATTAATGACATTCCAAACATTGAGACATGAAAACGACATAATTGACATTTCCCTTTTTTTTAGGGACTTCAAAAAAAAAGTATTTCCTGCACAATAAAATTGTTCAAGTTTTCACTCCCGGTGTGCCATTGTTTTTTTTTTAACTACTAATCTGACTGATCGTATAATATAACAATATATGGATCAAATATTTTTTTGTTTTTATTCTCAACGGGGAAGCATCTCACCTGATGGTAAGTGATGATCAGGCCGAAGGTGGAAGCGAGCTTCACCCGGAATCCTCAACCACAGAGGAACTGGCTATCTTACCTCTAACTGCCGAAACACAACAATGCTGTTAACATTGTTGTTATGGCGACAGACTTAGATAAGATGGTGGTAACTAGCCAGGCAGACTTAGAACTAGCAAACCGAGCAGAAAATTTTGCCTCTACTGGGAATTGAAACCGGGACCTCTGGGTCCGATACAGGTGTTCTAACCAATAGACCACAAAGCAGTTAATTTACAAATTCTCCACAGTGATGTCCTTCTTTTTCAGCAGCAGGTTTTCCTGTATCCATTTCACTTCCAGGTGAATTGTTAACCCAAAAGTTAAAATTATTCACAATTAACCATGTGCTGTTTACAAAAGAAAACAATTATTCGTAGTGTGACATAGTGCTAATGGACCTATGAACTGACCGAGGATTTTAGGGTAATTGATTTCGAAAAGCTTAAAACCATAATTCAATTCAATAAAATCAATTGACTGTAATACGAGTAAGGTTGTAGCTATTGATAATTTTTCAGCCCAGCAAAGCTAAAACAGATAAAAACGAAATCAACAATATCAAAATCAAAATATTTTATTTCACATAAATCTATATGGGCACTTATGAAACGTCAGAAGCTAGGTGTACGATTCCAATTGGTCGTTTCCTATGGAGAAGAGCCGGCAAGAAACTCCACGGTTACTCTTTTAAAAATAATTGGCTTTTACAATAGTTTCATATAACAGTGTTTCTAGGTATGGGAGGACAGTGTAGGTCTTTCAATAAGTACCAAGTACTTAACAAAATAGAAAATGGTCAACAGGTCTACAATCCACTAAGCCTACAGCGTTCTCACATTCACAAAATATGTAGAAAAGAATCTATACAAAAGATAAATAAATTAATAAAAGTAAAAAACCTATTTTATTAAAACGCAATTATATGATTGCTATTACAACTGTAATCAATCTGAATAATTATCATGTCCACAAAAGTCACTAATAAAAAGTTGAAATTAAATCGTAGGTATTTAATGTCAAATAATAGAATAGTAAATATGTCAAGGACGAATGTAAAAATAAATAAAAATAAAGATTTAATCTAAACAATAAACATGGTAATTTGGGAGCAGTTAATAGACTCTTACTTATATATGCCGTTAATGAGGTACCAGGGAAGTCACATGTGCAGAAAGAATTATTGCCAAACTTCCTTGTCTTCAACGTAGTCTTTAATTTTATAGGCACTTTCTATTCAAAGTACCTTGATATGATTGAAATTCGCTTCGATTCTCACCGAAATACCAAAAAAAATTTACTGAAATACCTGCCCTTTGAAAACGAATTCATTTATTTTAAAAGTACACCGTTTGAAATTCAAATTGACATTATTATGATGATTAGATACCAAACAAGGTCATAGAACCTGAAAATATTTAACTCTCCGAAAGATGTGCTCTTACAAATAGAAGTATGAAATTGTTGAGTAATAGAGAATCCGTGTAGAGATCGTTGCTCTTTACCGCTCGACTACCTCCACCAGCCTCAAACTATTTGCCGTGAAGATCCTTGTAATTTGACTCACATAATGTAACATCTTTGCGCACCAACATGACGATTATTGAATGGGAAAAGCGCGAGAAAAATAAAGAAATCTTCCTTAACAAAAAACGTGTATGCAGCATGTTGATAAACGTGAATGCCTGCTGATCTGACCGATCTACAACTTTAAAAAAATGGCTAGACACATTTGGATACGGTGGAAGAGGAGACACAATGGAGAAAATACCTTCAGCAGTCTGTTCCTTCTTCATTACCATTTCTTGCATTTCTAGGTCTATTTTTATGTCAATAATCATCTAGTAATCTACTCAACGTTTATAAATAATGAAATTAATGAAATGATACATGTATCATACACGCATATATTCCCAACTACCCACATTTTGCCAATGATATAAAGTCATATAATGAGACCGAGCTTATTATGCCTTATTAATTTTAATTCAGGGTCAAGTGCATCATTAGCAATAATAAGCTAGAACCTCAGCTGTAATTTTGTTTTATATCTTTATATATATAATTCTTCTGTGAGTGTGTATGTCACTGAACTTCTCTCAAACGACTGGACCGATTTTGATGAAATTTTTTGTGTGTGTTCAAGGGGATCTGGGAATGGTTTAGATTCACAATTTTGTCCGCTGGACAATGTTTTGACAGGACAACGTCTGTCGGGGCCGCTAGTTATACTTTATATTTCATTCTATCAAATGCTCTTTATGTTTTTACACCAATAAAATAAAGGAATGGAACCATTTTTGGCGAGGAAATTTGACATTATGATGTCATCAGCCAACAGGTGGTAGTGGCTACGTATTAGTCTAATATAATCTCGGACACAAGCCAGAGGAGAATTAAAATAAATAGAAGACGTTTCTGATAGATTATAAACCGCTATGTTCAGAAGACACCTCTCTTTACACTAAAGAGCTATTAAGATTCAGTGCACTAAAGATGGTGAATAGTGGTACAGATGGTATGATAAGGATACTAAGAGGCGATTGAGCAGTTATAAAACAGATGCCCTTCGATCATAATTTTACTTTTAGTTTTAGATTTGGAAACGTGGTGTTTTTAATAATCTAAAGAATGCATAACAGTGACTGACGCTACAACTTGAAGCTTGCATGAATGATTTGAATGTGACGTGACATATGTCTTGCCACGGCAGTACTCATGGGCGTGAGATGACTAGCTGTCACACCACACACCCTCAGAGGTATCGTGTGTGTCCTGTCGTTGACATTAGATCAGCTTGTGTAACAAACCTGTATCGGATGTATTTTACTTCTTAAATCTAGATTATATACCTGTTTTCTTTCGGTTGAATGTTTTCATAAATACTTAAATATTATGACACTTAATTGGTGTGACACTTCAAAATTAAACGTCATGCATATATTGTGAGGATTTCAATTTTAGCCATGGAGGAAATTTTGATAGTGTCATCGTGTGTAGTGATTTTGGGTCTTTATTGGGAGAATTTGTGTGAAGCTGAGTCATAAGAACCCCCTTTTACATCACGAACTCAGATCTTTCTCTACCTTCACATCTTGTCGTTTTTTCCTCTTAGTAACTTTTTTATGTGCATCTTACAAGTAAGTATTCTAATCATGTGATTTAGATCAGAAAATATGCATTGACTTATTTGCCTTTATTTTTGTTTGTGGTAACTGTTTTACATTTATCTAGATTTTTCTATGAAGTAAACTTTAACGAGTACAGTTCATGATCAAACTGCAGAACGTGACTCCTTGAATTCTTGCAGTCATATGAGAACAGAATTCAATTAGCATCTTGCGGTTGCTATGTTTGTGAGCGCCCTGAGCTGATTTCAGTTTCAGCGAAATCGAAGTGTGAATTAGGCAAAAAATAATTTGACACTTGTACTAGATTATCTTGTTGATACAGGAGTAAGATTCACTGTCAGCTTCGACCATGGCATTGGAGTGTGCGGGGGGTGATGGAGTGTGCGGGAGGAGGTGAGGCATGGTGTTCCGTCTCGCTCTTGCACAGCAGTTCATTCACCCGCGCGCGCGGCGAGTGCGGAAGAGCAGCGTTGCGCGGGCGCAGGTACCGAGGCGGGCGGACGCTGTACACGGGTAGTCGCGCAGGAAGGACGTCTCCGACCATGAACCGAGCTATATTTTATCAGTTATCCGGAGGTGTCGGTGCGCCACGCCGCGTCGCAGTACGCTCCAACATGACCCTCTAATATTACGATACTCAGTGACGTTTTGCATTTATAACTAGACTGAAAGCAACATAGATCTCAAGATAAGACTTATTTTTATAAATTTCATTATTTTTAAGTGACGGTTTTATGTGAGGTGTGGATTTATTTTTAAGTGTTAGTGAAAACATAAACAAACATTTCCCATTAGGATTTTACAATTTGGATTTTCTTCTAATTCTTCAGCATATCAGGACTGTAAGCCTAATGGTTAGTACACACACATTTAATTATAAGTTTAAAATTAACATAGAATTAAGCTTTGTAATAATTACTAATCATGTCACTTACGAAATTCTTCGCGCCATCAAAAGACATCAACGCGCGTCTTAGTAACTAGAAATAATAAATTAACTTTTTAAAGGCTTTATTAACGTAATTAATGGTTAATTATAGTAACCTTGTACACTAATATACTCACTGATACACTAATATATAAACAATTAAAACTATGTAATAAAAAATATTCAAAATTGCATTTAGAACTAAATTGATCCAATTTAGAAAATATTCCTCTTTTGTTTAAATTTTTATTTGATGTTTCACTTTTTAAAACTGAAATTATTTACTTACTTTTATCTTCTATACTTACATGGTAAAATTAACGTATGTAGATTAATTTTCCAATTATAAATAAACGTGATATGTTAATTGTTATGTTATATGCTAATTAATTGGTAATGGCGCGAAATAAACATACTAACACCAAACTAAATTAAAACAATGTTAGTCTTCAAAAGACTATATAATTATCTTTAAGATCTTGCAACTATTACACAACGATGAATAAATCCACGATGGCCAAAGTAATTTTCAAGAAGAGTCCATGTTTTTTGGGCGGCAATTACAGAAATCATAACATGCGGCCAACACGCACACATGCGCATATGCGCGCGTATTTTTGTTGCGTGGTTGTTGGCTGCGCAAAAACAAAGCCTTGAACTTGTCAGGTTCAACTTCAAGGCGAACATTGGGCACACGTGACGTGGTCTACCTCCTACGCCAAAATTACGTAATCCTTGCAGCGATTAATGTAATGCAGCCGATTGATTATCTGTTTATTGACTGCAATTCTGAAGTCGTTTCTATATGTTGAGATTATCATATGATTTTATTTACAAATCTAAATAACAGACAAAGTCTATTAGACGAAAAAATTATAATATCCTATCTTAATGCACTATTTTTAGAAAATGTAAATTAAATATTTTTCTGAAATGAAAATGTACAAACTTATTCATGTTTAAAATATTAAACTCATATGTACAAGTACCAAATATGCACTACACATGCTTAATTAAATAAAAAAACCTAAATATTGCTATTATGAAAGCATTGAATTACATTCTTTAACTTATGTCATATTATTATATTATCATGTTCATCTCAGTTGACCTTTGAAACAAGAATGCATCGAACCTATTGTATTTTAAGCATATGTATTGAATGAAAGAACAAATTATCGCAGCCATGTATAAATAAGTATTAGCGTATTACATGAAACACGCACACTTATGTAGATGGAAGCGAAAAAATAATAATTTAAAAAAGGACAACGACAAGCAAATGTGGTCTCAATCACCAGCGCAAAAGTTACAAATTAGCATGCGCGCCACCCGCCGCGGTTTCGGCAATGACAATGACAACGACCGATGATATAACAGAAGGCTGTCAAACCCGTGAAAACTCGGTCATTGAACTGCGCGCTCGCAACTCAGCCCCACTTCTTGATGCTTTCGCTCATGCGATTTTTATGTTTACGCTGCTGAACATAAAGTTAATTTTGATTTAACAATAATTTAAAGATATATACAGTTAAGATTTAGACTGAAAATTCGTGACGGAAGTATATGTTAATGTTTTCTTCTTTGATTTAAAGGAGTTGAACCTAATTACATAAACAATGAAGGTTTGGAAAAATATATCTCCGACGCGATGACACATTTATCAAAACCGATTACGCTGGTCTACTCCTGAAAAATAGAACGCATTTTCTAGATTTTGAGGATTGCATAAATGTAATGATCTTGATCTTCATTTATTTATGCTATCTTTTTCATTATCATTTGGAAAAAAGTAACTTGAAATGTAAGTAGGTGACACTGATTTCAGTACAACTCTGTTATGATGGCATAGACAGCTGAAAGGCAGCTGTGACGTGATTTAATTACGAAAAGTGTGATAGTGTATTCTACGAATGCATTGCAAATTAGTAAACCTAAACAGGATGAACAGAAAACTCGAAGCCGCGAGTTCACCGCCACCATTTCGATTTAGTTGGTGTTGACATGGGTGAGCCAGGAAGGTCCTTGATGGGTAGAAAGTAAATGTTGAGTGCAGCACACGCGCGTGGCTGGCAGGGAGTACGCGGGCGCCCGGAGGTCGGGGCGGGGGAGGGCGCTGTAATGCGTGGAACCTGTTCGAGCAACGGTACCTCCGTATCGTGCCCCGGGCGCACACGCACCCATTATGTAATAAGTAATAACCTTTTTCTCGCTCGAGTGACTCGTCCCTTCAACATGTGACCTTAACTTTCAATAGCGATTTGTTTGTTTTTATTAAACATAGGGGAACCCGATTACGTGCACACCACACATAATGCCTTTTTTTTAGTTCTTTGTTATGGTAACTTTTACATTTACATCCTAATTCTAACTAAGTCAATTTCGTCGGTAGTGACTCAGATTTACATTGTTCCAAAACAAATCTTCCACCTTTAAAACTTTAATCAAACAATACACAAAAGTATTGCTTACTAAGCAAAGGCTTCATTTAGATAAAAATGCGCTGTTCAACGCCTGAATACTAGTTGATTCACTTGTTCCTAGCATCAAAGTAAGCCAATAGAAACGAACAACTTTAACTACCAAGAAAAAGAGATATCAACGTACAAATGTACATGCAAAACGGGCAAGCCTTGCATTTATTTAAACTCTGCTGCGATGCAATGCAAGTGTTCCCAGCCGCTTAACGTAATAAACTATTTATTATTCTGTATAAGTTATGAAAGTAAAGTTGCAGGAAGTGCAACAGCACGTGTTTATAAAAATATCGATGACAGTGTGTCCCACATGCATATGAGTAGCTATAATATGTATGCCACAGCCTTCCGGTGGCAGCCAAGCAACGGTTACCGCACCATAATTCGTAGCAAATAGACTTACATAGTACATACACATACACTGTTCATCTATTATTCGTCATTGCTACGGGTATTCGATATTCTAGTACAAGAAGTTTTCAGGATATGCCTATAATAAGAATTTTCTGTTTCAAATTCTTACTTTGAAAACAAGGAAAAGCCTTACTTATCATTTATTTATATCACCACCAACCAGATAATAGTCAAGTTACTTATATTGGACATTATAATTATTGCGATTATTCACAAAATCACAAGTCAAACTAACTACATCCTACACCAAAAGGCTTTTAAAATGGATCGATTTACACTTCGATAGATTTCCCTGGAGATGTGATCCAAAGGTAAGACTTTTCCGTACCAACAAGCATTTTCATTCGTTACAACATAGTAGAAACTTTTACAAAACCGTTTAAAATATTATTATCGAAATAAACAAACTCTACAACAAAAAGCAATTAGTCAGCATCAAATCAGAAATGTAAACTGAAAAATTCAGTTAATATTTTCATCAAGAGATTGTTTTTCTTTACACCTCGTCGGAATTACACCTTGCAGGCGGCGGCGCGTCCCGCCGAGCTCTGATTTCACCCTCCTTTTTTTTTATCGACTCGACCTAACGGTAGTGAGATGCAATAGGTGCTGCATGAATAAAAGCATGTGTTAAACCTCATACTGTGACGGATTGCTACTGCATATGTAATGTCTATCGAAGTATGTATATGCATATGTATTGAGACCGCCTGCAACATTGTAATAGAGAGAGCTTCAACTGTTATCAACAAGGTATCGTAAAGAATGAAAGATAGCATGTCCATCGCCTGCCTCCATGAAAATAAATTATGCCTTTACTTAGCTCTTTCCATTTATGTAAAGATAAACATCTACATGGCAGGGTTTATATTTTCTTTCTCATTTCAGTTACCTACTTATTTATGACCAACACAAGCTTTCCTCACACTTTTACCTATTTTACCTCTACATTCTAAGAAACTAGGATAACACAACTGCATACATACGCAGTTCTGTAATCCGAGTCCTGTAGATCAGCACATTGTTTTTGCTTAGCGGTATATTCCTATGCGTGTTGATTCATAATCTATGAATCACTGTAGCCGTAAACTTTATTAGGTGAGGTATGACAGGACATCTCTAACATTTTAGATAATAATTCTGCAGGTGAACTACACACGGAGCAACAATAAATAGATGATCATATTTCATACTCTGTTGATACTCGTCTCAAACAGATCTAACGGTACTTCCCTATACAAAGGCGCTGCGGTCCCGTCTTATTTTTTTCCGGATGCGGGGCCTACCTGCGATTTAACCATACACTTGACGTCCCTTTCGTTTTTTTTTCGTAGGTAGTTACCATAGATAATCTCTTTATAACGTGTCCCTATTAAAACTTCCAGTTTTAAGAGCCTATTTGATTTTTTTGGCATAAATGCCTTCCATATTATTACGAATTTGTGGTTAATATAATCAACATAATGATTTACATGACATAAAATAAAGTATGTAGATTTGGTAGTCTGCGGAACCCAAAACTAACAAAGGAAAGTAAACCGTCGATGCGGTTTGTTCGATCGATGAAAGTAAAGGCCTGAGTAGACGGTCGAGCAGTCCCGTTAGCCGGCCCGAGCTCGGGCTCACGGAATACTAAACGCTGACATACTGCGCGGCTTTTGACCCTAGCCACATTCTAGTCTAGTACTTCAACACCTCTGTGCCTCGATTCATCTAGGTACCTAACTATTATTCTGCGCACTGTTACAAATAATTCACTCAAGCGCAATATTGAAAAAACTCTTTCCCCTAAAATCTGTACAATAAATGTTACCGTTCATTCCAAAAACTCATTTGTAATAATGTAATTAAGGAGTCTACTGGTGTAGAAAATAATAATTGTGGGCAACAATTTACCCACCAACCTTGGAATATCCATTGGTCAAAACATAAATTTGTAAATAAAAAACAGCTTTTTTTATTGCGAATGGTTGTTTTGAAACCGTTTCTCGTCCTTCCTAGAGTTGGGTTTTTTAACGGCACAGACGCATTGTTGTTGCCATTTCGTGTTTTCTTAAAAAACACGCACTATTCAATTTGCTAAAAGCAAGAAATGCAATTTGTGCAAATGGCACTTTTTAGTGCGTCCTATTATATTACTGACGTAATTGGCCATAAAACTCGGCGGTTCGTTGTTTCCTTAATACCTTTCCTATCTCAGGGACCTTCATTATTGCATTGAACAATCGCACAAATAGGCCGACAAAGGAATTGCACAATTTGTGCTAAAAGTGAAAATTATTCACAAATCGTAAAAACTTCGAAGAAGAAGAACAGCGGGTGTCGGGGTATTAGAAATATAGCCAGACTTATCGGGACATTTAGGTACATCTAGCTATGCCGATAGAGTTGTACGAGAGGACAACGACCCTACGCAAAATTCGCTGCATTGGGCTAGGTCTAGTGCATGCGCGTATGTAGCGGTACCAACGCGGAAGCGCGGCGAGCGGGAGCGCGCTATGCGCCCGCTCGCAGCCAGAGCGGGAAAAACGCATGAATGAGTATTGAAGCCTACCCCAAGAAGGGGGAAATCGAGTTTGCACTGCGGGCACCAGCACTTGCACAGATATAGACAAGCCCTATACATTATACTAAATAGGATCAATAGTGCTTTACCATGAAAACTTTTAACGCAACTACGGAACCAACAAGAACTTTAATCTTTGTATTATACATAGATTAGAAACATCCTAAAGAAAGGGATTGTACAGAGTCCTCATGGCAAATCTTACACACTTATATAAGTATAGCGTCTCTAAATGAACAGGATTATTAACTATCATACTAAACCTAGCAAACACTATAATTCAAAATGCATGGGGTCGTTATTCAAATAACTCATAGTTAGAGGAAACGTGTTATGCTCCTGGGATACAGAAACAGAATAATTTACCAATAAGACAAACATCAATGAACATACTCAGGTTTATTTTGTACTTCCAATAAATACTTGTAATAATTTTATAAGTGGTAAATCCAGTTAGTAAAAGAAACAATTGCTGCCGTTCATTTGTTTTAAAAAGGAGTACTTATTTCTATTAAGTTGCCTAAATGCACCAAAGCAAAAGCCATTCTAGAAATTACTTACTTGATTAATTACAGAAGATGCATTTACGAGAAAAGCAATTAACAATGGATTTAAAGCATTTCCTTATCTCAAAAACCCTTTTACAGAGTTACGAAATAAAAAGCCGTTTAAGTTTCTATTACAAGCCCAAAGAAAATTCGTGATGTGATGTCAACGACCGTGTGCCCAATACTCGTACAGAAAACGCATTTCCCGGCGCACACGAGCGCAGCGTGCGATTTATTCGCGCGGCGGGTGCGGGCGGCGAGCGGTGCGCGGCGTCTCGCTCGCGCGGGCGGCGGGCGCTCGCAGTGGGACGAGGCGCCGCGGCCGTTCACCCCGGAAGATTCAGTGTTTTGATACCGCTCAAGCCTCCGCCGTCGCTGGAAAACTGCATTTTCTTTGATGCGCTTCGCTTTTCACGCTCTAATTGACCGACAATCGGATAATTTCGTTTTTTAAATGAACGATTTGTCTCATGGATTTCTATTAGGCCTAGAAAATGTACTAATAACGTGATATTTTTTTAAATTTTCACAAACGAAATGAATTAACCATTTTTAAATTGTTGGTTTCATTTGAAGACCTACTTATTAATTTTATAATTTAAAATGTTCAAAAATAAAAACACGAAAAAAATACTTCTTTTTAAATTAAATTTAAGTACGCACTATATCACTAATATTATAAAATTCGTAAAAGAATCCGTGGACCATTTCTTAATTAAGGTCTATTAAATAATACTTTACCGAGTAATGTAAAATCCATACCTATATAATTTATCTCGCTACACCCATATCCCGACAGTATCTATTACGTGCTGGAATTGTCTAAATCGATAGAGGTGGTGACGAGTGCGTGCAGAGTGTATAGTGTAGACACAGACATGCAGTGAACCAGTGAGCCTGAAAAACGTAACACTTTGGGGTAGATCACGAATGATCGGAAATTGCCAGACGTTATCGTAGGTCGCGGTTGTAAAGGGCGCATATACACGTAAATATAGCTGCTGGAAGGGTGCCTTGCTACGGCAAACACGTAATAAAGGGCGCTTTAAAGCACGTTCAAAGTCGGAAAAATACTATTTACGAAGAGTTATCGTGGTTATGTCTCGCTTATTTTTAATTGAACATCAATTGCATAGACAACGTAGTAAATTATCCAAGTATCTATTTAACAGTAGACGTAGCACAGTACTATAGAAATAAAGCAGAAGCTTTCGGGTTCCACGAAGAACATAGATGAAAATATAATGTACTCGTATTTCAGATACTCACACTGAAAAGCAAAACTAAGCTGAGTAAAATGAAAAATACGCAATTCATTCAAACTAATTGAAAAAGCAGTGTTTGAGTGTCGACAGTCAACCGCCTGCTCTTTTATACCGGCCCGAGCAGTTTGCAGCTGTTAATAGATTACAGGCTGTAAATAGTGAAATCAATATTGGATAATAGTAGGTGGCAGGGTGTGGTGGTGGTGGAGAGTGAGATGCACCCTTACCACGGATTTTATACTCGAAATTGCGACGAAAAACTTTAAAAGAAAACCTGTACTCTGTTCAAACTTTAAAAGTTAATCGATCAGAAAAGTGGTTGAACTGTTGTTTTATTAAGGGTGCGATCGAGAATCCGAGGTAAGGGTGCGTGTGCAGGCTGTGTCGACGACCCGTGAGAGTGAAAGCGTGTTCCGGGGAGGCGCGCAGGCCGCCGCCCGCCCTGCATGGCTTTCGCTGCCGTTCTCACGACACCCGCGGCCACGTTGTTTTCAACTTGTATTAATTAGCGCCCATGATTATGAATTAACGTATTGATAGATTGTATTGTAGTGTGATTCAATATTTATTGGAAACGTGTTGAGATGAGTACTCATGTCAGTTATTTATTTCCTGGGTGATGCTAAACTTTTATCAGAGCAGTAAGTGATAGTAAATTTTATTCGTATTTATTTTATCTTAGATTTAGTTTTATCATCGAAATATTTCTAAAAATATCGGTTTAATAGTTCAGTATTTGTTGGTGGTATACAGTAAGCATTTCCCGCGGCTCCGCTCGCTGCGATCGTCAGTGTTCGTGGGATCGAGAGCACGGTCACGGCGCGCGCCGCGGTCGCCACACTACGGAAGTAATGAACTTGAATGCAGTCCGCGGTCGCAATGCGCTGTGCCGTCCCGCTCTCCTCTAATAAGAGAATAGGAGGCGCGAACGTGACGTACTCACTGCATTTGCTGTCAAATTCGTCCGCATTCTCCGTCACAGGCCGCTTTCGTCGTCGATGCGTTTATCGGAACGAGACGCGAATATGTGTGTCGATTGCATTCTCGACGTCGTAAAAGTGCATCTAGGTCGGTGGGCATAGCGGCGCGGCTGTCGGGTTAGTGCTCGGCGTTCGCCGGCTAGACGTGAGGCAGGTCGGCACGGCGGCCTCCGCGTTGCATAATGCGCGCTGCGCTCCGCCGGCTCGCACGGCAGCCCGAGGCGACCGCGCGCGCCCGCTGAGCCCCCCCCGACATGAGAGCGGCGCGCCGGCTACGGCCTCTCGTCCCTCTGCTGGCGCTGCGTATCCTGCTCGAGTACCTCAAGTCGCTGCACCTCGCACCCGCCTCATAGGCACCCCATCATCACACTATTAATGCACCAAAGACGATAATACTCATTGTTTATTCGCGGTAGTACTAACATTAAACGCGCTAACTATGAACAGTATCTCAAGAATGTCATGAACGATGAATATTTATGATTGTAAGTATTGCTATATTTTAGTCCATTTCTATAAACTCTCCTGTTTAACGCAGTTTACTCTAAAACGTCTAAGTCAAGTGAAGTCAAAAATAGTTGGTCCGGTAACATAGTTTAAATTGATTGTTATGCCGGAAGTTGTGAAAAATAATTTTAAGAATCTGAGTATCGAAGAATCTAGTTCAGCTGATTAACGCTTGTTAGGTCGGTTAATAGCATTACTACGAATATTTATGTACTAAAGGGCTAATTGAGGAAATCATTCAATATGGCTAGTTCCGTGTTAAAAATCATAATTATTAAATTGCCTGATTTCTACCTTTTTATGAATTCGATTCCGCATTTATATAACAATATGCCCAACACAATATGTTTTATCTAGCCGATAGGTACTCGCGGCTATTTGCAGTGAAAATATCTACCTACGTATTAAATGTATTATTAGCCTGCAAGGTTAGTGTTCCCGTTGCACTCTCGCATGGCTATGTAACATATTTGTTGCAGTCATCATCGCTATTTTACAACATCACTTATTTGTACACTTTTCAATACGCGACCTTGCGCTCTCGGCTTGGACAATCACAATACAGACATTTTCTTTCATAGAAATCGAAAACCATATACCTACAATGTGTGCATTACGTAATTTGATAATTATCTTATTTATCGGAAATACTGTGAGATTCAATAACGTCAAACAAACACACAAACTAATTTAATAACTTCCGCGTTTATGAAGTACTTCGCTCGTGTACTTATCATCGTTACAAACTCAATCGGGAAATAAGAATAGATAAAGGGACCTTGTAGAGTCCGAATAGATCAAAACAATCGATTCATCATATCACATTAATCACTGAAACGTTCAGCGTCAACGCGCAACGCACTGGCTGGTAGGGTTCTGCACTCTCAGGATCTTTCATAATATTTGAAGGATCCGGATTAATAGTTAAAAAAAAACCTGTTCCTATCCAATATTCCTTTTTCAATAATTCCAACCCGATTGCAGCAACGTAGATTATGCTTCTTAATTTTAAATTATGTTTTGCTCTCGTGTTTAGCGTGTCTGCAAAGATCGGACCGGAAAATGTAATTTTTATTTTCCATACTACTTTTTTACTACAAATGCCTGAATAGTCAATGTGTCCATAAAACAATCAAGTACAAATTTTACACGTCTAAAAACCTTCCTAGGTCGTACCAACGTTAAACTTTTTAAATAATGTTCAAACAAAACACCCTTAATACTTGATGATATATAACATTTATACAAATATTTAAAGTAATTTCGAACATTGGATTGCTTCAGAAATTCTAATAAGTGGTAATCGAGCGGATGCACAAGTTTTTATATAAACATGCATATTAGATTAACATCAGAAAAAAAAAACTGAAGAAGTGATAGTGCATCTACTCAATCCATTTACATAAATAAACAAAAAAAAAGTAAACGCTGGTAGCCCTAGCGTGGTTGCAACGTGCTAGCGTAAAGGGCAAGTTCAAGAGCGAGCGCATCATGCGCGTGCCCAAGGTTGCTTCCTGGTGCGCGCGCGGCGATGCGCGGCCGTGCGCTACCGTGCGATAGCTATGCGCTGTGTGCGGCGAGCGGGACGGATGCTTTCCATCCATAAGTAACATTATATTTTCTCAAAAATCGTGATTGACTTTGCTGCTACTGCCCAAAATTCATTTTTTTAAACGTAAATGATTTATTTTTCATTTTTCATGAAGTATATGAAATGAAAATGAAAAACTTCCATATCAATTTCTTATCTTATCAAATGAATTATAGAGTATGAGAAAACTGATTTTACTTTACTTGAGTGAATTTGAAAAATAAGTTTTCCCATTTCGAAAATTTCTAATAATCATAGGACTTTGGATAGTTAAAACATAATCATTATCTATAACTTTCACCGAACGGTTTACGTAATTATATAAGTGAAAAACAAATAATCACATAATGTTTACTTAGAACAAAATCGATTCTAGTGCCTAGGTGAGTGTCAATGTTATCACAAGAAGTACCAGCACTAAGTAAGTACCTAGTGGTTACCGGGGGGTGCGTGCGATGTGTGACATTGCGCGGACGCATTGCGCAACCTGCACTCACGGTCACGTGCAGCCCCCCCCTTCCCCACTGCCCCCCACTTATTCACACGGTACCCCCACCACTACCAACGTTACTATGTAAACATCTGCCCTTACGCAATTAACAATATTAACATACATTATAATGATTCGTTCGTGATTGTTGATACTTTTCAGACTTCAGCCCAAATCAGAGAAAGTGATCGGCCAATTAATAATAATAATTACTTTGTTATTTTAAAATAATTAAAAAAAAGAGCGTGGATTGTGAAAATATTTTGATACTTAGGCATTTGATTAAAACTGTTGTTATATTTGCATGCATCGTTTTCTCAAATTATTTAAAGGAAATGATAATACTCAACGACAAACCATATTATTCTAGGCATTATTAAATTAAATAATATACTAACTTATGTACATAAGTACAATAAATACTTAGTGATGCACTACATTGGTTACAAAACTCATACATAAAACCATTACAAATGCAGCGCATAATGTTTACAATACGGAGCTGGGCCGGCGCTTGCGCAACTATTTGAATGTCAAATGGGGCCGGTTTGGAAAACAAAATTTTCGTTCTCACCGAGAGGAGTCGTCGGCCGCAAGCCGCCTCACTTCCGCAATTATGCAATGAAATGTTGAACTTCAATGTTGCCTCACTGCACCAACATGGGAATGCATTTTTTTACGAACCTGCCCATACTTAAAACATTTCGCTACGAGTCACGTTTGTTTACTTATGTCGCCTTTACGTAAAGTTTTTTTTTTAAATAAACAAATCGTTTTTTTTTTCACAGGAAACTGCATGTGTAATTAATGAAACAAAACTAACCTAACCATAACGAAAGGAAACTGTCGTTTTCTTACAATCTGTTTCCACTGGTACTCAGTTAAATTTTAGCTGGAACATACTTTCAGGTTTATTTTAAACCTAATGATTGTTAGAATTACAAAGAATTTCAATTTCGTGACCAATTCACTGTTCCGTATTCCACATGAGTAGTGCCAATTTGGCAAATTATCAATGCGTCTACCGGCGAGAGAGTAAAATAATTCTGCTTTTCCGTTGCCATCGTAATTCCTAAACACTTTAATCATCGTTTCCTTTGACATAAAATTATAATTATCATTTATGTTAAAACCATCATCAGATTTAATCAAAAACTGTTTCTAGTCGCTCCTGCTGTTTCAATCATTTCAATTGTATCTGTTTGGTAAACCAAACAATGTAGCTTTACTATTTCTTAGAAAGTGTTAGCGTTTTTTATTATTAAACAAATCACAAACTTGCCTAGTACATATCGTTACAATTGCAATTGCATGCAATTATCGTAATATAGCAAGCCGACCCCAACGTAGTTGGGAAAAGGCTAGGTAGATAATGATATCGTAAAATAGCAAAATGAAATTGAAGAAAAAAGTAAACTACTTATACAATTGTCATAACATAAAGCATCCGTATTCCAGATTAATCTTTTTAAAACTTGTACAATGAGAGTATATTATTAATTATTTCGTTTGTAATTGTACTATTAGAAAAGGAGTATCAAAAAAGTCTTTGAAATCGACAAAGTTTTTCCAATAACTTTTCATCAGCACTTGTTAAAACACATTTGAAGTCTTCGCTCTATGAAAGCTTCCATTCAAATTCAACTTAAACGTGTAAATACTAACTAAAATGTTTTAATTTTGTTCCAGGTACAAGTTACTTCAATACGCAGAAAGTAATTATGAGAATACTAATTTAAAGGACCCACAGAAATCAATCAAAATGAGACTGGTAAGTAAATATAATGTAATTAGTTTGTCGCCAAATTGAGTTGCATGTTAATGTTAAGTACTGAAGGCTGATTCCGCTACGATATATCTAAGTATTCAATTGAATTTTGTTGAAAATATAAATAGGCAAAGGGGAAGTGTCGGTGCGCAGTGGAAAGTGCGCACTTATCACAAAACTGGGTCAGTAGTGGCGCCGCCCCTTTATCGAACGTCGCTTCTCGCCTCTCACTTAGGAAACTAAACTCTTTCTCGAGGAAAATAACACTCAAAGTTAGACGACACGGCGGGAAATGCACACGGCTGTAAAGAGGGAAAATGCATTTCGTTACGACGTTGTTTGCATATTTTTGGGGTCTGAAAATGACCGACTTGCGGACTATCAGTGCTAAATCTTCATTCTAATGAAAACGTTTCGGCTGTAGATACATTTCTTGTGGCGGTTGAGAAATGTTATAAAGTGAATTCATTTTGAAAATAAGACTTAGTTAAGTGTTACGAAGCGGAACTTTATTTAACCTGGAACGTATTGTCAACAGTCAACAAGCGAGGAAGTTCCAAGCACAACGGTGGTGGGTCGCACCGGGAGTCCCGGCGGCGCAGATGTGGTGAGCGGCGTGTCCAGCGCGGGCGCATACGATGTAACGCGCATGCGCGAGGAGGAGTTCGAGAGGCTCACAGTGTACATCGTGCCCGACGTGCCGAGCGAGCGTGGCACGCCCAACCGCGCCGAGAGGACGCTCCCGCGCAGCCTCGCGCTCAGACCATCTGCAGTATTATCCACTCCAAATACACCGGTACGTAACCATTTCAACTTCATATTATACTATCCAAAAATATCACTAAAGACGAACGACGAACTTAATCATAACAGACAGAACAGCGAGTGAATCACATAATAATATATTACAATTATTCCAGACTGAGGGTGTGTGGAGTATAGGTGTAATACCACGTGGAACGCGCTTCGGGCCCTTCGAAGGCACCCGAACACCGAACAAACCTAACGACAAAGTTTCCTGGAGATATTATTGGAGGGTAAGTGTAACTATAGATACATCTTAATCAAATCATATGACCCAGTAATCGCAACCCGCTTGGCTTTTATTATTTTAATCTGGTTGAGGCTTGTATCTGTATATTCAGCAGCACAACCTTTGAACCGCAATTCGGACTATCCTCAACTAAGCAAACTACTAGACTAATATCTCTGGCGTATTTTTATAATTTATCTGTTTACAATGCACTATTATTTTCTTCTTCAATTAACCGAACTCTCTCTTTGGGCCAGGTACAGGAAACTGTGAGACATCATACTTATGGAAATATTAAGGTGAGATTGGGCTTTCAATTCAATAGAAATGGTGGTGGATCCAAATGTTTTCTGTAATTCTTTACACACATCATCATTCATGTCTTATAAGTGTGTATGATTAAGAAACTGATTTGAATACATAGCTTACCGTCACGCTCAACTAAGCTAGTACAAATGTTTGTACATAAATAAAATGACTAGTAGTAAGCAATGTCATAATCGTATCACAATGCATGTTGCTGATATCCCTATTCACAGCACTAGATGAACCCACTTGTATTGTTCAAATATAAATCATTGTTGAAACGCGCGTTATCTTCCGCGTCCTATATTACCTCTCGAGTGACATTGCATCTCGTCCTTGACTCCCCACTACACTACTATAATGTAAGCGTGTCGCTATCAGTTGCACGCGCACTGTAAATATCCTGCACGTGCCACGTGCACGAATAACATATGTTTAGCTCATTTATATAAGTTTGATTTCTAACACACATAATATAGCAAATAAACTATTGATTGCATTATAATTTAATTGAGAAAATTCTTAGAGCGTAAGTGGTATTGTTAGCCAATGATTACAAACAGCGAGTAATTACTTTTACAAGAGTAACTAACAAGGCGTTTAGTCAAAGTAACTTACATTCAAATGAATATTCATACAAATCAGTCGCATAGTGAAAACTATGAAGCAATAAAAACCTTTGCCTTAATTGATAGTTCCGTACTCAATTATGTTTACATGCATACTGAGCGCAAGTTTTATAATTGCTGTTAATTTATTACAGATATTCAAGGACAGTGACTATTATTACCTGGACGGGTCCGACACGAGCGTGGCGAACTGGATGCGATACGTAGCATCTGCCTACTCGCTCTCCGTGATGAACCTCGTGGCTTGTCAACATCAGGAACACATATACTTCTACACGATCAGGTAACTTCACTTCACAACAACAACACAGTCATGATCACTTACAATTTTTAACTTCAAATTAATAATCTTACAATTTTATCGTTTCAGAGACATTATGCCAAACGAAGAGTTGATGGTATGGTATTGCAAAGATTTTGCAACGAGGTTGGGCTATGATATCGATCCGGAGAGAGCTACTTACTCTATCTGTAAGTTTTAGTATGTTTTAGTCACATTTTACTTTAAGAGATATCAAGTTTCTTGAACAATTCTAATAATCTAAATATTTTTTATTATAGGCAAAGAAGAAACAATCAAAAAAGCTTATGGCTTGCCACCTGCACCAGTGCATCCTGAAATTGCCTTCAATCACATGAAATATGTTCTTGGACTAACAAACACCAAGGAACTGCTCGAAGCTGAGATCCCAAGCCGACGGCGAAAACGAGATGCAACTGATAAGCCTTTCCATGAAAATTCAACAACCATACTTCGTGAGGACCCGAGATGTATGAACAAAAACGAGAGGGTGGTTCTGAGGGCCGATATTTCTACCAACATCATTCATAACAAAACGGAAAACTCACTTGTTTGTGAACAAAGATCATTATCGCCGACCACCTTAATGCCTTCACCCTCGCCGGTAAAAATGCATAGAGAGAACCCTACTTTAATAATCCATCAACATAAAGAGAGCACATCTCAAGTGGTTATACACCAACTCGAGAATCCAAGAATTCAGAGCAATAGGTCACCTGCCCAGGGCCAATCCTTGAGAGACATGCGTGGACCATCTCCAATGGCACAAAGTAATCAAGAAAAGCTAGGAAACAAATCTCCAATCCTCACTCATTGTGTAGGACCACACTACGAACATCAACTGACACCTAACGATGGGTCGGTGCGATCAGATGAAGGATATCATAGTAACGGCTATCATGATGAATTCACACCTCCTGAAGATTCAAGTGATTCTGATGTAGAAAATTATGTTCTCGACTGTTCCAATAAAACCAATGAACCCAAAGAGACAGTGATAGTTCAAAAAATTGACCAAGACATGCATCGCAATGAATACAGGAAAGTGAAAATAAAAATGCCAAGAGCGTACCAGTATCAAAATCACAAAGATATGGACTGTGAAAGTGAAAAGGAATTAGTAATAGCTGAAGAAATTCCCAACACTCCACAAAATTTATCACCACCAAGACGTGATCCAGCTACATCGACTGTCATAGTGTTGGAATCATCTCATAATACGGTGGTGCCTCTAAACAAACCATACTATGAAGACGGTGCAATATCGCCTACACCACAACCGGCTTTTATGAGATATTCTCCACCAGATACTAGAATACTGGAAACAATTTTAACTGGTAACAGAATCGATACAAATAATAATGATCCTAACCGCCGTCAACCAAATGCCACACCGCCACCTTCATCTCCAACTGAAATGGCTTATTCATATAAGAAGAGTCAGAGGTACGGCAATGTTTGCAGTCCGGACTCCAGCTCTAACCTGACTCCTCTGCCGTCGCTACTGCCGTTACCACAGCAGCTACCTACGCCCAGCGCTGCCTCAATTTATTCATCATCACCACCACACACGATTCCACATACAACTGAAATCCGGGAAATCAGAGAAATAAGAGAGATTCGCGAGACACGATATGAAAGTCACTACCCCAACTACTCTTATAACTTATACTCTCCTCCAAACTCTACAATAATCACTCAACTAGGGTCTCCACCCAGTAATTACTCACCAACGGTGACTTCATCTCACCAGTACGAGAGATCACAGAATGTTCAAAGTAATCACCATTATCCATCGTCGACTAGTGTGATTACGCTCAAAAATTGTTCACAGTTAAGTTTAATACAAAACACGAATGTGAACAGTCAAATGGTTCCTCAACACGGCAGCGTCAGTCCCGACGGCTCGTGTGGACTCATGGGGGCACCGATGAGTCCTGGCTCGCAATCCTCACGGGGTTACAGGAGCTTGCCTTACCCACTAAAGAAAAAGGATGGGAAAATGCACTACGAGTGCAATGTTTGCTGCAAGACGTTCGGACAACTTTCGAATCTGAAGGTTCACTTGAGAACGCATTCTGGTGAGCGGCCTTTCAAATGCAATGTATGCAGTAAATCATTTACGCAACTTGCACATCTACAGAAACACCACCTAGTACATACCGGGGAGAAACCGCACCAATGTGATATTTGTAAAAAGCGGTTCTCCTCAACATCGAATTTAAAAACACATTTACGTCTGCATTCGGGACAAAAACCATACGCATGTGATTTGTGTATGCAGAAATTCACACAATTTGTGCATCTAAAACTTCACAAGCGGCTACATACGAATGACAGACCATACGTTTGTCAAGGATGCGACAAGAAGTACATCAGTGCTTCCGGACTACGCACTCACTGGAAAACTACTAGTTGTAAGCCAAACAACATTGAAGAAGTATTAGCAATAACGAATGCAGCAAACACTGAATGCATTGGTAAGTTATTTTTCATACTTTTTTTATCACTTTTGTTTTTTTTTTTTCAATTATTCACAAAATTTGAATTTAAACCAATATTAAATCAAATGAAAGAGAATTAACGCGACCGCAGTCGCGAGAGCAACTGCAGCGCGCTGCACTTTCTCTTCGTAGGTGAACCGCAACTTTCACTTGCGCTCTCGCTGAACGCGGCCGATTTCATTTTCGCGTGCACTTTGCAGGTACCGTCGACAAAGACTGCCACGAAAGAGAGGGGCACGAGGCATATGAGGTGCACTCTCCATCACAGGGAGGGCTGGTGGGAGCCGGCGGGGCGCGCGTGGCGCTGTCGCACGGCGAGCTGCTGGCGCAGGCCCACTCCACCACGCCGCACCTGGCCACGCACGGCGCGCACTCGCCGCACGCCTACCGCTCGCTGCCCGAGCACGAACACTACGCCGCGCCAGCTGAGCCGCGCGCCTCCGTCATTGAGTCCAGCCAGCCGCTCATCATCGAGTGCACCTGAGCCCTCCGGCGCAGCACGCACTCGCCGGACGCGTGTTTCCCCGCCGCATCATGTGATTCCAGTTTTGTGATCAAACGAAAGTGTTTCGTAAAAACATTTGGACGAGGACTTCGTCCCTTGCAGTGGCTATGAGATTACGATATAAACTTTAAGTTGTACATTTGTAAGAATTATTACTTGTAAATGCGATGCGATATTAATAAGTACTAAGTACTTGAGTAATGTTAGTCCCTTCGGGAAGTGTATCATATTTAGTTAAGAATTTAATTATTACATCCAAGATTTCAGCAGCCTCTGTTTTATACTAATGCTCAATTTTATATGTATAATTAGAATTCTATTGTAAATAGGATTTTGAGACATCGACTTATTTAATTTTTTACTCGATTACAGATGTATGTACCTTCTTCCAGATAAAAAGTCTTCATAACAGTGTTGTCGTGATTGAAGATAATCCTTAACGATTTGTTGTTCAATTACAAGAAGTGTCAAACATCACGTACATAAAAGTGTTGCTATAATTAAATTTCACCAAAGAATATCTGAACAGCAATAAAGTGCCGAGCGAATACTGTTTTGTGAAATTATTTCAAATCAGTCCGAAACACGTTATTAAACAACTGATTAGCGGTAAGTGCCAAAAGCACGTTTATTTTTAAGTTATATTATAATTAAAGAGATGAGCGTATAGTATTTTTAAATTGTTGTTCCTAATGAATAATCGGAAAGTAAGCGCATGATATGTGCGACAACGTAATTCTAATGTTATTTAGACTAAAATTGTCAAATTGTGTACATTATCCCTACGCTAGAACAAATGGTGCTTCACATCGTAGAGTAGTGGTCGCTGGCATCGCACGCGCCGCCTGCGCGCGCGCCGATGGACATGTACTACATTGTAATGTTAATTCACCGAGTCTACTAGTTACTATTTTATATTCCCAAGTAATTATGATTCTCCTATTCGAAAAGGCTGAGATAATTAAATGTAATGTAATGTTTGGCAAATATTAAACGTAAGTAAGTATTGGTTTACATTATGTGTAACTTGTGTAAACGTGGCTTTGAAGTAAAAGTTTATGTGTAATATTATGTATTCACAGCTTATACGTGATGTAAAACCAAACGATAGCGTTTTGTACATTTCTATTGTTCTTACGAATAAGATTTTTACACGCAATCTTTAGTAGATTTATTAATTGTATATTTTCTACTGTTTACAGGGCAAAAGAGTTTGTACTAATAAAGCCATTATCGTGTATGGCTTAAAATATCGTGTCCACAATCATGTTAAAATTTTCGCTGATTTCGACGTTAACGGTTCTTATTACTGTTTAAAGTTACAATTCTTTTATCTTGAAGATATAAATATGTATAATGTTAGTCCATATTCTCTCTTCTCACTTCTTAATTTATATTTGGCTAAAATCGGTAACTCTTTAAAATTATTTTTTATTGATACGTAACGTTAAGGACATTACTAATTATAAGCAAACTTTTAAAAGTTAAAAGAATTGTAATTAATTTAAACATTCTCGTGCATGTAATTAGTATACGGGTGATGAATTAAATACCTACGTTAAAATCTTACTAGTACGAACGGTAGTATTTGTTACATCTTGAAAATTAAACCTAATCCGTAAAAGATCACCTGTGCACTTACATGTGTATCCTCTTTGATTTAAAACTTTTTTATGACTAAATATACAACCAAATAGTATCTATTTATACATTCTTAGAAAAATTAAAATACAGGGTTCTTAATATCGTGGACCTATCAAAGGTCACATAATAAGTAATCGATTTACAGAATTACATGGAAAATACTACAAATGTAATGTCACAATTACTACCTGTCAAGTAGGTAGTAATTGTGACTTTACATTTGTAGTATTTTGTATTGCTTGTATCTGATACCTATGACTTTTCTTACCTATTTCACAATCTTTTACTAAATCGCTTTTAAACGTCGAAATCATCTTTTGTCGATTAATCATCTTAAAATCTACACTTTTTGTAGAAATATGTACGTAAACATGTAATTATTTTAATTAATTAATAAGGAAATTAACTATTGTTGAGTGATTTGAGCACAGCATGTTGACCACGATATTGTTACATATATAAACTCGTTGACTTCTCGCCATTCCTTATATTGAATACCTATTATAGTTATAGTATTTTGTTAGATTTTTAATTATAGTATATTTATTTATCTTTCGCCTCGTATCACAATGCTGTCTAAGAACTTAACAATCATTAATTTCTTGAAGCCTTAATTTGAGACACTCACTTGATTTCCACGAAAAAAAATATTTGATAACTGAAAATCATAAATATGCAGTAGACCTCGAACAGTGTCCAAAGGTATGGAAACAAAATAGTAAAACATCGCACAAATCTCGCACTAAGACAAAACTGAACAATGTTAAGTATGCTGAACAGTACGTAGGTACAATAAACCATGTTATTTTATTTCTTTATTGGATTTTGGCTATTTTCATAATTTTTGTAAAGCGCGAACAGGTACTTAGCAACTAAATACACTGTAAATAATTCCGATGAATTATAAAATAATGTGGTATATTTTTAAATTATTTACATTTAATGATATATCAGTCACTACCTACGTCATTGTAACTATATTTCAATAATGTATAAAATTGACACCTAAGAGAGATTGATGGTCATAATAAATAATGTAAGTACAATACGTTACTTGTGGTACTACAAGGTAAGCAATATTATCACTGTATGTATTTAATACCTTTTGCTACTATTATGTATAAAATAAATATAATGTACTCGCATACACCTCGTAAGGAGTATAGGTAATATTGTAACTACTTAATGCGCCAGAAACTTACCTACATACTGTAAAGGCCTGTAATTTTGTACACCTTGATCGATAATAATTATTTTACAACACCAAATTCATTAAAACGGGAGTAAAAATATAAATCATGGTTTTATTGTTTTAGTACCCCTAACACTAAAAATAAAATTAACAATACGTAATTCATTTAATTTAATATATTTATTTAAAAAAACAAAAGTTATTATATAACTATACGATCTCGCTGACAGCTGAGCTCATAATTTTAAAAGCATATTAAATCAATGAAGCGAACATAGCAGAAAAATTACATGTTTCATAATAAAACCAATGTCATAAAAGAGTAAGTATGTAATATCGTAAGTATGACTTTCATTTTCTATCACTCGTTGATAAAGAAAACTCGCGGACTTTACAACGCAAGTCGATATACAGCTACTTACAGATTCAATTTCAGTTTCACAATAGGTATAGCGCTGAACTTGTTGTAAAGTGTTCTTTTAGTTCCTTACTTACACCATTTAATTCATTTAAGGAATTTCAATTACCTACATGTAGAATTAAGTGTGACGACCTTATTGATATAATATGTCTCAATTAGGGATGTAAAACGGTAATATTACCCTGGTACAATAAGGTAAAAAAAAATTACGTTATTTACGGTATTTTATGTTAAAATATGGTAATTTTCGATAAAAAACGTATTAAACGTACTCATACAGTCATACTCACTAAAATACTACAAATACGGAAGTGAGTATGTTTGTATATATCATGTGTATGTCGCTACTTCACTATTTGAATGAAATTTCCCAGAGATCTAAGCAGTATTGGAACTTAAAAAAAAACAGAAAACTGGGCTCGTGCGACTCATGCGTACTAAAAATCCCTCAAACTTAATTCTCAAGTCAAGAATTCAACATATGAATCACACCATGCCATAGATTATAATAATATCATGTGCAGAGGCAGAGCAAAAGATAGCACAAATTAAAATTTAAAACTTCGTAAGTCGCCGATAATATTACCATTATTTATATAAATGACTGTAAATTACCCGTATTTTACCAACGTTTTCAGTAAAATTACGTAATTTTGCAACTCTAGTCTCGATTGATGTATTTATTGGTATCAATTGGAAGTACAAAAATTTGTTCGTAATCCAATTAAGTTAACTCATTCCTAAAGTTTAATTGGTTTATGATTACGTGAAAGTGGATAGCTATTTACAGATTTTCTTTCTTTTTAACCCCCGAGTTTGACCGCTATATGTGTGTGTCTGTGGCACCGTAGCTCTTAAACGGGTGAACCGATTTGAAGGCGGTTTTTTTATTTGAAAGCAGGGTTTCTAGCGATGGTTAAAATCGGTTCAGTCGTTTGAAGATTTTCAGTTGTTTTCTAGTTGATGAAAGGTTATGAGTATCTTCCACAGGTCTGATCGATTTGAAATTTGGTATTCTGTTATTTCAATGATATTAGAAGAACATAGTAACCTTGAGCTGATGCTGCAGTACCAACTGGAATTTGCAGGATACCCAACTCCCTTACCCAACTTACAGCACAGAGCTCATTGGAATGGTCTTAATGAATAGGTTATAGATAGATGGAGAACTGGGCCTGGTGATGAAGTAGGAAAGGGAAATGAGGAAATGTTTGTGAAGGGGGATTTTTAAATTTAAAAAAAACGGTGTCAAAGTATCATAGAGGAATTATGTTTTCTTGATTTATTTAAGTGGAATGTATGAGTATGTATAACAAGGTTATATAAAATAAAAATATAGGCAAGTTACGTTTCAATTTCGATACAACTTCGTGAGCCCACGTCACTTCATTACGTCTGCAGCTGCAATGCCGTATCTCCGGTCTGAGGAGTGTCACTGTTCGCTGGTTCAGGCGCTCGGCACTTCTTGAGATGCGTCCTCATGTTCGAGGACTGGGTGAAGGCCAGCTTGCAGCGAGGACACGAGTACGGCTTGGAACCAGTATGGAAGTTCAGGTGCGACTTCAAGTGATGCTTCTTTGTAAAAGACTTCGGGCACAGCGTGCAGGAAAACGGTTTCACCCCTGTAAAACAAAATAATCGTTTTTTAACCGTTAACATAATTATTAAAAGAACCGGGACTACTTATTTGAATAAACTACTAACAGAACACCGTCTATACTTGGTACCGAAAATAGAATTATGAGATAAATATATTATTTATGTCCTTGTTTAAGATAATGTAGAGTGAGCTGAAAAGGATTTTTCCGTTGAAGTTTGTACCTATATTATATATATTTTTTATAATTAAATTAACATTATTATGTATCTTTATATATATAATTCTTCTGTGAGTGTGTATGTCACTGAACTTCTCTCAAACGACTGGACCGATTTTGATGAAATTTTTTGTGTGTGTTCAAGGGGATCTGGGAATGGTTTAGATTCACAATTTTGTCCGCTGGACAATGTTTTGACAGGACAACGTCTGTCGGGTCCGCTAGTTTTTATTTATGTTATAACCAGCTTCCACCAGCAGCTTCGTTCGCGTGATAGCTTTATAAATTATAGCCTACGGTACTCAGTGGTAAAATTGCATTTCACTGGTGAAATATTTTTTTAAATCGGTCTAGTAGTTTTTGAGTTTATTCATTACAAACAAAAATACAAATCTTTGCTCTTTTTATGTTAGTGTAGATGTATATTAATTATCGTATTGCCTTCTCTGTATGAGAAGACACGAAGAAGTTCGTAATAGGTCATATTCATAATTATTCATATTCATATCTTTATTTGCATTCCCTAATGTAGGTATAAAGGTGTTACAATGGCTTAAAGCTAATACGGACCATGTAGGGCACAGCAAAAAGTATAAAATTAATTCTTAAATTAAAGATAAAATTTAAAAAACAAATACATCCTCTGCCTAACCCTTCGAGGAATACAGGCGTGATACTATGTTAAAATAGGCTTGTGTTATTATTATTATTATTTTAATTAATTATCTTTGAAATATCCGCTAACCGCTAATGAGTATTTTATGTAAATGGCCGTGTGACGCACTTTCCAATCTAGTCTAGCATATAAGTACCGCGATAACGATAACCAATTAATTTCATTAAGCATTGATCTTGAATGTCGAGCACAAGGTCATATCACTGGAAATAATCATTCTTTATCAGTACTAGAAGTCGAAAGTCTTAGTTGCATTATATAATTTTATGTCTCGTTATATTTAACACTAGCTTCTGTCCGCGACTTCGTCCGCGTGAAATGCAAAAAGATTTTTTAAACCTGACTGGTAGTTCGAGAGATTAGAGCGTTAAAACAAACTCGTCAGGTTTATTATTAGTATAGATATTCGGTTAATTTATGGCAAATACGTTTATTTGTGCACACAGGTCAAGGTAGATGTTACAAAATAAATGTAAGTCAACCAGAAAAATCAAATCGACCATATCGGTCAACGGTAAATGTGGTGTAGATCGGGCTAACAGAAAGAGAATCGTTGATTATAGTAACTACGACTAGGGAGACACCTACCTTCGTCCAGCAAATAATAATGTCAACCACATATTATCACCTCTCTCTTGTTTGTATGACTGACCTGTGTGTAGTCGCAAATGTAGCGTCATATTGGAACGGTCTGCGAACCGCTTGTCACAGTGCGGGCACGCGTACGGACGCTCGCCCGAATGCGTGCGCTGGTGCTGCTTCAGTAACATCTTGCGGGAGAACGCCTTGCCGCACTCCTCGCACACGTGAGGCTTCACACCTGGAACCACAGAAACAGGAAGCCTAAATACAAGGGATAAAACAAGGATCCAAGTCTATACATACTAGAATACTTTGACGGCAGTATCGAATCTCTTGTCTCGGCGAAAATTTTTGAGTAACGTGAGCTTCATTACAGGTTATTTCGCGTGAATTACTTAGAACTCAGGTCCTTGGTCAACTACGAACTACGTGAGCCACACTCGCAATCCTTACATCTTTTAACTTTCGTAAAATTATAAGGTGCTAGAGACCCGCCCCTGCTTCGCACAGGAGCTATGGCGGCTCATGTAAAAACATTGAGATTTCTGCTGCTTAATCTAAGCTAAATGGTAAAGAATAATACAGTATATGATACACTTGAACAAATAGAAATAAATGCTCTAAGTAATGGTGAAAACCGCATGAAAATCCATTGTGACGTTTAGTAGAAATGCGGTCACACAGACAGACACGAAAAGCGACTTTGTTTTACATCTACTAAGTATGTAGGTATGAATAATATTGACAAATAAATATAAAATAATAGACTACCTCTAGGTATGTCAATCAGAAATATATTTTGCTTATTCAAAAATATCGGCACAATAAGATCGGTATATTAAGATATTAGGAACAATCTGCCTAAACTTTTCCCAACTATGTTGTGGTCGGCTTCCAGACTAACCGGATGCAGCTGAATACCAGTATTTTACATGGAGCGACTGCCTATCTGACCTCCACAACCCAGTAACTGGGTAATACATTATATGCCTCTTGGTAAGATTAGTTGTCAGACTTTCGGGTTTCTGGTTCTGACGACCCGTAACGACTGTCAAAGATCCACGGATGACAGCCGGGACCAACGGGTTAACGTGCTTTCCGAGGCACGGAGGAGTCTCGGCTTGTAAAGATGGTCACCCATCCACGGACCAACACCGGCAAGCGTAGCTTAACCTGATGAATCGACCCGTGCGGCTGTTAGTACTTAGCCACGAGCTCCTCCACTTGTTTTATACTATGGAAATAGTAGGTATGTTTATTGAAATTGATAAACAAATATGAAATAATAGACTATCATTAGGTATGTCAATCAGAAATATGTTTTGCTCATCCAAAAATATTGGCACTCTCTTCTAAAGATATTAGAGGAACAATGTTTATAATGAAGGAAACATGATCGCATTTCTATGACGACCTTTCTAAGAAACTGTAGATCTGTTTGAGGGATCTAGAAATCGTGCACGTTCGGGAAAGTGCAAACTTAACACTACGTAACTAATTTAATGTGTACTTGGTCGCGACACCGGTGATCCGTATTATAAACAAATTATTACTGGAATAGTAGTAGGTATAGAGACTGTCAGACTCAATACATTTTTTGATTCATCAAATTGAAACTGTAGTGCTATTCTGTAACCATCTCACCGTGATATCTTAGGTGAACTGAGCGTGGAATGAGCTGTCAGTTGCTAAGGATTGACACTATTGGCAGCTCACTTCACCCAAGTTATCACGGTGAGATATTTACAGAATAGCACTACAGTTATCATATAGTAGCACTCCACCCGCGAGTTTTTGCGCGTGAATTCCAAATTTTTCTCAGTAAAATTTAAGACCCCATCTACCCCATTTAAAACAGTTGTTTTTGAAAAATTTTAATTACTCTCTTTTTTATTTAATTAAATAAGTTTCCTGAAAAATTCAATTTATTAGGAAAAAGTATTTTAATTTGAACAGTATCCCCCTTTTTCACCCCAACAGATGATTTTTGCAAAACTTCTAAACACAAACATGGGTTCTGTCATTTAATTTTCAGATTAGATACGTATTCCAACTTTTCAATTCATCATAACATGCAGTAAAATCCTATTCTAATTAAACGTAATTCCCCCTTTTCGCACAGTCAAGGTTAAATTTTCGAAAAACCTATAAACTTGGTAACTATTTACTTTCTGTCAAAAGTCGGACCGCGTGTTATGGTAAGATTGTTCCATACAAACTTTTTCACCCCCTTGGAGGTCGAATTACCAAAAAACCCTTCTTAGCTCGCCTACATTAAAAATGGAACACTTGTGCAAAAATTTGACGTCCATCCCAGTAGTTTGGGATGTGCGCTAATAGGTATGTCAGTCAGTTTCTCCTTTTTAGGGTTCCGTTAAAAAACGGAACCCTTATAGATTCGTCATGTCTGTCTGTCTGTCTGTCTGTCTATCTGTCTGTCTGTCTGTCTGTCTGTCTGTCTGTCTGTCTGTCTGTCTGTCTGTCCGTCCGTATGTCACAGCCACTTTTTTCCGAAACTATAAGAGCTATGCTGTTGAAACTTGGTAAGTAGATGTATTCTATGAACCGCATTAAGATTTTCACACAAAAATAGAAAAAAAACAAATAATTTTGGAGTTCCCCATACTTAGAACTGAAACTCAAAATTTTTTTTTTCATCAATCCCATACGTGTGGGGTATCTATGGATAGGTCTTCAAAAATGATATTGAGGTTTCTAATATCATTTTTTTCTAAACTGAATAGTTTGTGCGAGAGACACTTCCAAAGTGGTAAAATGTGTGTCCCCCCCCCTGTAACTTCTAAAATAAGAAAATGATAAAACTAAAAAAAATATATGATGTATGTTACTATGTAAACTTCCACCGAAAATTGGTTTGAACGAGATCTAGCAAGTATTTTTTTTTAATACGTCATAAATCGTAAACTTATCGTTACTTGCTGCTACGGAACCCTTCATGGGCGAGTACGACTCGCACTTGGCCGCTTTTTTTTATACAAGGTGGAGATTACAATACGACAATAAATTAGACTTCGTATTTCTAATGACTTTTCCAGTCGACATTTAAAAATTCAATGAAGTACAATATCCAATAGTTGTCACTATAGCTAATCAGCTGATCGGCAAAACGCATAGTCGACTCATCACTACTACTTATTTAGTTTGTTAGAAAAAATCACTTTTATAATTTCGATTCGATCGATGTTAGGACTTATTTTATAGTTTCAAAATATTCTTATGCACTAGTGTTGCCAGTGTTTTATATTGTCGTCTCCATATTGTTTACATATAGGTAAATATCTTAAATACTTCTCGAAAATTTAATTTTTACCTATCATGAAGATGAGGAACAGATTTGTTCTTCTTTTTCCACTTTTTGGCAAACGCCGTTTATGAATCTAATAGTAATGTGATAACGAGATTTAGTCAGTCAGCACTCTTTTAGTCCCATATTCATGATAAGTGGCAGATCCACAGGTCATATAACAAACATGACCAAGTATTTTAACTTCCGCAATGTTATCAAAAGGATATTAACTGACTCGTTGGTCTAGTGTTCTCACGCGCTAGTGCATGAGGTCCTGAGTTCGATTCCCAGGCCGGGAAAAGTGTTATTGGGTTTTTCCACCAGGAATTTCTCAGTAACAGCCTGGGGTCTAAAATTTGTGCCCAGTTGATGGTAATAGGCTCACCCCCTATTACATGGGACTTAAACATAACTGGTGAAATGTGGGTGTACTATTGGGTAGGTATACCTCTGCCCAACCCTTCGAAGATTACAGACGTGATATTATGTTATAGTATCAATTTACCTGTGTGGATCCTCACATGCATGTTGTAAGCAACGCGTTGATTGAAAGACTTGGGGCAGAGTGTGCACTTGTACTCTTTACGGTTCCTGAAAACAAATAGAGCGAGATTTATAGGTATTATTAATCAATGCTTTACAAGCTTCTAAAGCTTAATAAAAATGAAAATAAAATATCTTAATTACTCTCAAGCTAGTTAAGGAACTAGCTTGAGAGTAATTCAAGTATTTCAGGAAACAGTAAGATACAATAATCCCTCACCGATGGATCTTCATGTGGCTGCTGAGATATCCTCGATCATTGAAGTACTTGCCGCACACGGTGCAGGTGGCTGCGAACTCCCTGGTCCCTCGGTGTATGGACATGTGGTACTTGAAGTTGCGCAGCTGAGAGAACGTCTTGCCACACTCGCCGCAAGAGTACCGCGCGGTCGCCGAGTGACGCCGCATGTGCACCGCGAGCGACTCACCACTCGTGAACACCTGGAAATTGCACATATTGGAAGACGATTAATAATTATATATTATAAGTTAAATCTGCGTCATCGAATGGATTAAAAGACGAGAAAAGTGGGATTGGTCGCCCTTTACTGTATTTACTATGCAGATTTGAAGGAGCTTGAAACATGAGTGCCTATGCAAATATGTGGTTCTAGTTTCGACAGTTTAACTTACACTTTAGTTCACTTTATAGTTATAGAGTGGAAGATAATATACCTACCTGCGCAACATCGATATATTAATTTATGTGTAAGTTATAGTTCATAACTTTGGCTTGTCCAAGTAAACCGTTTTCTGCGGAATAATGGGAATTTCAATAATTTATGTGCTTACGAAGAAACATTACAAGTTAGTTACGTGACTTCACATATAACAAATAACATAAAATGACTATAAAATAATACATAACATGTAAATATATTATTTATACAGGCATCCCAACTTCAGGCACTTTACTATAGACCGAGAAATAACAGCTTAGTGGACGTAGCATTTCAACCGCGAATGCAAACGACTACATGAATATAAATGCATTTTAGCGTAAAACATTTCCACTCAGAGCGTGGTGAAAGCAAACCTAGGTATTAAGGAAATGCTATCGGTATTGCTTCAAGAAGACGAGTTTGATTTAAAACAACCCTCAAGATATTGTCAATTCTGTCATTCCGATACATGCACGAATCTATCCATTCATAATATGCTTTTCATACGTGCTACGCGCGTGAGTGCAGTTTGGCCTGACGCCAGAACCCAAGGAACTAGATCCACAAGGTTTAACAGCATCACCGTTCATTTCCTATTTTCCAGCTAAACTTAATACTGGGATTTTTCACCGATCCGACCGATTTGAGGTTTCTAAAGAAATAGGTAAAGATAGAAATGGGGTCCTTCTATTTTAACAAAACAAGAGAGCAGTGATACCCCAGTGGTAACGGCCGCGACTTACAAGATATAGGTCGTAGGTTCGAACCAATACAGGCGCTTTACTTTGTGTAAATTATTTCATCATCGCTGCTCTCAAGACGGTAAAAGACAACATCATGAGGAAACCGGCATGTCTTAGAACCAAAATTTCGAAGATATGTGACATCTACCAAACCGCACAGGGCCCGCGTGGTGGATTACGGCCCCACTCCCTCTCACAGAGAGGAGGCCTGTGTCCCAGCAGTGGGAACGTTATAGGCTGATTATGCTGTAAGCAAACACCTCACAGCAATGTTTTCTAATTTTGACCTGTAACTGTAACCACATAGTTAATATGTTAAGTTTACCTGATTGCAAATAGTGCACTTGAAATCATCTCTCCGGGTATTTGGTAGACATGCCACTGTGGTAACTTTTTTCACGTCCCCTGCAGGCTCTGCTTCGCTAACCGCATCCGAATTTGATGATAGATTAGGTTTGGGAACATTGTTATTGCTATCGTTTAATATGTTATTTTCGTTTGTCTGAAAAATAATGTTAGATTACCGTCAAACAGATGTATATCTACCACAATTAATAAATACGATATGATTTAAAAGAAACTAAGCTACTTACTTTTTGTTTAGAAAATTGTGACTGCAACAAGTGATCAGTTTTTCTACGGAACGGTTTGTAGTTGTTAGGTATCCGAGGGCTCCATGGACTCTCTAATACATGATTTAAAATAGTTACTTTAGCAGACGTTGTCACGTCTATTTCTTTACTGTTTTCATCACTAGCATTGTCAATGAAGGATCTATTTCTATGAACTGGCGTCGGTTTTATCGAATCAAACACTGATGGTGCGATACTAAAGTCCAAGGAAGGAACATAAAATCCTGACAGAATCTGTTCCTGTATCCCCAATTGAAGCAAAGGATTAGCCGACATAGGGACATGGTTCATTAATATATTCATCGGTAAATTATTTGTTTTAGTGGCAAAAAACTGTGTGTTATTACTTGTCTCAGCCGAACAAACTTTTAGACAAGATTGGTCAGACAATGTTTTGTTAGTTTCACTGTAATCTGGTCCATCTTGAGTGCATCGCTGCTGCTTACGAAGGTGAAATACTGTAGGCGAATGACTAATGTGCTCGTTCGTTTTTTTATATGGTTCTAAGAGCGAACCGTCGGCGCTGAGATGTTTGCCATTTGCATTCGTCAAGAGCACAGATGCCGGAGCACGATAGCATTCATTTGATATTGCTAGCACGCCTGCCGTCAGACCGTTAACATTACCGTTTCGAGGATATGTCTCGATAAATAAATCACGTAGAAAAGAGTTCCTTTGTCGGTCTCCATACGGCGATTTCAGATTTCCTAAAGAAGACTGACGCTCTCCACTTGGATTCTGAGTACGTACCAGCGTATCTTTGCAATCTGAATTGCTAACTGAATACTGTAATACACCCCGGATTTCTTTGCCTTTCTTTATATTTATATATCGTTGATCTCTGCAGTCTTCAAATCCTAAAGTAAATATATTCCTTTTTGACAAATCAGTTTCATAGTGAAAACTTGAATCGAAATTATTATACTCTAATGTATCCGACATTTGCCGCAAATATTGACAGTCGACAAATATTTGCATAGCTTTTATAATGTCTAGAAACATTTCAATTTTTTCTTTTTGTACAGTGACCTCTCCATTATAAATGTAATAAAGCACAGATGACATAGCGTCGAGGTCAAAATCAGGCAAAACGATAAAAGTCGGCGACTCATCTGTGGGACAAGAAAGGAGAAGACGCTGTAAGAAAATGTTGCTAATTAGTCATTGTACAATTATATATAACAAAGATGATAAAAGCTTTGAAGAAGACGACAATGGGAAGTGTTTACTTACTCTGAGAAAAGTGCTAACACTGGCGAGCACGGCGCGATGTGCGCTGAATGCGCGCCCGCCGCACACGAGTTGCACGTCGCACCACTCCCCGTGCGATAGCCATTCACACATCTGAAATATCAATGAAAAAGAAATCTACTAACAATTATATTTTATTCCTTGTCAACAAAGGTACCTATACCTAGTTACAGGTTTTAAGAAGGTGTAATACGTATACCATTAAAAGTTGTGGAAGACCAGTGATAATGAACAGCACTTTAAACATTTACAATAGAACAATCATAACACACCCACAACACACTTGATAATAGCCTGTGAAAACACACCGTTACAAAATGAATTAGAGAAATAATTTAAGAATTTCTTTCACGCAATTCTCGAGTAATTTGGATGGGGCTTCAACGGCGATCCGGTGAGCACGGAACCAAACTCGGACGTCTGTAAACACGCTATGTTTGTGGCACACTTTTAATTCCGCGCCGATCGTGCAAATAGATGCCTCTGCTCGGTATCTGTGCTGTAGCAGTGACATGCACGCCCGATGTCTCACACGCCAGTAAAGGCTAAATTAACCAAACACACCCGACCAGGTCAACGTTTTTAAAGTAGCACCACTCGTGAAAGTGTAGAGCAAATAGGTCTAATCAAACAAGAAGAAAATTGGAAGCATCATCTCATATATACTACCTACGTCTCACTTGACAGCCATACTTAACTTACAACGTCGTTATTTAAATGAGCAAATGAAATTGGTAAGCAATGTTTTATTTGTATGAAAGCCTATCCATTTAATTAATTCATTAGCAGTATTCGTACTGTGCTTACATTAAGTTTTGTATCAAACATACATTACAAGATCAATTACCGTGCAAGAAGCGCATAAGTAATTCTCCGAATATTTAATGCCAAATGAAGTAGGAGTAAGCTAACTGATTTATTGGTTTATCACATTGCTGCCGAGATCAAGTCCACGGTAAGGTGATAAAATATGTAGCGCTTTACTTCAAACACTAAACACATGATTCATGCGAAGCTCGTTTATATTTTCGTAGTTTAAAAACCGCAGCGAATATAAGTAGTTCTTGCCAAAAATCACAGACCTAACCATTGCAAAAATTAAAAGCTTTGTAAAAAAACCTGTGTAAAAATTACATAACATAACATCACGCCTTGCTTCCCCGAAGGGTTGGGCAGAGGTGTCCTTGTAGCAGGTACACACACATTTCGCCAGTTATGTTTAAGTCCCATGTAATAGGGGGCGAGCCTATTGCCATCAACCGGGCACAAATCCAGACTCCGATCTGCTACTGAGAAATTTCAGATAGAAAAACTCAGTAACACTTTACCCGACCCGGGAATCGAACCCAGGACCTCATGCTCAGCAGTAGCGCTTGCGACCACTAGACCAACGAGGCAGTCAAAAATTAATAGCATTAAAACGCTTTTTCAAACTAAACTTACCAACTACTAAAAGTAGAAAGCTAGGGTCAGATTAGTTTCTAGTACATTATCGATTATCTACAGCATATTCCAGTTACCAGAATACACATGCTATCGACGCTGTCGTATTGTAACGTTAATTACCGATTTGCCGATATCAATTAACTCGTGAAGGTATTTTAAGATTAAGATTAATAACCCGTGATCCATGAAAAATTGTAAGCCTCTTTCTTGTCCTACTTTGTGAGGGCGACTGTTGTTTACCTAGCGGATATGAATGGCTAATATTTCAGGCAATTTGTAATATGTACAACTGCAGTAACAGTAGTGAACAGTACGAGTATAATTTCTCATAGAAGAGAAATGCAAGCATGACAGATACTCTTGCGCATTTGAATTCTATGGCCAATAAAAAAAGTAAACGTTTCACTGAAAAGTTTTCAAAAGCAGATGAAAAAAGCGAAGTTTAAGCTACTATAAAGAGATTTTTTTAATGATTCGCTTCTTAGGGGTGTTCCGTTGGTGAGTAGGTAAATAGGTACCAAAAACCAATTAGAACCAAAATACTTGTTTGATTTTTCCGAACGTAACATCGGCTCAGAGTGAGAAAGCCTTGTTTTTTTTAGTTCTTATATTCTAGTTCTTACTTCCCACTTGAGTATGCAAACACTATAGAAGTTATTGGACTCAAATGTAAACATCGATTTATACATATTTGATCTAAAGTTTAATCCGTAGCACTACCTGTTCATTCAGCTCATCATAACATAACATCACGCTTTGTTTCCCCGAATGGTTTGGCAGAGGTATATCTATTGTACACCCACATTTCGCCAGTTATGTTTTAAGTCCCATGTAATACGGAGCGAGCCTATTGCCATCGACCGGGAACAAATCCGGACTCCGGGCTGCTACTGAGAATTTCCTGTTGGAAAAACCCAATAATACTTTGCCCGACCTGGGAATCGAACTCAGGACCTCATGCTCAGCAGTAACGCTTGCGACCACTAAAACAATGAGGCAGTAGAGAAAGAAATAGTATAGTTAAACATACACTACACTTTCGATAAGAAAGTTGGAGACAAAAATGCTTTGTGTTTTAAAAGGACTTCCGAAAATGATTGTTTCTCACATTACCCGATCTCATGAAATGAATCCCTCCATGTAGGAGCACAAAACTAAATGGTTAGATTGCCATAGTATATAACCATTTTTTTACTATGGCGTAAAGAACTTTAAGCGTTATAATATAGCTTCTTCTAATATTGACACTGACACGTAATGAAATAGAAGGTTGGGACAAATAAAATTAAACCTACTATCATTGTACACTTGTAGCACTTGAAAGAACGTAGGTAGCTAAGTAACTTTAGATACTAATTCAGTAAATCATAGCTTCACGATACACGAATACCCAAAATAACATAAGATTTACCAGATGTCTTCAAAAAAAAATTGTTTTTTATATTATAATCTTTAAATGCATTTTTTGCGTTTTAGTTTTTACATGATTTTGATAATTGAGTAGAATAGGCACGGTACATTCATTACGCATATTCAGGAAAAAACACCAACTGAAAAACCCTTTTCTTTGAAAAAATAAATAGGAAAGTAACCAAATAAAATAACCACTTTTACGTATGCCTACAAAAGTCAATTAGGTATGTACACAATTTTTATATACAAAATAAAAATTCTTATAAATGTTCGGAAAAAGTTGAAAAAATATTGTAATTGTTTCGCTGCGATAAAAAAGGGAGATCTATTAGACTTACTGTAGCGATTTGAAATCTCCAACATGTAACATTTAATTTCCACTTATGTACATAAATATTTTCGTCCAAAAGCGCGGGAAATTCACTGACAGGGGACCGAACCAATGTCTGCGCGTGAGTCCTCCACACTGACGGTATCCAACACGCATGCTCCAACGTGTGTTACCGCTGACCATACTACTGCCTCTTTTAATGGCAGGCGGTATTCCATACTTTACGTGTGCCAACAAAACCCGTATATTGGACTTTCAACAAAAATATTCGATTGCCTGCTAACTAAATAATACTTAGATTCTTGTTTGTGAATATTTCTAACAAGAGCTTTTCAGTTTTTATTCAAAACACGTTATGCAAATTCGTGCAAATGTGCGGGACACTCATGGAACATACAGTTATAGATATTAATCATACAGATTTAGTTGTTACTTTGTCATTTATACTTACACGGTGTTATTAAGCGCATATATATTTTTCTTTGACACCTTTCGAAAAGTAGGTAGGAACCTTTAGAACTTAGCCTACCTTTCACGGCTGTTTTGTTTTTCACAATTTCTAATGCTTTCTGCATAGATTGTAAGGCAAAAATGCAAGCAAGATAATCCCGCAATGAATATCCCACTACACAGAACTGCTGCTCTTGAAATCTAATATATTACATGTGTTAATTTGTTAATAAGTAAGATGCCTTCATCATATTATTAACAGCTGATATGATGATGATGATGATGTAGGCATCCTACTTCTTAGCAAGTTAATTTTAGGGAGCATTGTGGAGTGAAATAGGTTGGGAAAGTGTATTAAGACAGTTTGGACACACAGAAATGATTGGCTCTCATAAGAAATCGTAGTCGTTATAGTATTGATATTTGGCTCTATTGACATGAGTTTGCCGACCACTGCCATTTGCTATTGCTATTTTAACCCCTTGGGGATGATTTTACAAAAACGCTGAATCACGTAATACCTATTTTATTTCTTACCAAAAGCATAAATTTAAATGTTCATATCCCTTACTTAAGAAATGAAAAAGAAAAAGATTTCCCAAACAAGCTTTCATCCCCTATATCACCCATTTAAGTCAAAAATTAGCCTATGTCCTTCTCCAGGATGCCATCTATCTCCATGCCAAATTTTACAGAAATCCGTTCAGTGGTTTAGGCACTAGGTAACATACCTACAGACAAAGTTAGGTACCTACTTTCGATTTTATAATCATTTTTATGTTTTGCTTGAGTATAGTTTTCATTGTATTTGTTGGTATATTGGCGTGTGCTAGCTGACATATGGCAAATAATTTAATTTAATGTTCTGTGTCTCGTAATGTTAATTACTTTGCATACTTACTATTATAGGTATAGAATCAAGTTTTTCTAACTGAACACACAGGTGTGCTACTGGGAAGTTTTTATGCGCCACTTCTTCTTCCCAGCTAAACCACTTGGAAGTGGTGAAGGGCGAGCGTTTTGGAGACTCTTATGTAGTTTTGACGTTCGAAAAGTGCTGATTCTCACCCTAATTTGAATAAATGACTTGATTTTTGTCTTTATATAATTTTAGCAAGCTAGAAAATTGGAGAATCCTGACTCGGATAGGTTAAGCTAACATTGTCATTTTACTAATAGAGTGCAAAACCGAGCGAAGCAAGCTCGAAAATTAAAGCATTCTGAATCTGGATAGGCTAGATTTTCTGTGTGATTTTACTAAATGAATGCAAGAGCTTTAGAATTGGACCACGTCTCTCCCTCTTTAAACCATAAACAAATAACGGGCCTCTTAGAATTATCAAGAATTTTAGATTTTGGATAGTAATTTTAAGAATTTTTCTCTATCATTTGTTAAGGTAGGTATAGCTCCACAATTACTGAAAAATGTGTGCAAAGTCTGGACAGGTCCACTCAATCTGTGTGGTTCTTTCCTCAATCTTTTGACCACCAGACCATAAGACCATGTAGATTGGTGTCAATGGTTTCTGAAATGGTCTTCCATTTCAGACTCTAGTCTAGATACATGATCTAACCAAGATTATGTCTGGACTTTAAAAGAGAGTGTCGCTGTGACCTCTGAGTTTGTTTCGACCTTTCTTCTCAGAGTAGTCAGATAGGAAATGCCGACCTCATCTAGTTTTTAAAATATGATTGACGTGTAAAAGTGTTTGTACAAACCTACTTACAGAAATAAAATCGTTTATCATTAATTATAAATGTGAGATTTAGGTAGGAAGCTAGTATGTACTAGGTAGGTACCTATTTGTTTTTGCACCCACGATAAGTACAAGAGAGATTCCTATTGGGGCTTAAAGTTCGAAAATACTTGTATCTATGGAATACTATGGATTCGTAAATAACTGGGTAACTGCAAGTATTAACGTGAACACTGTTAAAAAATGGTCTAATTATTAAGTCACGCTCATCTAATATTCTCGTTCTCACTGTTATTTTATATAAGTGTAGTAAGTAATGTTGGACTTAATGTGTTCTCTAATAGGCGGTTTACACTCTGAGTGTTACACGTAAACTTGTAATTGTAACTTAACTCAGCAATTAAAGTCCGAGGTAACTTACACAAATTCTTGGAATAATATTTTCGACTGATTAAGTACCTACGAGGGATGATAAGATCTAAATTAGAAAGGCTATTCCGACTAACTGTGACCCGCCTGACCTGTCTACCTTTTTCACATAGGTAATATAGGCAGATAGGTATGTATAATTAGTCTACTAAGACTTTGGAAATTAAAATATTTTGTCGACCTGCTTCGTCCTATTACCTACCTATTCATAAGTAAATGCCTAAGTAGGTAGGTACCTATCTAATCGGGGTGTAAATCTGCAGAGGTTGATCAATTTAATCTTCAAAAACATAACACAATTTATTTTGGGCCGTGTTGTTCACTCCGCATTAAAGGTTTGAAGCTACAAGTACGCGGCGGGCTCGACTTGTCGGGCCAGTTCAGTGAGCGTAACGTAGTCAGAAGATGTAAGAGTTACGCGATAGAAAGAGAGGCAATTTCTAGGTGAATATAACTATAGATAATTAGCGCTGTGCGCCCTTTTTTTTGGTGGGATATTATCAAATAATTTCGGGACGCTCTGGGCGGAGCGGGAGGGCGTATCAGACTCTTACTGACTAAAACCCACCCGTGTCACTTGCCTGTATGTTGCCAGGAGCCACCGTATCCCTTTGGGACTTTCCCGCTACCCCAGCAGGCATCGGCCCTAGCGGACCCCGTCAGTTGTGCTGACATCTCTTTGAGGCGCGCGTAGAACACAACGCGCCGTCGACCCGGGACCGGGTCCTTCTCGGACGGCGAGCTACCCATTGCTCACCGTCCGCAAGCCTGCGCCTACGGTGGCCGGGAATCGGCATGGGATTCCCGACGCCCAGGGCGTCTCCTGCGGCTGCTAGGGGCGTGAGGGCGCGAAATTTGCCTCTCCCTCACGCGTTCCGCCTTCCTCTCCTTCTCCTTCGCGAGCATTAATGCTTCGCAGAAGGAGGTGACGGCTTCACATGCGATGGCATGGGAAGCCGTCACCGCCGCCGTCGCCGCTCCGTACTATGGTCTGGACCAGGGCCGGACGCGAGAGATCACCGCCGCCGATCGCCTCTACGAGGACACGGCGGTGCCACGCCCAATCCGGGCAGACCTCCACCGTATGCTCCACCATGTCCTCCGGGCGATCAACACAAAGGTGACACCCGGGCGTTTCCTCCCGCCTTATCCGGAACAGGGAACCTCCCGAAACAACCGTGTCCAGTGAGGAACTGCGTCAGGCGGAAGGTGAGCGCTGTGCGCCCTGAATTGCACTTTATTGTGTAGTAGCAAGAATCGCTTTTTTGGGTTCCGTAGTAAACAAGGAACCCTTGTAGTTTCGCCATGTCCGTCTGTCTGTCCGCGGCTTAGCTCAGAGACTCTTAGTACTAGAAAGCTGTAATTTGGCATGAATATACATATGTATATTCATGCCAAATTACAGCTTTCTAGTACTTACGTGCGTAGCCTTTACGTGTAGGGGGGGATAATATTATCCCCCCCTACACGTAAAGTGGGGATGCTTTTTTTTCATCTATGCCATAATGTGGGGTGTCGCTGGAGAGGTCGTTCAAAAATATTGCGAGTTTACGAATACCATTTTTGGATTCAAGGATCTGTTTTCGAAATATTAAGCTTTAAAGTGCAAATTTTTGTTAGAGTCAAGCGTCCCCTTCTCCCTGCCAGCTAAATGGTTGGTTTTGGATATGTGAAAAAATTCATGGCAGTAATATATATAACGAAATAAAAAGCGATTAAAAACGAAATCACAGCTAAGTAGGTAACAAGTTAACGAGTAATAATCGACCAAATTACATTTGCGGTTGCAAAAACATGTTCTACATGTTCTCCCATACATTCCGTATGGGACATGTTTTTCAACTAAGTACAAGTTCAGTTTGTTCTTGGGATAAATTCATCCCGACTACGGAACCCTTCATTGTGCGTGGTCCAACACGCACTTGACCAGTTTTTTTTTTTATTTAAATGATTTTGCGGAGTGGAAACATTAAACCTATTGATAAACTTATTGTAAGCAAAGATAAGCATGGCGCAATGGCTCAAAGGTTAGCAGAGCTGCGCAATTTGGGTTGGAGTACCCGTTTTCCAGGGTCTGACTAAATGCATTAGATTTAAATTACCTAATGTTAGAAGTAGCGCATGTGACATCATATTGAATGGAGAAAAACTGGGATTTATTCATCAAACGGTTTTCCTATAAATATTTTAGAAAAACTAAAAAAAAATACTTTCCTTAAATTTGAAATGAAGAATGTTTTACATGGGTGAAAGTGTCGGGAATTGATTACTTTCGGTACCCTCGTATAACAATCTACTATTCCATTTTCTAAGTTGACAAAACACCAGAAATGTGATTCTTCTTCAAGTTCCATCATCATCATCATCATCAGCCTATAGGTAGCAGTCCACTGCTAGACATAGGCCTCTCTAATTCCACGTCATTCAGCTCGATTCTCAGCAACTCTCATCCAGCTGCTACCAGCCACCCTGCGAAGATCGTCGCTCCACCTAGCCTGAGAGCCTAAGTACTTAGGCTACCTACATTACGTTTGCCGAATCCCGGTCTCAAATCTCCACTCAAGAACACGACGTTCAAGTTTTTACGAACGCGTAATTAAGTTTGTTTTTGCTGATTACCAAAAACTGCTAGTTAGAGACATCGTTTAATTTTCATACAATAATTAACCTCCATCAAAAAAATCTGAAATAAACCAATCTATTTCAGATTTTTCGCTTTAAAAACTTCAGAGATAAGTGGGGTGTTATTATTTAAAGCCAGAGGCCGATGAAATTAAACATAATTTGAGTTTTATGTTTTATTTGCGCGTCACACGCTTTTTCACAAAAGTAAATTCTATTCTATTCTATTTTTCTCTATGGCAATGGTGCCGATGTCGACAATTCTGCCAATGTCAGATGTGTTAGGAGAAAACGTGCGAAGGAAGGAAACAAAAAAAAAAAGAAAAAAAAAGGAATTAAAACACTACTATCATTGAATTTTGTGTGAAACTTGTTGACGGGTATTAGTAGTACACTGAAACAAACAGATAAACATTATTGTTAGTTATATTATTAAATATGTACATAAATGATCACAAACCACACAAAAATCATCATAATTTGATTTCATTGACACGGATAAAAAACATCAAAGCCGCAAAGAGCTTTGGAGAAGAATGTGTTAGTAGGGATGGAAAGTTAGTTGGGACAGGGATCTTTAATTTAGGGAGATAACTATACAAGTCATGGGCTGGGTTATTATTGGAGCAGTTAAAAAAGATATGCTCCAAAGTACCTTCATCCAACCCACATTCGCAGAGCGATGTATCTCTGACCCGGATTTTGTGAAGGAAAACCGGAGAACAGCAATGGCCTATACGGAGACGGCAAAGAATAGTGATCACTTTCTTGGATATTTTCTTATAAGGAAAGAACCAAGGCTTGGGAGTAACATTGGGCTGTATCGCGTGATAAAAGGCACCCTTCTTTTTACTCGAATTTTGCCACTGCACTTGCCATGAGGTTAGCAAGCTCTTTCTGGGAAGGCTCAGCAAATCATAGCCCTGACATTGGAAATGTTTATGGTCAACGTCTTGGGACGTTACAGCATCCTTAGCAAGAGCATCAACATATTCGTTCCCTTTTATGCCACAATGACTCGGAATCCAAACCAAGTGTACGGTTTTATGATTCTTGGCACAAGAGAAAAGAGACTTTTTAATTTGAAGCAGAATTGGACTGTGAAGTTTACTCTTATACGGATTTTGCTCCAGAGCTTGTAAACAACTAAGTGAATCTGTAAAGATGACACCAAATCGAATGCTATGAGCCTCTATAAATAGACACGCTTCTAGTATGGCCACGCACTCACCCGTAAACACTGAAGATTGTACAGGGCATTTGAATTTCAAGACAATTTTGGAGTTTTGGTAGTATACCGCAGCACCAGTGCAACTTGCATCTGATAATTTAGAGGCGTCCGTGAAAAATCTTTCAAAATTGTACCAACGCTCACCAACCGCCGCGTTGAAAATAGAGTCCGCCGCAGGAGACTTTTTTGATATGCCAATATTGTAGAAAATATCGGGTTTAAAACAAATAACTTCGTAGTCAAAACTGAACATAGGAAGTTTCGGAAACTGAATGATAGGGGAATCTAAATTTTGATAACAACGAAAGGATTTTAAAAACAAAGGGATTTCTTTATGGTTCCAATAATTGGAACTCCGGGATGCAACGTCCAAGTCGTCCACTTTTTGAACAAGAGGGTGGGAGGATTTGGTAATGACTCTAGCCCAGAATCTCGATGCTAGATACTGCCTTCTCAAGGCCAATGGTGGTTCTGCACACTCTACTTGCAACGCGTTAATTGGCGAGGACTTCATACATCCTGATATGATCCGTAGACACTTAGCCTGAATTCTGTCCAACCTTGCCAAAGCACCTTTGTTGCAGGGAATTAAAAGAAAGGATCCATAGTCCAGAACACTCCGGATTAAGGCATTGTATACCAGTTTCATGGTGTAGGGATGTGCACCCCACCAGACACCGGCAAGCACTTTTAATATGGGGATAGTTCTCTCGCATCTATTCACTAAATAATTTAGGTGATGTAAACCACTCAATTTGGAGTCCAAAAAAACGCCTAAGAATTTTACTTTTGAAGAAACCGGTATACAATGCCCTTGGATGCCCACTGAAATTTGAGGGATCAGCCTCTTGCGGGAAAATACAATGACAGCACTTTTGGGGGCAGACAAACTCAGACCATTAGAATTTAGCCATTGGTTTAGAGAGTCCAGGGACACGCAGAGAGATGATGCAGCGTCGCTAACTGATTTATTGGTAACATATAAAGCCAAGTCGTCAGCGTACTGAAGAATTTGACAATCATTATTGAGGCATGAATCAATGTCAGCTGTATATAAGTTGTACAGTAAGGGACTAAGCACAGAGCCTTGTGGTAGGCCCTTCCATGACATCCTGACGTCAAATTCCTCACCCGGGACTCTCAAAACCAAAGTTCGAGACATGAGCAAATTGCAGATGCACTGTACCATTCTCTCCGGTATCCTCAGCTGTTGCAATTTTTGCCTGAGAATGGGAAGAAGGACATTGTCATAGGCAGAGGAAATGTCTAAAAAGGCAGCGACTACGGATTCATTTTTGGAAAACGATGAGCGTATATCTGAAACCAAAACCCCAACACTATCCATGGTACCGAGTCCCTTTCTAAAACCAAATTGAGACCTAGGAAGTAAGTCTCTTGATTCCACTATAAATTCTAGTCGATTCTTTATTAAATGTTCCAATAATTTTGCAAGGACTGATGACAAAGCGATCGGTCTGAAACTGTTTGGATCATCAGCGTGCTTGCCAGGTTTTAAAATAGGTATGATAATTTGAGTTTTCCACTGATCGGGTACCCAGCCATTGGTGTAACAAAAATTGCAAATGTCTAAAAAATATTTTTTTGCTCTATGACCTGCGTGTGACATAAAGGAATAGACAATACCGTCTATACCGGGGGCAGAGTCATGAACATATTTTAAGACAGAGTTAAGCTCCTGCATAGAAAATGGTGCATCAAAAGGATCTTCTGAAGAAATGGGAGACGGCTGATTATATTCTGCTTCCGATGGTACATACGGAGGAGCCAATTTATCAAAGAACTTGTCAGCAGTCCCTCGGGGGATGGGGGAAGAAATTGAAGGGGAACATCCAGATCTAAAACGGTTGATCTTCTTCCATACAACTGATAAAGGAGTGGAGGGGGACAGAGAACCGCAAAAGTCAGCCCAACCGGCACGTTTCTTCCTTCGCAGCAACCTTTTAGATTTAGCGAGAGTCCTGTTATATGCTATTAGGTTATCGCTAACCATCGCCTCATTGTACACAATCTCAGCATCATCCCTTTCCCTTATAGCTGTTGTGCATTCCTGATCCCACCATGGTGGGGGGGGGATCTTCCCACGTGCTGAGTTTTTAACAGGGAAGCATGAGTCTGCACTAGCTGATATAGCAGAAATGAGGTTATTATAACAGTTTGACACATGGAGGGCACCAAGAGAATCAAAATCATGGGGAACTAAATTTGGAAGTGTATCGATCTTGTCCTCCAATAATGAGGCATACTTTAACCAATCAGGGTTAGATAAATTATACCTCAAGAGTGGAGGGCTTGATTTTTCTAAATAAGTCTTTTCAGCCAAAGAAATTATAATTGGATAGTGATCACTACCATGTGACAAACTGGTACACTCCCAATGACAAGACGCTGCAATATCCAATGAGCAGAAGGTGAGGTCAACACAACTCTTATTCTGTCCAGGAAGAGACCTACGAGTTGGGCAACCATTGTTTAATATACACAGGTTAAGGTCATCTAAGATTTCAACTAAACCTTCCCCAAAAGAGTCGCAACGTTCAGAACCCCACCTGAAATGATGGCAGTTGAAGTCCCCCATAACAAGTACAGGGCCTTGTATGTTTTCTAATGTACACTTTAAAATTGACAGGAAACTTTGATGAGGGTGAGCAATATAAATAGATAAGAGGGTTATACCCTCTACCCTACAAGCCACAATATTAATGTTATCACCTAGAGGAGTCTGAGATACAACCGCAAGTGGTACACGATTGTTCACGCAGAGAGCCGACCCGCCATAGCCATCAGATCGGTCACATCTGAGAATATTAAAAGAAGGTACACGGAAACTAAGACTCGGGACTAGCCAAGTCTCAGCAAGGGAACAAGCTAAAGGTTTATATTTGTTTAGAAGGAATGTGAGCTCGTGCTTCTTATGCCACACGCTCCTCACATTCCATTGAAGGAACACCAACCGAGCCATTATTATGGGATGAAAGAGAGTTAATAAGTAAAGTAGCAACGTTGGGCGGTAATTGAGTTTTGTTTGATGAAGAAATTAAAGTTAAAAGAAGTTTACTGAGAAGTTCAATTATTGAAGACAGGTTTTCAGGAGATTCTGATAGTTGATTATTGAGAGCACAGCCATTAGGCTGAGAAGATTGGGGAGTGCTAGTGAGTTGCTGATGAGCTGTTTTATCAAAAGAAGGAGAAAGGGGAGCATGGGTCATTGGCTTAAGAAATACAGTTTTGCGGTATGACTGAGATTGTGATTTAGTAGTGTCTGCATAACTACGAGTAGAAATTGGAACTGTTTTACTAGCTTCTGAATAGGACATCACTTTCTCAGCCATGATTGTTTTTATTGTCCTCTGTCTGCTGTACTCCGGACAGGCCCTGCTATTTGCAAAGTGACTTCCAGAGCACAACACACAGAAAGCTTCGCTCTCAGCTATGCTACAACCATCACCGGGGTGATCATTGCCACACTTGCTGCAACGGGGTTTGGAACGACAAAGAGATTCTACGTGACCAAATCGGCAACACTTGCGGCATTGGATGGTGGGGTAGATATACTGTTCTACAGTTAATGATGTGTAAAAACAGAATATTCTTTTTGGTAAAACTTGGCCATCAAAAGTGATGACACAAGTTTCCGTGGGCCTGTATTCAATTAAACCATCTTTGTTAGATTTCCTGTTCAATCGCCTAACTTTTAAAATTGGACCACAGCCTACGGGAACTTTTAAATATGTGAGTACTTCCTCTTCTGAAAATTCTGTAGGGATGCCACTCACAACACCCATGCGAGTTATATTAAAAGATGGAATTAAAGCCTCATATAAATTTGTCCCTAGAACCTTATTGGAAATGAAAGCGTTTGCGTCCTGAGGGGCTGCAAACTCAACCGATACACGGTTTCTACCAACTCGTTTAACTGCAATGATATTGGAGAAATTTTGATTAGACAAGAAGCGCCCAAATGTGACAGGATGTAGGGTAGTTCCAGAATTGGGTTGAACTTCCTGACGGGAAACATGAACTATATAAGGTCCTTTGTCTGTGACTGAATATTTGACACGACCTATTTGAGTTCTTGGTTGTTTGGTAGGACGATTGATTTCATCACCGGGACGTTTACGGAGGGTAGACTGGCTAGGAAGGATTTGGGACTCCAGATTACAGACCACATCTGCAAACTGGCTTAATGGGTTGGGAGTGGGGCTCAAATTATACGGGGAAAATCCAGAAAGGGGGGTAGAAGGGGTATCATCAGGAGGGTCGGGGGGTTTATTTTTATCCATATTCAAGAATATGAATAATGGTGATCAATACAGATAAAAAAACACAAACCTGATATCAGGTGACAACAACGTACACAAACAAACACAATAACAAGTCACAAAAAAAACACAATGTCACAAAAACCAGCTAAAATTCTAAACACACGTGATACCCAGAAGCACACTGTGGCGAGAATCCCACAAAAGTAAAATTGGAGGGAACAAAAATGACATTAGACATTGACAGATAGGCTGCGTTCAGAAATCAAAAAAAGGTTTAACACTGCCCCTCGATTGAAAATCTGTCATAGATTGAAATCGTTACAAAACTATTGGTACATTAGAAAAACAATATTTACTGAACAATATTTAAGATTTGTTTCATGGTGTGCAGCTTTTCACCCGACAATGATTTTGTTAATACATCTGCCACATTATTATGAGTAGAGACATATTCAACATTAATTAATTTTTTACTTATAATATCTTTTAAAAAATGGTGTTTTATATCAATGTGCTTGGCACGTTTGCTATTTTCAAATGATTTTGATATTTGAATTGCACCTCTATTGTCCATGTACAATACACACAACACATCACTTTTCAGTCCATTCAAATCACTGTATAGTCCTTTTATGTAGAGTAAGTCACATGCACTAGTTGCAGCTGCTACATATTCAGCTTCTACTGTTGACAGAGAAACGCATGCTTGCTTTCTAGAAAACCAAGCAACAGGACATCCATTGTATAATGTTACAGATCCTGATACACTTTTTCTGTCCGTGTGTGAACCTGCCCAGTCTGCATCAGAGTATGTTTCTATAGATGCCATATTTTCAGATTTTTTGTAGTGTAGTCCAGTCTCTTGTGTTCCTTTCAGGTACCTCAGAACTCTCTTGGCCTGTATCCAAAGGCTCTTTGTAGGCTTATCCAGGTATTGACTTAAGTATGAGGTTGCATAGGTAATATCCGGTCGTGAGACTGTTGACACAAACATGAGACTGCCAATTAACTGGCGATAAGGTACATCAGATATTATTGGCTCATTTTCATCAAATTGGTATCCTTTTGTTAATGGTGTAGTCGAGCTCTTGCAGTCTTGCATGTTGAATTTTATGAGCATGTTTTCTATTTGTCTTTTCTGTGCCATCTTAAGACCATCTTCTTTCTTTTCAATTTCCATTCCTAGAAATGACTTAGGAAACCCAAAATCTTTAGTTTGAAATTCCACTTTCAGATATTTCACCACCTTCTCTATATCTTCTTCAGTTCCAGTTAGAATAATATCATCAACATATATTAACATCCACACATTCAATGTTTCTCCTCTGTATAGACAGACATCATACTGAGATCTTTTGAAACCCTTTTCTTCTGCAAAGCTATTAAATCTTTGGTTCCAACATTTGGGACTTTCTCTTAATCCATACAATCCTCTATTCAGTTTTAAAACTTTGTACTTTGTTGCTTTGACACCTTCAGGCGGTTTGATGTACACTTCAGATTCAAGCATCCCGTTCAAAAACGCTGTGGGTACATCAAGCTGTCTTATATTCCATCCTTTCTGTACTGCATGTGCAAGGATTGTTCGAACTGAGGATATTCTTGCTACTGGAGCATAATTTTTCCCAAAGTCAGAGTCTTCTTTTAGTTGAAAACCCTTCACTACTAATCGAGCCTTTTTCAAGTTATTTTCTTTAGTTTTAAATACCCATTTTGTATCTATGGCTTTCTTGTTTTCAGGTAAATCAGTTTCTGTCCATGTATTCATTTTTTGTAGAGCTTGTATTTCTGTTTTGATGGCTTCTTCCCATCCATTTTCCATAGCTTCTTTAAATTCCTGTGGATCTTCTGAACTTATCAAGCAGTATGCTTCATACATTTCATATTCACTTAGATGTTTTGGTGTAGTAACTAATCTGCCACTTCTCGTATTTTGGCTAGTACTTTCTTGAGCCTTTTGTTCTTCATTTGTCTTTCTCTCTTTAATTTTATTTTCTTCTTCTTTTCTCTTTCTTTCTTCTTCATCTTTTCTCTTTCTTTCTTCTTCATCTTTCCTCTTTCTTTCTTCTTCATCTTTTCTCTTTCTTTCTACTTCATTGTGTTGTACCTCATCTTTTTCTTCAATGTATACTTTATCATCTTCTTGTTCATTAATCTGAGCTTGTTGGTACTTAAAATCTCTTTCATTAAATCTTACATCTCTAGTCACAATAACAGTATCTGTTATTGGATCCCACACTTTATATCCGTTTCTAGCATAGCCGATCATTCTTACTTCTTTTGCTCTTGAATCTAATTTATCTCTTCTTAGTAGAATTACCATCCATCCTTTGCATCCAAATGGTTTCAATTTATTGAGCACCATTTCTCTCTCAAATATCATTGCTGGTATCTCAAAATCAATTGCACTTGATGGGCATCTATTTATCAAGAATGTTGCTGTCAAAATAGCATGGCCCCACAGATGTCTTGGTAAACATGATTCATCCAGTATAGTTCGAGCCTTGTCATAAATGGATCTGTTTAGCCTCTCGCTTTTTCCATTCATTTGTGGACTATAAGGTATTGTATACTCTATTTTTATACCTTTTTCTTCACAAAACTTTCTAAAATAGTTTGATGAGTATTCGCCTCCATTATCACAACGGATTCTCTTTATTTTTATTTCTTTTTCTGTTTCTATTTCCCTTACATACTTTATCAAGTTGTCTGCTGCTTCAGATTTGTTTACTAACAGGTAAGTTTGAGTAAAATGTGAGTAGTCATCCAGTATTGTTTGGTAATATCTGTAGCCTTCTTTTGTTGGTACTCTCATGGGTCCAGCAACATCTGAGTGTATTAATTCTCCTACATCTTTTGATTGTGGCTTTGTAATTGTCTTGAAAGGTAGCCTTGTACTTTTATTTTTCATACAAACTTCACATACCTTTTTGCTGTAAGGCAAGTTCAACAAACTTAGTGCTTTACGATTGAGGTGGCCAAGTTTGATATGCCATAAATCACCACTATTCAGGTCTTCATCGCTGTAATGGCATTTATATTCTTCATTAGGTAGTTGCATTTTCAATATGTATAACTTTCCCTTCTTTTCTCCATAATATACTCGTTTTTCAGATTTTATTATTAACTCTCCATTTTTAAATATTACACATTTGCCTTTATTCATCAGTTCATTTACTGACAGTAAATTGCTTTCAATTCCACTCACTATGAGACCTTCAGTTGTGACAGGTGTGTCTCCCTCATAAAAGGTTCGTAAATAGCCTTTTTTCTTGGCACATAAAACTTCTCCATTTGCAATTTTTATTTTAATTGGTTCTTGAAGTTCCGTCACATTTGTCATAAATTTTTCATATTTTTCTTGTATGAAGTTATGTGTTGCTCCCGAGTCCACAACAAAAATAATCTCCGATGCATCCTGATCTGTATGCAATATGTGTTCCATGCTTGAAGCAATAAATGTTTCATCATTATTAGAGTTTTCATTCGCTTTCACTACATGTCCTTGTCCTCTGGACTTTCCTCTGAATCCTGATCTTCCTCTACTTCTCAATCTAAATTTTCCTCTGCCTCGCTGTATTTGATTATTGTTTTCGGTCTTCTTGTCACATTGGTATGCCATGTGTCCTTCTTTCCCACATTTATAGCAGGAGTAAAAACTGCTCTCTACAGCTTCAGTTTTCTTTTCTTTCAATTTTAGCTCTGAATCTAGAAGTCTAGATTTCACAAAATCTACGGTGAGCTCTTTTTCAATACTCATGGTTTCTAATGTTGTTATCACTGTGCTGTATTCCTCAGGTAGTGTAAGGAATAAATGTGTCAATTTGTCGCTGTCTTCCATTGTAGTTCCAGCTGTTTCCAATTGGGTTATTAGGTTATCAAATTGCAGGAAATGGTCCTGTAGACTTTTACCGCTAGTACATTTCATTGCGATTAGCTTTTTACGTAGGAAAAGCTTATTAAACACACTTTTTCTTTCGAAAACTTCTTCCAAAGAAGTCAACATTTCGGCCGCTGTTTTACATTTCTTGATTATGTTCAGGTATCGGTCAGTAACACACTGTACAATGATTGACCGAGCTTTTGCATCACTTTCAACATTTTCTTTGATCTCCTTGTCGTATTTATCCAATATGCTTGCAAGGTTTCTTTCTTCTAGCAAAGTCTTCACGCGAAACTTCCAGTTGGAGAACGCTATATTGTCGTTCAGTTTGGGAAAATTACATGTTCCCGACGACGTCATTTTACTTTTCTCGATCAACCACGCTCTGCTGTTATTATTTAAAGCCAGAGGCCGATGAAATTAAACATAATTTGAGTTTTATGTTTTATTTGCGCGTCACACGCTTTTTCACAAAAGTAAAATTGGAGGGAACAAAAATGACATTAGACATTGACAGATAGGCTGCGTTCAGAAATCAAAAAAAGGTTTAACATGGGGAAAATGATATCTCTGTTAGAAGGAATAGGCAGTTATCATAATCGAATCTTTGGTTCTAGGAGATGTCGGTTTCCTCACGATGTTTTCCTTCAACGTTTTGCGAGTACTGGTGATAATATAAATGACACAAAGTAAAGTGCCTGCTTGGGTTCGAACCTATGACCTACAACAAGCCGGGGCTGCTACAACTGCGCCACCAGTACTGAGAAGTTGCCAAGAAACCAAAAAAAAATGTTCAATGCTTTCCCTTCTACTATAGATGGACAAGGATTACACATAACATAACATCATGCCTTGTTTCCCCGAAGAGTTGGGCAGAGGTGTACCTGTAGCAGGTACACCCACATTTCGCCAGTCGTGTTTAAGTCCCATTGTAATAGGGAGCGAGCCTATTGCCATCAACCGGGCACAAATCCAGACTCCGAGCTGCTACTGAGAAATTTCAGATAGAAAAACCCAATAACACTTTTACCCGACCCGGGAATCGAACCCGGGACCTCATGCTCAGCAGTAGCGCTTGCGACCACTAGACCAATGAGGCACAACACAAGGACAAGGATTATTTATATTATATATTCCTTAATTCAAGTCGATGGCATTAGTAGTTCCTGAAATATGCAGCTGTGACAGATGGACGAAGTCGCACCAAAAGGGTTCCTTTTTTACCATTTTGGTACAGAACCCTGAAAATCTCGAAGTAACTTAGGTATTAAAAGGGAGATACAAATCTGCAATGTTTTATTACCACAGATCACCATGAATGACTCTATGTCATTTGTCAGTAAAGGTGGTACCTAAGTACCTACTGAGTATTTATTTGCAGTGACACAAAACCAGATAATGGTGCCGATTCCCTTGTTCACAAAATAAACTAAATTTAAGTACAGACGCCAGCACATCAAGCTACCCGAAACTGTCAAATTTTCCCAATCAACTTTGAACCTTAGACATCAGCGATAAAATTGAAAATCTATTAAATAAATTTGACAGATTGTAGTAGCTTGATGTGCTGCCGTCTGTACAGTGCATCTTTTTCTTTCTATTTCATTAAGAAAAGGACAGAAGATAAATTTTAGTTTAGTCCTGTCAAATTAATCAGCGCTTGACGTAAATTGACGTAATTTTATCAGGCAAGTTTTTAATCACGTCTAAACTTGTATGGAGTAGTGACAGCCGCTGATTACTTTGACAGGACTAAACTAAAATTTATCTTCTGTCCTTTTCTTAATGAAATAGAAAGAAAAAGATGCACTGAACTTGAATTTAGTTTGTGAACAAGGGAATCGGCACCATTAGTAAATTTTTCCCAAACTGATTACTGCATAACTGGCTGGCAACGTCTTTTCGCTCCCCTGGACCTAGCACGAACACGCGAAGTACCTAAACATAAAGCTAAGCTATAATAATATAATATAAATTTCTTTATTCAAGTAACAAGAACACATTGGTGCCAATTCTCTTGTCACAAATGCCTCTAAACTAAACTAAAAATGACCAAAATTTAGTTTATTCCTGTCAAACGACGATTTCCCATTCTGAAATAGACTAAAGTGACACAAATTAACTATATTTTAGTTTGACAGCACTAAGATGGCACTGAGATATTAGTTTAGTAAAAATGGCAATTTTGCTATTCCGAATTTGACGTTTTTAACCTAAAATTTAGATTTTCTAACTAAATATGACTATTTTTAATCGCGACTAAAAACATGTGGAATAAAATTGGTTGTCATGAACTAAAATTCACACCAACACCTCGACTTCAGATTAAAAAACAGTACTGAATATTTTTTTTTCTTTTGCTTATATCTCGAAAACGGTGTGTCCAATCGCAAAAATAATGAAAATTTCGACACCCTTTATAAAACCCTTAACACTCTACATGTAGGTAATATTTTCTTATTTTCCATACAAAAAGTGAAAAATCCATATAAAACACGTCGAGGCTGCCCCCCCTGCGCGCCTCCGGCTCTAAAAAGATTCACGTGGTTAGGTATCACGTGTGGAGTCGCGATTGTCAAATTCGATTTAGATGTGTCAAAATTATTTTTAAATTTAGAGAATTTATTTTGCAGAATAGCTTTGAGATTCGCATAGTCAAAAGTAAGGAATTTTAGTGATAGTTTAGTTCGGTGTACAAGAGAATCGGCACCATTGTGTTGTAAACTTAAGAACTATGCTAGTTTATTTTATTCTAATTTAAATTCATTTATTTCACCCCATGGGAGATGGCACTGCAGTGATTGATGTATATGTCGTGGCCAGATCTTAGAATTAATCATTTCATGAAATTATTGACTGTTTCATGAAATGGCCAGCTAAAATTGACCATATCGTTCAAACGTCAACGTTTAATGATATGTCAGTCGACGTTTGGCCATTTCTAGGATATCCATGCAAATATTACTGGCATTCATTAACTTTAAGTAATCTGGGTCAGTGGATAAATAAAACATTTTAAATAGCTTTCATTCCAGAAGAAAAATAATAATTAATAAGGTTTGAATAGTTAAATACTAACCTATGAAATACGTTCCAAACTCCATGGTTTTTTTTAAATTGCGCTCGTTTTTCGAGTGAATTTCATAAGTCACGTAACTTGGTATAATAACGATACTTCACTGCACTTTTGTCTTCCATTTGCATTTTTATAATTCCTTTTCCAATCGAATCATCGTCCGCCGCCATGATGCACAACAAAAACAAAGCGACATCAACGCCTCTACCGGTGGATAATTTAACTATTTTATAATATGATCGATCACTAATGTTTAGCCACATCATGAAGTAGTCGTGTGTTTTACTGTTCATATCGTCAAACGTTGAGTATTCAATGATCTGTACGTCGAGTGTAAGTTTTGTCTTATAGAAAACGTAACTACCACGTTTCTGTATCGAGTATTAAATGTATGAAAACGTAAAGTAGAAAGTATTGTAAACCGAAACAGCGAGTGTAAGATTTTTAACGGTACTAGAAAAGTTTGGTATTTTATACGCGACGTACTTAGTAGCGTTTCGGAGAACATTTTGTGGGTGTTTGCGAGTGTGAGTTACAATTTGACGTTTCTAACCGATGTCCAAGCGTTTGTAAACGTAAACTTTGTAGTAAAGTCACTCACTTGGTGTGTGCCAGGTGAATTGTTGTTTATATTAGTTACGTTCGTATTATTTGCGTGTAATTTTGGGGTAAATTGTATTTAAACATGTCAGCATGTAATTTTTTTGCATGAAAAATGATGAAGACTGTTCATTGTCAAGATAAACGGAATCATCTTCGAAAAAAAAAGCCGATTTTCGTGCCTGTTTGGTTTATTTATTAATCCAGTGGATGATCTCAACGATACAGAATTTAGGAAGGAATAGACATCCTTTATCAAAGGAAGCCTTTCTTTTTCAAGAACAAGAATTATCCGAGGTTATTCAAAAATTAATTAAGAGTTACTAATCCGAGAAAGAGCATTGCGTAATCAAAATAGCCCGACGATTACAACAGTAATTTCTTAATTTTTTACTTTTTACTAACTTTAAATCATTACAATAACGAATCACTTATCATCATCATCTGCCTCGCCTTTTCCCAACTATGTTCCGACTATGTCGGCTTACAGTCTAACGGGATGCAGCTGAATACCAGTATTTTACATGGAGCGACTGTCTAGCTGACCTCCACAACCCACTTACTGGGTAACACACAATACCCCTTAGTAAGTAAGACTGGTTGTTAGACTAGACTTTCGGGCTTGTGACAGCCGGTTACAACTGTCAAAGGTCTTCAAATGGCAGCTGGGACTACGGCTTAACGTCCTTTCCGAGACACGGAGGGGTCTTGGTACGTAAGATGGTCACCCATCCAAGGACCAACCATGGCAAGCGTAGCTTAACCTGATCGATCGACCCAGTTATTACCTAACCACAAGCCCCAATAAACATGCCTTCTTTATTATAAACATAATAGTGATAGCCTTTATCACAGTATAAATAAGTAACAGTAGATATTATATCTTCATAGTAAATAGCCGAAATGACGCGCTTCTTGTTCTTCGAAATCTCAGTACGCAATAGTATTGAGTGCGCGGCAGTTACGCACGGACGAGGTTTATCTAACGAGCGGCCGTAGGTAATTATTTTAAGGTCACTGCCGAGACATAATACTGTTACTTTATTATACTGTGCCTTTATTTACACTCACTTGAATTTGACGCTACATATTTCACATCTCCCTTACTCACGTACGTTAAATCGAAATAGGAATATCTCATTCATAAACAATATTGTTCATCTAAATTACGTAGGGCACGCACAACGCTTGTTAACATGGTAGCGATAAGATTTGTATTTTAGTCGTATTGTCTCACCGAAACCATTCTAAGTTCAATATAGGCAACATTAAGAAAATAACAAAACGTTCGGCATACTATCGGACAAGTGACGATACGCACTGATGTTAGTTAGACGTTCTTCAACTCACACTCGCATCGTTTTTAAATACCATAGCTCATTAGTTAGCTCGATTAACTTGATCGTCACGTATTTCGTGATACGGCAAGAAACTCACACTAGGGGTACTGGCCAGACCACATCATGATGTGGCCAGTGGTCGATGTTCTATTTCATGAAATGATCAATTCTAAGATCTGGCCACGACATATATGCAATCAAGCCTGCTAGCGAATCTAGCGATCACTTTTAGGATATTGTTGGAGCTGGCCCGCACTCTGCGCACCAGGGAAGCACATCTCATTCGCATCGTTGCGTAAAAGCAATTTATATGTGCGTCCGCGAACATTCCCGATGCACTACAAAAACGGGGCAGCCCCACCAATACTCTGAAAGCGTTGTTGTATTGGACACGAAGGGCGTTGCACGACCTTTGGGTATATCTAGCCCACAGGCTGCATGTAAAACGTTGTGCAATAAGCTCGAAACAGAGTAATTTTGACTTTAAGTGAGCAGCGTGCAAACCTGCGAGCCAGCATGTTCGCCCTTACCGACAACGCCCTTCGCTCCCGCTCAATATAGAGTCTGTCATTGAAGTCAGTCAATATATGACCAAGATATTTTAATTAATTGAAAATACTCGTTTTGCACATATGTGGTAACTTCATTAAGAGGTGCCAATTGCGCTTGTCGCAAAAACAAAAATGCTAAAGGATAGTTGTATTTTCGATTCAAAAAACGTTTAAATATACATTTATGTTACGTTTACTCCGCGCGTTCGTGCTAGCTAGGGCCTCTGCACATGTTTAAGTTAACTAAGTAATTGCTGTTTCAGATGGTACGCAAAACTTCAGAGTTCAAACGTTGAAAAGAGATATAATAATATCGACAGTTGAAAGGCTAATTGATCTAAGCGACATTTTGTAAAACTTGCTCCTGCAATTTTATGATTCGTCCCCGTGGACGGATCACAGTTTTTTTTTTTTTAAATCATAAAAAAACAACTATTTGATGGACTTTTATTTACATAAATCAATCAATCATAATAAGATCTTATTATGATTAAAAAAAACAACCAATCCATCCTCCTGCAAGTTTTACAAAATGTCGCTTAGATCAATTAGCCTTTCAACCGTCGATATGTTGTGTAAGGTAAGCAAAGTGATACCAAGATTAATGCCCTGAGGAATACCAAAATCAACTGGTCGACTCTCCGATTATACAGGTATACTTCGTGTACTTGTACAGTCATCAGGGGATCAAAAATTGGCCCTATAATTTATATCCACTTCAGCTTAAAATTATGTCTATGTGGCTGTTAATCATACACATTTAATTGTCGAGATAGATTCCCGAAATGTACTTTTTTTTGGTGCTAAGAGATAACATAAATCAAATATTTGTTAAATAAAATAAATATTTATATATTATCAAAATACACAACTATTTAACAAGTTTCATCAAAAATATTTAAGTCCAAATAATCAAGTGAATCATTATCTTTTACACAAGATACAAAATAATTTCCATCTGTTTTACTAGAATCATAGTTTTTACAAATGCAATAACACACACTTTTACCACATCCCCTACATTTACTGGAATGTTTCAATGTTATTTCATCTGCAAATTCACAATCAATAAATTCATCTAGATTATACTTAAACTCTAATCTATCATCAACAGAATAAATTAAATATTCATTTAAAAACTTATCAACAGTTTCAAATGTACTTAGATGATTGAACACTAGTTTTTCTTGTTTTGTCAACACTTTTTCTAACATAAAAACTAAATGATGATGATAACACTGAAATGTTATTTTATCACTTTCTTTATCTTTCATATCCATCCACATTTTTACACAACTTAATGGAGTCCTTGTTGCTCCACTGAACAGTCCTGGATTTGTAAGAAGACCACTGGCAGCCATCACACCACTACACTTAACTTGTTTGTGCAAATCATCTGCATCCTCCAGTGTCTTTATCCCACCATTAGCAATTATGGGTATTTGAACTGAATCAACTACATCATGTAAAGCAACGACATTTACTTTGTCACCACTTTTCTGTGTTGGTGTTCTTCCATGAACTGTCAAAAAACTTACTCCACACTTTTCTAACTGCTGACACATTTCAATGGTCCGGTTTAATTCTTTCAATATCCTTATTTTGACAGACACACTAAAGTTATTAGGCAAGCTGTTCCTAATACCTTTTACTAGGTCATGTATTATTTCAGGTTTTGATAAAAGTGCACAGCCATAACCATCCTTCATAGCCCATTTTTGTGGGCAACCACAGTTCAAATCCACACCATCTGCATATGCATAAACCAGTTTGGAGGCATCTACAAAATCATCACGATTATTAGCTGCAAACTGCACAATCAAAGGGGTATCATTGACTGTAGTTGCAAACTCACTGAAACGAGCCTTTGAATTTTGACAGAACGAATCCGCTAATATCATGGGCGAGAAGCATAAGTCTACCCCATAGCTGAAACAAATAACATTAAGATAATAACATAATGCGACCTACCTTTTTTCATAACTTAACATGCAATTATACTAATACAACTTTAAAAATACTTGAATTGTTCCACACGTTATACACAAATAACTTACTTTTTCACAAGAGTTCTGAATTGCACTTTACTATATCTGACCATCGGTGCACAAACTTTAACATAGCTCTGGTTAGACTCGGCCTCGCCAATCAAGTCCGTGATATTTGTTTTATACTTCATTTTTACAGTAATTATTAGTGCGTGTTTTAAAATAATTAAGGAAGTGGTCACGAAAAGCTAACCTAGAAATTATCAAAATATTAAAGATAAACATTGTTAGCACTTGACATTGACACAACTGTGACAGTGACATTTCTGCAGTCACTAAGCTCAAAATTAAGTACTTACTAATACCATGTCCCACAATCACAATGGTCTAAAGCTACGGTTACCTGGGGGCTTACTATGAGCTTTTAGAAAAACGTTCAATTTCCAGTCAGTTCAAAAGCAGGCCTGCTTTTGAATGGATATTATTCTTACTATGACGGTACTAAAGGTGAACGAATATTGAACGAAGTTGAATGGAATGCTTGTCTATGGCCTGCTGTAAAGACATTTTCTTTTTAGCAAGCAACGTTCAGAAACTTAAATCGTAATCTATTTTCACTTTACCGGTTTTTTGAAAATAATAGAAATATGTTTTTTTTTGGGAATATACATGTTTTAACTATGATTATGTATAACACGTAACCTTGGTCAATTATATAAAAGTACTAAAAAGCTCAATTTCCCGTTCATAACAACTTTGAAAGATTCTACGTGATTTTGAACGTGTGTGGATATGTCATGTAACAATGTTGTGTTGATTGTATTATCTATGCTGATGGCGTCAATTAAATATTTGTATTTTTACTTTAAATTTATTAGGCATAGTCTTTTTAGAGAACACGTTCAGATGCACAACTACCATAGAAAAAATATTAAACACAGCGATTCGCTTCCGATTGGGAAAATGCTGCTTGACAGTTGTTGTAATGTTTATTGTTGGAATATACCATTGCATAGATAACTAGCTGCTGCCCGCGACTTCGTTCGCGTGGAAGTCGTAAGACACCACAATATACTACAATAACAGCCTTTATCCACATTAAACATCTACATACCCTACAGAAACCACCCAAACCAGTTTCTTAAATTAAAAAAGGAAAATTCAAAGGCAAATGAAAATACTAGATGTTTTGCAATAAATAATATTATTTATTAGGATTTTTATAGAATTTTCTTAGATAAGAGCTTTTGCTTGCATAACTGGCTTGCTAGGTACTCATGTTTTCCAGTTTAACAATGTCTGTACCTAAATTTTACTAAACAATTACATTGCACCAATTATGTATGGCTAATTTTGTTGATGAAGAAATGAATGCCTGAATGAAATAATTTCTATGTTTTTGGCACGTAATGAACTCAAATGCACAATTCTTTTCTTATATTATAAATTTTGGTTGCAAGGTTGTGTTTGTGTGTATTAGAGTCCAAAAACAGATTTTTATCTTTGATTATTTAAATATTTTTCTTAATACTCAGCCGGCAGTTTCAGCTGCATCCGGTTAGACTGGAAGCCGACCCCAACATAGTTGGGAAAAGGCTAGGCAGATGATGATGACTCAGCCGGCAGTGTAAGCTCTTGCATGAACATTCAAGCATTCATGTCTCGCCACAGTGCAAAGATTTACAGAGTCATTGTTAGGACTGCTATTTGACTGTAAATCAGTATCACTGTCTCTATTTTCACTAACATTGTGGTTGTAGTAAACAGTGATTTCATTTTTAGTAACGACTAACAGGACTCATCTTCACAATAATTTTTTTATAAATCCTGTTATCGCAAGCAACAATTTAAAAGTATTTGTGAAACTGACAATCTGGGTTATTATTCCGTGAATTATATGCTCCAACCCTTTCAAAAAAATAATTCTAGATCATCTAACTTAAAATATAGGGTGCATTAGTTTGTTTTTTCTTCAAACAATTGCCACAGTTTCTGAAACTTCTAAAGAGTTACAAGCCAGTTTCATAAACAGGAACTTCCTTGGAATTTTTATCAATAAATTTCATTTCTTGGAATTTTTGTATAGCTTCTCATTTTATGTCACCGTGACCGTAATTCTTGTCCTTTACCCTTCTTTGAGAAAGTGCTGGCTCCATTCACACTCGCAGTTTGTCCAAGACGGTTACTACTTGGGACACATTTAACTCACGGATTAGCCATCAGCATAGTGTGCTGGAAAATAACATAAATAATCATTTCTTTAAGCAAAAATATATTTGATTTTAATGTGGCAAACATTTTCGCTGTAAGTTAAGAGTACAAAATATGAATTGTATGTTTATCAGACAAAACTGCCACTGCAATGGCTTACAAGATATAAATAGAAAAACAAAAAAAAAAATTGGTTGAAATCTTAGAAAGCCTTACTGATTTGTCAGGGATAACCTAGATAACTTTATTATAGAGGGAGAGAGAGGACTAAATACTTACAAAATGAGGAACTGTATACCAAAGCACTGGCCATCCATAGTGTGATTAAAAACCTGGGCACAATTTCTAACCTGAAAACATAACATAATAACTTAAAAAAATAAAATAAAAATAGCACAATTAGATACTCATAGAAGCATGAAGAAAAGTATCACCTGCCAAACAGTAATGATTCTTTACAATTATAATAATTTAAATAAATAACCTACCTTCATTTTCTTTATTTTTTCTGGTAGGTATACCATGCTCATCAGTAAGCTTATGAAGCAAGCGTGATTCAGCATGTAAACAGTCCATTTTATACACATCAACGATGTCTGACCATCTTGCTATACTCTCATTGAATTGAATGTTTTTGTTCAAAAAATTATTTCGGATCCCCTTAATCAGATGTGGTGGGTCTAATACAATGGTTTATTGATAACCGCCAATGTGGATTGTATCATCTGAAATACAAAAAAATATTTGACAAACAAAATAGGTAGTAAATAACATCCTAAACTAAGTAAGTACCTACTTCTTTCTATGATGACTTGATGAAGAAGTGATGTCACAAATGTCTTTTTTTGGTAAGGTGAGGGTTTGGTGAGGTATCGTGATTAAAAACAAATAACAACAAATGCATCTAGGTACAGTATGAGGCCGCTAATGTGGCACATCGAGTTGCGAATATTATTTACATCACTATGAACGAGATGTGCGAAATTTATACAACATTTCATTAATCCAGGAGAATTTAAATAAAAACAAATGAAGTACCAATGTTTTCTTCTGCAAGTATTTGCACCCTTCTAGTGTCCTGCTGAAGACTTTTCAAGGCTGACTGGAATGCTGATCCTTGGTCTGATATGCAATTGGAACGAGACCAGTCTCGCCAACTGCCTCCAAAATTATTTTAAGTACTTAGGTACTTATTGATTTAATTACGCTCAATCGCTTTTGTAGCACTTTCACAGAAATAATAAGCTATTGCGTGCTGCCATTTATATATAGCACCCATAGTCATGAAACATCATACATTTATATGATCCAAAATCATTGGGTAAATAAGTTCTGTGAGGTCAACAAAATCATTTCCCATCATAAATTGGCAAAATTTTAAGTGGGTCCTCCTCACAACAGCTTACCTCGAACTTCAAATAAAATTAATAATGTTGTTTTAATAAAATTAAAAATAGAAGTAACAATATTATCAATTTTTCAACAAAACAATGTTGAAAAAGCTTGTCTAATACTAACTTTTTCAAGATGGTTTATTTTGACATTACAGACGTTCAATAGTCGTTTTTCTGCTGTCAAATAGCACGTCGCGGTATGAAAACTCTATACAAAAAAAAAGGTGAACGGTTTTCGTAAACGTCAACGCAGCAGGCCTGCTGCAGGCCTGCTATTAGGATGTCATAGTACAAAAAAGCAACGCAGTTCAACTTCCGTCCTGCTATAAGAGCTCGTAGTAAGCCCCCTGGAAGAGCAGTGACCGCACTTTACGGCCGCAGTGACGACTGTTATGAAAAATGATGACAGTGACAAAGATTTATTTCGTTAGATTTGCCCTATCGTGTCAAAAGATAGTCTCGTTACTGTGTTTTGACACCTCTGGCACACAATAGGCGTGGGTAATCTTTATTCCGGAAAGGGAATTGATTCACTTATTCCGACTCCGAGTCCGGTACCGGTTCACCTTAATTATTCCTTTGGCACCGTTTGGCACCGGCATTCACTCGATCATTTTGGTTCCCCGGTTCCCCCAGAAAATTTTATTCATTCGGTTCGTTGGATCATTTGGCACATTTTGAATTGAACAGTTTACAGACTTTACAGTAGGTCATTTTATTCATATGATTTAAATTTCGGACAGTGTTAAAGTGCAGAAGAATAATCTAATGAATATCTAATAAAATAAAAAGGATTATACTAAAAGCGTGGTCCATCTTTTAGGCGACTACAATGACACAAAAATCACATTTTATGCATGCCAGTCAATCTATATTAAACTCTAACTCTATAGAAATAAGAGCGCACCGTACGTTATTATGATCGTCAAATCGTCAACATATCGCTCTCTTGGAAGAACCAAAACAATTTTGAACTCTAATTTCATGGTTCCAAGGCCTGTTGCTTCGCGTCTGTGTCGTGTCTACCAACCAAACCAAACGAAACGATAGGTACGTAGGTATTATGAATGACACGACGCACCGAGTGAGCGAGTGAACGAGTGCGAACCCGCGCTCTACGGCTCCGGCACGGCGGCGGCGCATTCTCGGAACTCGGAATCATTTGGAACCGCGGTGCCGGTAAGGATTGTGAGGAATAAATAAGGTTTACGTATCCGCGTTCGGAACCGGCACCTTTGTATCAGTACCTCCGGAGTTACCCACCTCTAGCACACAAGCGGTTTCGAAAGGGTCAAGCGGCTTGACGGCAAGCTCGTAGATTTTTGTTTGAACCAAGCATGTTGACAGTTTACAATGTTTGCTTGATGGTTGAATCAAGCATTTACGTTCTTGCCTCGTGCTTGATGCGATTTTATTTTTTTTTTGCTTGACGCGACGTTTTGTCAGTGTTCGCAACCCGTTTGATCAAGCATCAAAAATACTTCGTTGAGGTACGATCATACATTCGTAGAAAATGCTTGTGATCATTTGGTGCCGTAGCCTGCAAAACTCTTTGATGAAATGTTCATGAGTAAAGCGATATTATAACTTGTACCATTCTTGGCAACACATTTTTCTTTCTTCTTTTTATTTAAAACTCAAAGCTAACGCAAGAGCTAACAACGATTTATATTTGTTCCAGTCTATTTCATAAAAATACTGAAAATAATCACTGAGCACCCATACGATAAGGTACGAAATGAGAAAAGTGACTCTTGCTGGCTTAAGCTGCAAGACGGGTGCATCAACCTGCTGGAACAGGCAAAACAAAATTATGTGCTTGCCGTCAAGCTGCTTAACCATCTCAGAATCGCTACAATGACGCAGTGACTATGTTTGTTAGCCATGGAAACGCTGATGCAATGCGAACGTGATAAGAGTGTTTTTTTTTTACGTAGTGCATCTCGTTGTTGACCTCTGAGATCATAACCACTTAACCGGGCTTTCCTGTGGGTGCTTTAAGCTACTACACTTAAAACCTCCGGCCAGGGGTTATTTAGCACGAGACGGTCGGGCACACCGAGTTTGTAAAGCTTATATATTAAGCCGTTGTGCCAGACTTTGTCAAACGCTTTTGCTATGTCGAAGAATACTGCACAGGTCAACAAACCACGCTGAAAATCAGCGCTTATGTGTTCGATGATCCGGTGGGCTTGGTGCACGCTAGAGTGCTGGGAACGAAACCCAAACTGTTCGTAGGGAATGAGGCCCGTGGTTTCGGCGTAGTCTCTGAGACGCTTATAAATAAGCCTCTCATAGCAAACTTATGGGACGGTAACTCCCAGGCTCGTACTTGGGCTTGCCGGGCTTAGGGATACCGATGACAATGGCTTCTTTCCATGCTTGTGGGAAGATGTTATTACTCAGGGCACCATTGAAGATGGTAGTCAAGAGCATTATTAAGTGGGCTGGGAAGAGTTGGATCACCCTATTGGTGATTCCATCTGAAACGGGGGCTTTGCAGACTTTAAGACCTTTGATAATGTCATGCACTTCGTCAGGGGTGACAGGAAGCAGAGGGCAATCAGGGTCGTCAACGGGAGGGAGGGATGCTCTACGTTCGACTTGGGCGTCTACCTCAGAGAGGAAAGCTTGGTCTACTGGTAGTGTGCTGGGTGAGAATTGAGCCTCTAGACTGTCGGCTAGGCACTCTGCCTTGTCGATATCTTCGAAAGCTATGGTTTTATTTGGGCGGATCAGGGGGGGCATTGAGGCGACCTGCTGGGATTTGAGTTTCCTCTGAAGTTCCCAGAAGGCTAGATGGATGGGCTCTGGTTCGCTAATCATCTTGTCCCAGCCCGCGTCACGCAGCTCCACTATACGTTTCCTTACAGATCTCTTAAGTAGCGCATGTGGGAAAGGTTGCTGAAGGCACGAACGGCCGCATTCTTCTTAGTCAGCAGCTCACGCACATCGTCTGGCAACTTCCGAGAGTCTTCCGTCACTGGGACTTGCTTTGAACAATCAATGATTGTTCAAAGCAAGTCCCAGTGACGGAAGACTCTGATTGTCAATCATTCAGGACTGATTGTACGTGAACCGTGAGTGAGTCGATCGCGGCCGTCGTGTCAGCGATTGAGTCGAATTTATCGGGAATTGAGTCCAATTGGGGGGACGTGTTGGGTTTCAGCTGGGTGCTTACTTTCTTCCAGACCGTTACCCTTTTGGTGAGAGGAGGTTAGTTGGGGTCTGGGAGACCTATACAATGTCGCCCATCGGACCGCCCGCATTTTTCTGAATGTTCATGAAAGATTATTGAAAAATAACTTTAAAAGGGGGGTCTATCTTATTTTTTTTGTTTTCAATTTTTTTTTTTCAAAATCCCTCCCTATTATTTTATGAACTTCTTACACTTGTGTATTTTTTTTTTAAATACGATTTTTTTTAGAATAAAAATGTTATCACCTCCATTATTTTTGCATGGTTGACAAATTTTAATAAAATGTTAGTTAATCCGATAAAATAACTCATAAGCTTTTAGAAATAATAAACAGAATCCAAATCGAGCCAATAACATCGGAGATATGGCAAACGCTATTCAAAACATAAAAAATTGTATAACATGAAAAATATTAAAGATAGACCCCCCTTTGAAAGTTATTTTTCGATCATTTTTCATGAATATTCAGAAAAATTCGGGCGGTCACATGCCGATGGGCGACATTGTATAACTACTGGACGGTGGTCTGAGTTAAGCTCGTTGACCGACTCGATTGACTCTAATCGTAAGTTGACGTTCTTAAGGAGCGCCACGTCTAATACTTCGGGGTTATGATATTGAGGTTAGCCGGGAAGTGAGTGGGATTCATCGGGGCGATGATGTCAATATTTAAGTGTTGACCTCTGGTGGAGGTTCTGAAACTATTCCAAGAGGGATGTTTGGTGTTGAGATCACCCGCTATAATAACGGAGTCACTCATGCCTGAAAGGATAGTGAGGTCGTCAGAGAGGAGTTGAAAGTTCTCCGAAAATGACTGGGGAGGAAGGTAGGCCGATATTAGAGTGATCGGCTGGTGGCCGGTCATACCTAAGCGGCAGACTTCTAATCGTGAGAAGGGGGAGGATCCATAGGGATATAGTATAGTTCCTTTATAAATTAAAGTGCCACGTCTGTGGCATCCTGGCATCGTATCCTGTCGTTACGAACCACGCGATAGTTGGCAATTGACGGGTTACGGTGGCAGGGCTTAAAAGCAGTTGAGAGGGAACCAGGGCTGGAAAGCTTGCTGGTAGTGGAGGTAACTCCACGGGCTAGGCCTCTGAGGGCTTACTCTCTGGGGCATTTGAGAGGAGGGGATTCTATGGTATGAGGACGGAGCTTCCCTCTGCTGGCGGGCGTCGAAACGCTTTGCCAGTCTGGGAGAAATGATTTGGGGGCTTTGGGACATCCACGGTAATTGGCCGGGTGACCTACTTGCCTACATAGCTAGGGTTGCTATATTTGGCAAGGCTCGTGTCGAGACGCAAACAGAATTAAAAATAAAATAAGTATGAATAAGATATATATAAAAACAAACAAATTCTAATGTATGGAAGCAGTGCTAGAGACGTTGCTTGATCATATTTTGCTGAAGACTTTACATTTTAAAGTAATTCTTTGTCCTTTTACATAGGGATTTATAAAACTCCGTGTAAGTCATATTGAAGTTAACCTGACATTGTAATATCATCTCCACAGTCTCCGGCAGCAGGCGATTTCTTTCATCAGTCCATTAGTTCGACATTAATGAAAATACTCTTTCCACAGTGGCGTTGTGACCAAACAAAATATTGGCATAATTTGAGCATTTGGCATTTTCTTTCAGGATTTTCCGTTTCATTTCAAAAGTAAATACACTTCTGCTCTACAGAATTTTTGTCCTTCCACTCTTCCGTGTCAACTTTGACCTCCAAAAAGTTTTTGCGTTAGCCCGCGTATTTGAATTGTGGTGACCGCGCGATAAAACGGGACGTAATAGTGCTTTTTCGGGGCGTTGGGACAGAGGGCCTAATGACGGTGACAGTCCCGATATATCGGGACGAATGGCAACCCTATACATAGCACACAGCTAGATGGGTCGGGGCATTGAGTGCGGTCCTTGGGGCGCGGGCAATCAGAAGTGCCATGCTCGCCCAGGCACTTTACGCACCTGGGTGTAGCATGGCAATTTCCTCTGCGAGTGCCCGTATAATTGGCATCGGTGGCACTGGCATACATGGCAGCATAGCATGGCTAGCATTAGCTAGTTTTAGAGGGTTTCTCGATAATAAAGCCCATGAGATTACAGAGGGACTTTATTTGTAATATCGGAAGGTAACCTACTACGAGAGGACAAACTACTAGGACCATATCATGTTCTATGTTATGGGGTTTGGTTTCCGCACTTAGTCCGTCAGGTGGACCATTGTACGTGGGCCATGGCGGCCGTTTGGCGTTCCAACCGGCCCACCTCCCTCCAGAAGTTAATCAAAACTCCTGGTCTGTTCAGAACATCTGTGAAAGATTTGGGTGACCCGAGGGTTTCTGTTCTAATTTGGGTGACGCCTGTGCATTCAAAAAGCACGTGCGCAACGGTTTCATCAGCTTCCATGCACGCCCTGCACAGAGGGCTGTCCGTTATGCCTATTGTGTGGAAGTGTTTGTTTAGCGAGCAGTGTCCCGTGATGGTCCCCGTAACCAGGCGCAGGCCGTTCCTGTCCAGACGTAATTAACGCCTGGTTAGCCTGTTATCCAGGGATGGCATAGCTTCCTTGGACTGCCTGCAGCCCGGTGTCGAGGTCCACCAGTATTCCGCTTGTGTGAAAGTGAACTCCTGTAGCCAGGGCCGTCTTAACCCAGGGGTGCAAGGGGTCCAAGGAGAGTGGAACCGGCAAGAGATGTCGTGCGGTGTCCCACAGGGTTCGGTCCTGGGGCCGCATCTGTGGGACATCGGATACGACTGGGTGCTGCGCGCCGACCTCCCTAGCGGCGTCAGCGTCGTTTGTTACGCTGACGACACGCTTGTCCTGGCGCAGGGGGGGTCGTACCAGGCGGCGGCCGATTTAGCGACACGCGGGGTTGCGACAATCGTCGATAGGATCCGGCAGCTGGGACTCGAGGTGGCCCTGCACAAGTCTGAGGCCATGGGTTTTCATGGTCCTCGGAATGCGCCACCGTCGGGTTCCCAGGTAATGGCGGGAGGGGTTCACATCGGTGTCGAGTCGACGATGAAGTATCTGGGACTCGTCCTCGACAGCCGGTGGAACTTCGTAGAACATTTCCGACGTTTGGCTCCCAGACTTGAGCGGGCCGGGGCTGCATTGAAGCGGCTCCTGCCCAATCTAGGGGATCCAAACGCCTCCTGCCGGAGGCTCTATGCGGGGATCGTGCGGTCCATGGCCCTTTACGGGGCACCGGTGTGGGCGCGTTCATTGAGGCTGCGGCCAGCCCGCCGGTTGAACGCGTCCCAGAGGGTCATGGCCATCCGGCTGGCCCGAGGATACCGCACGGTCTCCTGCGAGGCGGCGAGCCTCCTTGCCGGATTACCGCCATGGGATCTGGAGGCAAAGGTCCTCGCGCACGTCTGGGAGTGGCGCGAGGAGGCGAAACGCCGGGGCTTAACCCCGATGCCGCAAGAAATTGCGGCACAGCGGACAGAGCTCCGGCGGGATCTCATGGCGTCATGGAGGGTGCGATTGTCGCAACCCCGCGCTGGGTACGCCACAATCGCGGCGATAAGACCCGTCTTTGAGGAGTGGCTGGAGAGACGCCACGGCGTTCTCACCTTCCGCCTGACGCAGGTCCTCACCGGACACGGCTGCTTCGGGAGGTTCCTGTTCAGGATAAGGCGGGAGGAAACACCCGGGTGTCACCATTGTGTGGATCGGCCTGAGGACACGGTGGAGCATACGGTGGAGGTCTGCCCGGCTTGGGCGGAGCAACGCCGTGTTCTCGTAGAGGCGATCGGCGGCGGTGATCTCTCGCGTCCGGCCCTGGTTCAGGCCATGGTACGGAGCGAGAGGAAATGGCAGGCCGTCACCTCCTTCTGCGAAGCGGTAATGCTCGCGAAGGAGGAGGCGGAACGCGTGAGGGAGAGGCAAATTTCGCGCCCTCACGCCCCTAACCGCCGCAGGAGGAGACGCCCGGGGCGGGAATCGCGAGCCGATTTCCGGCCACCGTAGGCGCGGGCTTGCGGACGGTGAGCAATGGGTAGCTCGCTGTCCGATAAGGACCAAGCCCGGGTCGACGGCGCGTTGTGTTCCACGCGCGCCTCAAAGAGATGTCAGCAGAATTGAAGGGGTCCACTAGGGCCAATGCCTGCCGGGGGTTCGAAGAAAACCGATCGGGAAATCGTGGCCCCCGGCAACAGGGCAACCGAAGGAACACGGGTGGGTTTTAGTCAGTAAGAGTCTGACACGCCCTCCCGCTCCGCCCAGAGCGGGAGAAGTTATTTGATAATTTCCCACCCAAAAAAAAAAAAAAAAAAAAAAAGGGGTGCAAGGGGTGCGTGGCACCCGGGCGCAGGGTCTTAGGAGGCGCAAGCCGACCGCCTTATACCTACATATACCATGCGTAATCACAATTTTTTTAAATAAAATCTTTCATAACATCAAACTAATAATCATTAATTCATTATACTAAAAATATAAGCACCTATATTGTTTACAAAAAAAACGCCTCTGAAGCTTTCGGCACACTCGCCTTGCGACTTGCGTTATGCAAGCTAATTTAGATCTTATAACTGGAACAAATTTATATTCCAACAAACACACACGGCGAATTCAAAGAGAGCTTATGGCGACAAGTGCGGGCGCACGCCCTTTGACACGCGACGCCCGCTTTTTGATCTAATGCCGCCCGCTTATCTAGTATCTGGTCACCAACACAAATTGTGTCAGCAAAAATGTAATGTTTTAGTAGTGATTTTATTTGTATTGCGTTAGAATTACCATTAAATTTCCGATGGCCATAGTAAGTGACCGTACGTAACGTTTGGCGGCATAAGTTTCTACTTATTTTGTATTTATTTGTGTTGAATAAAAGTTATTTAATTCGTGTAGTAAAATGCAAATTTTGTGCAAGGAGTGTGTAAAATTGTTTTGTGGAAATTAATATAACGTTGTCAAGGTATGTCGGTGGCAAATAAACTAAAATACTGATCCAAAGACATCGACTTCCGAAATTAAAGTAATTTTTCACTTTGTAGTTTGGAAGTCGGATGTATTAATTGTAAAAAGTTTTTTCGAAATTAAAATTAATAAAAAACTACATACGATCAACCATGACCCAAGATAGATTGAAAAATTTGGCCATAATAAGTATCGAATGGAAAGTAGATTTCAAAACAGACGAAATCATAAAAAGTTTGTCAACTTAAAAGCCAGAAAAATTTAATTCGATGTTTAAAAATGAACTTACCTAATTTTACCAAATAATAAAATGAAACATAAAATAATTTATATTAATTATTAGTATTAATAATTAAATTGTTATTACTATTTAATTAATGAAAATATGTTTTTTTTTTTCGTTGGTTAGGGGGGCGCAGGCTGATTTTCGCACCCCGGCGCCCAATATGGTTAAGACGGCCCTGCCTGTAGCCACCTGCGGATTTGGTTGAAAGGGATTGGTACGATTGGTTCGGGACCAGAGACTGCCGTGCTAGATCCTCTTCTAACAAGTTCATCAGCTGCGTCGTTACCTAGTGATCCACTGTGTCCTTTTATCCATTGCAGCGTCACCATGTTGCGACTAGATACCGTTACCTGTTCTAGTGCATTGTGACATTTTAGTACCTATTAACTTTGAGCTAATATATTTTTTCTTCAAGGATTGGAGAACTGAGGCGCTATCGGAGAGTATACGTATATGAGCGTCCATAACTCTCCTGGCTTCTATGGCGTGGACCACCTGTATGATGCCCACACACTTCGCCTGATAGACGGTGTTGAATATTCCCAGTGGTCGGGATATCTTTATGTTGAGGTCGTATGAGAAGACTCCGACTCCGGGTACCGGAGTCGGTCTTCGATCCGTCGGTGTAAACCCTCAGCTCCTTCGGGCCTAAGTAGTCACACTGTTCTTCTGTGAGTATTATATTGTAGTGCCTTTTAAAAAGGTGTGATTTCGGGGCTTTGTCGCAGGGTGAAGCCATCATTGGCCAATGCTTGATTGCATCTTCCTTTATGCGTATGTGTTTAATTCTGGAGTCTTTGCTTAGGGTTCCCGATAAATGTAGCCTAAAGGCGGCCAGGGCCGCCTCCTCCCGCACAATGAGGTGCAAAGGCGGCAGTCCAAGCATTGCCTGTAGGGCGGCAGTAGGTGTAATTCTCATACTGCTAGTGATTGCAACACAAGCGAATCGCTGTAGGTTTTCGAGATCTCTTTGGGCTGTACTCAGGTCTGTCCTGGGCCACCAGACTAGTTAGCTGTATGTGATAAGCGGTCGAATGACTGTGGTGTATAACCAGTGGGTGACCTTGGGGCTAATCCCCCAATTCCTGCCAAGCAGTCGCTCACCATATCATATAACTCACCGCCCCTAGAGCGGTGCATGCGATGGACTTTATCTACCGAGATGTTTTGCGACTGAAGGTCGGCTAATATCACGGAAGCTGGGATTTCGCGGGGGATCCGTTTAATTACTACGCGGGTCTGTTCTTTTTTTCTGCGAGGGAGAAGGTGATAAATGACACACCTCTATCGCAGAAGTCTAGTAAGTTCCCTATAGTCGCGGGATGTAGGGAGGGTGTTATGAGTGAGCTCACTCTTCTCTGTATGGACACTTTTCTTGTGAGGTGACTTAAATCAAAACCTACCTACTACCACTTGCAAGCAGTGTCATCATCATACGTAAAATATTTAGGTTCATTTGTCAAACTCTTCTATGCATGTTGACCTGTACATACTAATTCCATGGTTGTTTACTTATCATTTATTTTGACATTGACATTGTTACAAGACAAGCTAAATGACAATGACATATTCCTAAATCTATGACAGATGGGAACTTCGAAGACCGCGGTAAAAAAGAAATATAAATAATAATAAAAAAAATAAGTAAAACAATGGATACCGTGGAGAAAGAAGAACGCCTCCACCGAATAAAAGTTATGTAGAACTTAACAATTTGCACGAACTTACGTAACAGTTTTACTATAACCTTTAGTCTACATGCTTCTCACTAACTGCTTCAGTGAAGTAAAGCTTTTCCCTAAAGAATCAGATTGGAAATCGAGCCTAATTTAAAACATATTATCATTCTATATTCTAAGAAGTGATCATCTATTACCGTAAAACAGATAAAAATAAATATATTTTTCAGATTTTACAGAGCTTAGAAGTTCTAAGCTCTGTTGAACAAAATCATGATCTTGCTTAATAATAATTTCAACGTACAGCTGGCGCATTTTTGGCAGCAGTTGCTGGGATTTCTGCTTTCGTAGGCTTTGGTGCAACACTATCTACTGCCAAGAAAACGGATCCTAAATATTTTAACAAAGGTAATAATGGTTCACCTTTTTTACTTGACTATTATGAGTCTGTTTTTCTATAATCTTTTTACTTATTCAAGGCTTACATGGCAGTCCTGAGTTAGCAGATGCCGGTGCTATTCTCGCCTTAAGGGCTCTTGGTTGGGGCACTGTTTATGCTATAACAGGCACTACATGTTTATGTTATGGGATATGGAAACTTTCTGGTGCCAAAAATGTAAGTGAGGATAAATTATTCATTTACATTTACCATAACTACTTAACTGGTTAATTAATTATTTATTTATATTTGCAGCTAAAGGAGTTTAGAATAAAAATGGGTAACATGTTACCTGTTTTACCAAAGAATAACCCGCCTACATCAAGAACAGAGTTTACAGGACTAAATGACCTAATGACCTACTTATCAGAAGACTATGGGAAGGCACCAGCGAAGGAAAAATAATCATTTGTAGCTTTAACTTTATTTAATAGTAATTATTAATATTTAACTTGACAAATCTTGTTTTATAATGACTTCCTCTTTGTATGCTGGTCCTTGATTACAACTTGATTTACAAGTGTACACGACAAGTACTCCCCAGTCAATGCTATTGAGCTCTATACCAACACCAATGAAGTTCAGAAGTTGTGGCATTATCTAAAACAGAACTTACTAGTTAGTAAACACATTATACAAAATACTACACACAACTTATCTAACGGCTGAAAACTGAACTGAAAATTACAAATTAGACCTTTATTAATTTTGACCCTCCAAAACAGGGTGGTTGCAACTAAGTACTATACTGTCCTTCCAATAAATGTAAAACTTACTTGGAATTCAAATTGCCTTTCCCCATTACAGTATTGACAGTTAGGCACATTCACAATACTGTTACCAGAGTTACCAGTTATCCACAGTGGTTGACCTCCTCTGTCATACCTCAAAACTTGGTCTGGGTGTCTAGCTACCCTTTTGTTGAATTTATTAAAGACTTTGTCTTCAGGCATTGTTTTAGTATACTGTTCCAATTCATCTTCACTAACATTGCTTAATGTTCCAGCTTTTTTCTCTTCCATTAATTTTCTCAACTTATCCATTTCTTCACCAACATCCACATCTTTGGGATCCTCCTGAAAAATCGTAATTTTGAAATATTTATTTTACTCTGGTAAAATTAATTAGCTAGGTAATTATTTGAATGAATAAATAATAGTAGGTACCTCATCTTCTTCATCTACTATAAGTTCCCATTCCTTAAACAGAACAGATTTCCCTGCTTCTGTGACTATAAAATTGTTAGGTTTGCTGTCAGCTGTCTGCAACATATGGATTACTGATAATAATACTAACACTAGTTCATTTTTAGTAATTACTACTGAATAATAATGGATACATTAGAGATAAGAAGATGTCACACCTGTAATTCTGGACACATTTGCTTGTGACCTTTTTGCCAGTCTAGTATTTGATGTTTGCGACTGCAATAATAAGTCTTCTTACATTTTGAACAATGTGAAGGTCCTTTACAACCACAGAGATTACACAAATTGGGCCACTCATCCATTGGAAAATCCTGCAATAATACATAATAATGGTACTAAATATTGAATATCATAATGAAGTTCATTTGCCACTGTCCGGTTAACAACAGAATTTTTAATGGTGGTAAAACAGGTCTATTGCAAACCATACTTCAGTTTCTATTTCTTCATATGGTTCAAAAGAATAAAAATCATTCTTCCTTGGAAGCTGACAGCGCAATACAATGAAACTATCTGAACTGTTGGTTTGACAACATGATCCATTTCTGCATACAAATAAAATTATTGTCCTGTGGAAAGCTGTGTCGGAGTCTTCATATGGTGCATAAATCTGAAACATTACAAAATTCAGTTTTATTTTATGTTTACATTGTTTGTTTTGCACCTTTTATGTTTACATTGTTTGTTTTGCAGTAACAAAAAATATGGTGACCAAAGTAATGTTAAATCTTTAAAAAAAATATACCTGACACAGGAACACCAATGGGTCGTTGCATTTTTTGCAAAGTAGTTCATTTGGGCTTGGCAAATCATTTAGATCTAACCATGCTGGTTTCCCTCCTACTTTGCTTGGAAAGAACTTTGGATGTAATAGCCAACTGTTCTTTTCCTCTAAGAACCCGATATCCACTTTGTTATTGGAAGCCATGTGTGATAAGAATAAGGTTAAAAATAATGTATTTTAAACAATGCGAACGATTTCCGCCTCGATCTTTAGTATGGATATGATTGGCGAATGACCAGACCAACCTTCTCGACCTCTTGTGATCACAGAGTACTTTGTAATTTAATGAAATTAGTAATCTTGCTACAGAATATTTCTAAACCTATAAATAGACTTGCCCACACACATAAACAGAGGCCGCATTCCGAGTTACGCCAAAAGTGATTATATCGCGAATCCTACCAAAGTCCAAAGACACAATTTTTACTCAATAACCCTTAAATTTTGTGACTATTAAATTTGGTTGGATTCGCGATATTATCACTTTTAACGTAAGTCGGTATGCGGCCAGACAGCATCCAGACAGTTACACTTTCCGTTGTCACTTGTCACTGTCAAATGTCAGTCAGTTAACAGATGTCAATGGGTGGCTGTTACCCTGCATTCCGAGTTACGTTAAAAGACTTGTCACTGTCAAATGTCAGTCAGTTAACAGATGTCAATGGGTGGCTGTTACCCTGCATTCCGAGTTACGTTAAAAGTGATAATATCGCGAATCCGACCAAATATAGTCACAATTATAACTAAATAGCCCTTATATTTTGTGACTATTAAATTTGGTCGGATTCGCGATATTATCACTTTTAGCGTAACTCGGAATGCGGCCTTAGTAACAATGAGTATAAAATACAAAAAATATCTCATCATCTGTTACGACGCCTCATTGAAGTGGATAACAATTAAAATTCTATTGTGTCTCGTTAATGACAGTTAAAAGGTCCTTATACTGCCCTCCCGACCCTTGCTCGAAAATGAGGTGCCAGCAGTTGTTGCCGCTAAGCACGTAGCTTTAAATTCCCCGATTAATAATCATGATCAAAACTTTGATCCAGCCCGTCCATGCCCGTCCCATCTTTGATGTCCTCCCTCCGGTAAACGCCCTAAGCCGAGGTTCGTACCCCACAAGGGGTGCCCTTAGCGAGCGTTCACCTAGTTTTATAAGTTTAGTTTGTAAGTCCCTGGCTGGAGGCTTTGAGTGTAGCAGCTTAACCGCTTAAGGTTAAATAGTCATGGCCTCAGAGGCCAGCTATGAGATGACCTACAGAAAAAAAAATATATATATGTCACCGTAAGATTGTGAGCACCGTTAGTTTATAATCTATCGGTATTATTTCCGTTAGATCATAATCTGTCGAAAAATTGTGAACTGGGTGAAATGGGTTAGGTTAGGTTAGAACTGTGACCAACCTCGTGAGCCGAGCGAGCGTAGTAAGCGCTGCCGCGGTAGCGGCAGCGCTTACTACGCTCGTTTCTCATGGATATAAATATAAACTATCGAAAAATAATACGTTAAATCGTAAATGATTTGTCGCAGTTCACAATCTTTCGACAGTTTGTAATCTAACGGAAATAATACCGATAGATTACAAACTAACGAAGTTTATAATTTTACGGTGACATATATACTACTGATATGTAGAGTGCGTTTCATCAAATAATTCCTACGCTGAATGTTGGCTCCCCTGTTGTAGGACAAACACGAATACGCTACCGCGCTACCTAATAGGTCCGTTGTTAAACTATTTGATAAAACGCACTCTAGTAATAAATTCAAGCTATCTCTATGATCGTTGGAGCTTTCTTGTTCGCCCTAGAGCATATATAACTCGCCTGACCTTCTACTTACATGGCCTGACCTCACCAAAAACGTCTGTGGATTTGACGGCCTACCCGTACGGCAACCGGAGCAAATCAATGACAGGAACAACGCAATTCAGTATCATTAGTCTAATATTATTAGTATCTAATATTAATAATTGGTGCCGATTCTCTTGTCACAAATGCCTCTAAACTAAACTAAAAATCACCAAAATTTAGTTTATTCCTGTCAAACGACGATTTCCCATTCTGAAATAGACTAAAGTGACACAACTTGACTATATTTTAGTTTAACAGCACTAAGATGGCACTGAGATATTAGTTTAGTGAAAATGGCAATTTTGCTATTCTGAATTTGACGTTTTTAACCTAAAATTTAGATTTTCTAACTAAATATGACAATTTTTAATCGCGACTAAAAACATGTGGAATAAAATTGGTTGTCATGAACTAAAATTCACACCAACACCTCGACTTCAGATGAAAAAACAGTACTGAATTTTTTTTTTCTTTTGCTTATATCTCGAAAACGGTGTGTCCAATCGCAAAAATAATGAAAATTTCGACACCCTTTATGAAACGCTTAAACCCCTAACACTCTACATGTAGGTAATATTTTTTCTTATTTTCCACACAAAAAGTGAAAAATCCATATAAAACACGTCGAGGCTGCCCCCTCTGCGCGCCTCCGGCTCTAAAAAGATTCACGTGGTTAGGTATCACGTGTGGAGTCGCGGTTGTCATTTTCGATTTAGATGTGTCAAAATTATTTTTAAATTTAGAGAATTTGTTTTGCAGAATAGCTTTGAGATTCTCATAGTCAAAAGTAAGGAATTTTAGTGATAGTTTAGTTCGGTGTACAAGAGAATCGGCACCAATATCTATAATTACACATAGTTACAAAATGTTACCTATTAAAATTTTCCGGAAGATTTTTTCACTTTTCCTTTATCGTTTTGATACAGTAAAAAAATCTACCAGCCGTTTCTATCCATCAGCTTTTATTTTTCATACACAGCTTTTTGGTATTTTATGTGAGGGTAGGCGCACATTTACGAATTTAACACAGTGTTGATATCAGTTAAGATAAAATTTTAGCGATGGATTTACATCAAGGAGACGTTGTTTAAACGATCCGGAGTATTTTTGCTTTACTTGTGGTGAATATATTTTTTGAAATACAGAAAATCGGTGACAGATTTCGTAAAAATCGCGTATACCGACTATTTTAGCTGGAATATTTGATAGACCACAAATACGTCTGCTAGTTAATGATGATTTTTTTTTTAAAACAATGAAAAAAAGAGTCCAAAGCATGGAAATCATTTGTGTCAGTAAAGAAAAAGTTTCTTGGTAATACTAAAGCACTAAACTACCAAGACTTGGTCTAACATATGTTATTATGTCTGAAGGATGTTGGTTGCAATATCAGCGAAAAACTTCATTATTTACACTCCCATCTGGACCTCTTTCCTGAAAATCTTGGCCACTTTAATGATGAACCAGGAGAAAGATTCATCAAGAAATTCGCACCATAAAGGAACGATATAAGGGCAGATGGGATGTGCATATGATGGCAGATTACTTATTGTTGGAGTTTGAAACGAGACCTACCACAAGTCCATCCAAGAAAATCATTAAGTCCTTCAGGTGCCTTGGCTTTGTTTTAAGGAACTGTCGTGACTTTCATAATCCCCACGTTATCAAACTTGTTTTTGGGGCACTGGTCCGTAGCAAACTTGAGTCTAGTGCGTGCGTATGGAATCCTTTTGAAAAGCAGTATGCGTTAGCTTTAGAAAGGGTTCAGAAAGCATTTCTTAGATATCTTTACAAGCACTTGTACGGATTTTATCCTCTCTTGTATCCCACTAAATTCCTGTTGGGTTGCCTAAGTTATAATTCCCTAGAAGTAAGACGGTCGCGCGATCAGATGACTGTAATATTTAAAATTCTTAGAGGGATTATAGATGTTCCTGATCTGCATAATAAAATCTGCAAACTATTTGTCCCAGATAATTACTGTCGTGGCAGGAAACACCGCTTACTGGCTGTTCCAACTTGCCGTACTGTTGCACACTCCAAGTCACCTATTCCTCGGACATTAGCCGCTATTAACGCTCTCCTGAACTCAAACACAGACCTTGATATGTTTGCGAATGAATGAAAGATGATACTGTCAGAATGTTTGAATTTTTGTGAGAAGAATGCATGACTGTGTTAAATAAATTATACGTTTAAGTAGTGTAACTGGCTTCGGCTGTTCTATTTAAAATAAATAAATAAAATTAAAAAATCATTTTTGGCGGCTTCCAAAAATTAAATATTTTTTATGGTATTTATTTTTTGTGTTTTTGTAAAAAAACACACATATGCCATATCTCAAAAACTAAAAATGAAAGATGAAAACGATTTTTATTTTTACAGCCAGGATGTCATATGTCTACATAAAAGCTAATTAACCGTCTGGAAAAAAACTTTGTAACTATGTGTTATTATTAGTAGTCTAATAGCCTGAAAATCTAACTACGAACCATTGTCTTGTTTACAATAATGGAGCCGAAACATGCGACGCTCACTAAAGATTACGAAGCACAAAGAGCTACGTCTAATCAGCCTAATACATATTAATTCTATGGTCTAATCCCACACTCCAATCACTTCAGTAAACTGGGGACGCTTTTATTTTTCGAAAATTAGAAGTGTAATGAGATAATTGACACTAATGTATGTGTCTGTAACTGTCTTTATTTGCACGATGATGGCTTCTGGATTGGCTTAGTGGAATGTCTCTAAATGGTCAATGACCGACTTGAATAAATGTTCTAATAAAACTAGGGTGGACTTTAAGGTAACTAGTAGCAGTAATGTACAGTCACGAGCTTATTACTATGGACAGTTCAGCAATAATGTGATTCCATGATTCATTCACTAATTAAATTTGTTCTCAGGGACACATCTTAAACGTGATCAGCTGTGGAAAGCAAGTAGCGGCATAGTGACAGCGAAGAAGCACCAAATCCTTAAATGAGGAGACACGCAACGTCAAGTTATGGGATACAGGAAATCGGCACTTTGAATCCCGGCTACTGCATTGTTTTACAAATTATCATGTGCACGCTCGCGGTTTGCCAGCGACGAATGGTGCGACGAATATTTTGAGAATAAAACTTACGGACCACAACATATACTTAGTCCACAGAACATCACAACCGATTGCGTCATCCTCTTCGCAGGATGTCCCCTCCCCATCCGTTAAAAAAGTCCCTCCGCGAAAGTGGAAGGACGTATCCAAATGGTATATTGCTCAAAAGATCAATTACACCAGTGCCCGTAACACCCAACAGGGTATAAAAGTCACCAACCCTACGTCCCGTGACTATAGGGAACTCACCAAACTTCTGCGATCGAGAGGTGTGTCATTCCACACCTTCTCCTTCGCAGAGGAAAACAGACCCACGTAGTGATCAAACGGATCCCCCGCGAAATCCCCGCTTCCGAGATATTAGCCGACCTTCAGTCGCAAAACGTCCCGGTAGACGAAGTTCACCGTATGCACCGCTCTAAAGGCGGTGAGTCATACGATATGGTCCTCGTAATATGTCCCCCCGTAGTAGGTCATCACCCGAAATTCCAAATAAAGTCCCTATGTAATCTCATGGATATCGATGTCCGTGACTACCGCAGGACCACCAACGCCAATCGCTTCCATATTTAGTAAATAATTAGTACCCAGTTGGTACTAATTAGTGCTCGCACGACAAAATTGGTACCTTAGTGGTTTTCGAGAAACTCGACTTTGAAAGTGGTCCGGCGGTAGTCGCGCTCCCTTCAGCAGGACCACCATGAGCGCCGAAAAAGGGGCATGCTTAAAGTGACCAGACGTCCCGTTTTGAACGGGACCGTCCCTTTTTTCGGTTCTCCGTCCCGGTGACCCCGAAAAAAGCCTAGGGACGCAAAATTGTCCCGTTTTCGGAAACCGGACAGTTATGCGTTGGGTGGAAGTGTTCAAACATTTTCACACGAACAACCTTAGCATGACAGCTTTTGTACTTTAATTGAATATATTCTATGTATGCCCGGCACAAATGCACCAATAGAAAGAGTATTATCTTTAATGAATAAATTGTGGACGTTTGAAAAAACCCAGTTACAGGTCCCCGTCCTTACGGCAATGTTGATAATAATAGGTGAATATAAAAACATGCCAAGAATTTTATTCTTACATAAAATCATCACCAGCTGTATTAAAACTTTGTTCTGCTGACAAATATTACTCAAAATTAATCTTGCTTAACTTTTTAAATTTGTAATACATAAGTACAGATGCCAGAACATCAAGCTACCCGAAACTGTCGAATTTTCCCAATCAACTTTGAACCATATACTTCAGCGATAAAGTTGAAAATCTATTAAATAAATTTGACAGCTTGTAGTAGCCTGATGTGCTGGCGTCTGTACTTACTTAAGAAAATTTTGATAATAAAAATAAATGTGTTTTTTTATTTCATTGAAAACCTATTCTCTAAATTGAGTTTCCGTTATGTCCCGTTTTGAGTAAAAAAAAAAATGGTCACTTTAGGCATGCTACAACTATTCTAAGTATACAAATAATTAGTACCCATAGGTACATGTGATTCATTAAGTAAAAATGAACACAGCGGTCGGGTTATATGCGGAGATTTAGTATGGAAAAGTAATGAAAGCTAATTTCTCTTAAAATAAAACACTTAGGAATAGGAATTTTTAATATTGATGCGCATAAATCCCTATGGCCCGACACAATTCCCTTAGATCATAATAAAATTGAAGGTCGTACGTGCATACGTCTTTGTGGAATGTTAAAACTGCCCCAAAAAGTAATAATTATTGCTCTTACGTCTACTATACGGCTATATGGCCTAAAAATAATTTCAGATTGTCTAGCTTACGATAAATAATATTTTGTAATTAATTCCAAAAGTAATTAATATTAAATTATAAGAAAAATTGAGGTTACGTCTCGCATATAGTAGAATCCAATGGCACTAAAAACGAAAAATGGCATTTTTGCATGTACGCCCCTATGGTTTGAGACCCGCGATATTTGTGAGACTTTCTTATATGTAGATTACCATGTTTTGGTCATAGGGCGTATAGATGTTTTGGGACAAAATGTTTACATTGTTTAGGAAAAAATAATTTTATACTATGTTTTGTACCTGTACGGCGGGTACATGTTAAGAAACAATGGTTGTAGACAATGAAATGAGTCCTTGTCAGCGTATACATCTTTTTGGGGCCGATTGTACCAATGGTTTGAGCTCTAAAAGAGGAAATACTAATAAACATAGCAACGTTTTTAATTCATTTCGTTTAATTTTTTCGTCTAAGAGCTTATTAAATAACTTTATTTAAATTAAAAAAATCACAAAACGAAAGATAGTCACATTTTTAATTTTCTTTCAGTTTTGTATTTCGTGGAAGCTAATATGATACACAAGTAAAATTTTAAATCTTTACAATTATCTTTATATTATAAAATAGGTACAGTATTAAATACATATTGTTAATAGTATTAATTACTAATATTTACAAGTCCATAAAACAACTATACACTTTATTAAATTATTAATAATTTAATAGACATGGTATATGGACAGGCAACAAGTATCAACATTCATTCTTTTTGAATTTTTTACTAGTTTCATTCATCACATCATCAAGTTTGTTTACCCTTCTCGATTTCAGGAACGAATGATGGCTGTCACTTTCACCAATGTTTTGTCGAATACAGTTCATATTTGATACATTCTGATTATGTACACCATGCTTTTTATCACCCAAAGTTTTATTATTCTTATTAACTATTAAAGTATTTTGAATGTCTTTAACTAAGTCACTTGTATGTGTATGTAACTTAATAGGAATCAAGATTTGATTTTCGCTATCACCTTTCTTGATAAATTCTTGCTTTATTTGGACCATAGATCTATTTTCTGCATCACTTGAAAGTCTTATAGTTTTTCTCAAGTGAATAGTGTCGGAAGAGTCAGCATAGTTTCGTTTCACTACTATGTCACCTGTTGGCATTTGTTTAAGTAATGTGAGAGTTGGTGCTTCAGACTCCTTTCCTTCGGATTTTTGTGATTTGCTTGAACTGCCTTTGTCGCCGTCAGAACCTTCTTCTTGTTGGTCTTCAGTTTCTATTAATTTACCTAAAAATGTAGAATGGAATATTAACACATATACTGCTGGGCCAAAAATGTAGAAGGTTTAGCGTCCGGTAGTAGCATCTAACAGGTTAAAAAAGTTGTTATTCACATATTTTATAACAAATAGTTATGCCAAGCATCGAATGAGCTTGATGCAAAATATATACCCGTTTATACATTCATATGAACTTCAAGCAATCACTTTTCAAGCTATGCTTGTGCACCTTATAATGGTGAGTTCAATTCATTACAAAGTTCGAAATAATTTCTAATAGGTTAAGGTGATGATAAACTAGAGCATCCACTTGTAATGAGCATTCTAGCGAAAGGACAGTAAATTAATACATTACATGCGACCGTCAAGTCTGACATCTTTGTGAAGAATATTTTTTTTTGACGAGCATTGACTAGAGCATTCGCTAGAATGATCGTGAAAATGTTCGTAGTGATGTTTGACTCTATGCTTGCTCGTTGTTCAGTTTGACAAATTTAAAAACGGCAAATGCTCGATGTTCTGTTACAAGTAAACGCTCAAGTTTATCAGCACCTTAAGGTACTGAGAATCTAGAACACTTACTACAAATACTACATGCTAATTCTAATTCTTAATACATACCATTTAAAGTAGGGAATGTAATATCAGGCAAAGCCAAATGCGAATCTGGATTATATTTGTGCATCAATATTTTCAATAAATTTGAGATCTCTTCACGTTTTCGAGTTACGACTATTTCGTCGAACCAACTGGCTAGTTGTTTTATAGGCAATGAGTAGTCTAATATAGGATCCTGAAAGCAAAATCAATATTTAGTTTGGCAATCTATCAATAGACTTTGTATGACTTGCAATATTTACATAATTATAGTTTTGATACTCACTTTAAAAAATTGTTCAACATACTGCAGCAAGTACAACCCACAATCTGTAAAATTGTTTTGTTGAGGTATTTTAGGACAACTTCCTTTGATGTTATCCTTATTGAAAATTTTACTTTGAGAGACCTGCAACATAAACTAATTGTTAAATAGATGTAAACTACATATTATCTGCTTGTGTTACTTGTTGAACAAATATACATACTTTAGCTTGATATTCACAAGTGAGGTAATCTCTTAATGTGGCTACAACTCTGGATCTAGATGCCCCAGCTAACGAATCAAATATAAGTATACATGGCCTGAAATGAAAAATATTCATAAGCATAATTTAGTACATAAAGGTCTTGAGAAATAGAAAATTCAGATAGAATTTTTACGGTAGGTGTTAAAACACACCTAATAATATAATCTTTTCCATGTTGATTTACGGATGTTTCCAATGCTGATCTGAGAATGAGAGAAAATCAGACTATAACAGCTGCTTTATGATGCTATAAAAGTTGCAGTAATTAATTAATGGTAAAGGCAGATACAGAATAATTATATTGGTCAGAAATGATAACTACACGGCTTTCGACGTATGTTATAGATAGATACATACTGTTTAATAGGTTCAGTTTTTCTATTTGGTTGAACTTCAACTTTCTTTTCGACAGGACTTTTTTCTGCTTCTTCTTCATCTGAATCACACTGCATGTCCAAATCGCTTTCCTGTAATAGATACTTATGTCAAAAAACTGTATTTTATAAGTATGAATGATAATTGCAAATTATTATAAACTTAGGCTACCTCAGCTTCAGCCTCATCTCGTTCACTAAGATTGTCCGAATCACAACTTAATGTAAGCTGTTCTTGTTTATTTAATGGTGTGATAGTTGTGTTTCCTATTTGCATTGACGATCTTCGTTCTGAAATTGTAAAAAGTTGTTAAAGATACAAATATGATAAAAAAAGAATGAGTAAATTAAAATATAGATATGTTGCATCTCACCTTTTCTTTTAATCTCCTGGGGGGTAACAAGTCTGTTATCTATCGTGCTCCGGCAGCCGTCTAAGCTTGGGTAGCAGATAATTGCAACAAACCAGTGACAATTTTCGTTAATAGGAACTACAATAAAATCTTTTTCAAAAATGTTGACATTCTTTGTCCACGTCTTGACTCTTGCATGTCGCTTTTGCGCAGGAGTCAAATTACTATCCCATTCATGAGGATTCGAACTTTTGTTCACTTTGCATGGTTTAGTAGTAAGCCTTTTGTAGAAAAATGTGCTAAAAATATGAGTCTTTTCTCTCTGACGAGTTGTTAAAACATCATGAACTAAATGTTTCAAATAAAAATCTATGATAACATCATTTAGAAACTGATCTTGGGCTAGGCACATGTAGTCTTCAGTGTTTATAGGTATACCACCTTTCCCAGGTGGATAAATTAAGATCTGCCTTATTTCTGCAGGGTTCGAACTGTAAATATACAAAATACATGTCAAAATTATTAATTTCAAGGGGTAGACCCTTGAAATTAATAAAAAAAAAACCGGCCAAGTGCGTGTCGGACTACGCATAATGAAGGGTTCTGTAGTTGGGATGAATTTAACCCAAATACAAGCTTAATTGTCGTTGAAATACATGTAAGTAAACTGCAAATGTAAGTTTGTACACACAATATTGAGATTTACCATGTTATTTTAAGAGCCATACTATGTATTTTTCCAAAATTTTAGATCCATTAGTTTCGGAGATAAGGGGTCAATTTTCATCGAATTTATTAAATATCTTTAAAATTTATTTTATAATTATATAAAAAATATGTTTAAGGTCCTCGCAACAAGCCCTTTCATTTGATATGTCACACGGTACTGTTAGCATAACTTTTTTTTTTTAATTTTCTTGTTTACCCCCAAAAGTGACCCTTATATACAAAATTCATTTATTTACGTTACACGTTCGTGTTTGGATCACAGAAATACATATATGTGTACCAAATTTCAACTTAATTGGTTCATTTGATTTGGAGCAAATTGGCTTTGACAGACAGACAGATAGGCGACAGACAGACACACGAGTGATCCTATAAGTGTTCCGTTTTTTCCGTTTGATATACGGAACGCTAAAAATAATTAATTAATAACTGGATATTTGCCCATGAGTTGGGATAGATAAGCTAGACCATAAAATTATATTTAAATAGCTGGGCCACACACCTCTTAGCTCCGGATGCAAGTGCAGCACTTGACAATCTTGTTGCCATTCTTGCAACATTATTGGTTTCTTTAGGACAGGTTCTCACTAATATATCATTGGCTTCCCGAGCATTCAATTCGTCCATTACTTTACCAAATAATACTTTTAATGTAATTTTTGCTTCATCTGATATCGTTTCTGGGAGCAATGTTATCCTTTTGAAAGGGTCTATCTTCGACATTGGATTATAATAAGGGCCTGTAAAAAACATTACAAAAGTTTACAAAAGCTACTTTAATAAATAAATAAACTATAATTATACAAAATGTTTGCGAATTAAATTACCTGATTCCTCTGTCATATCCAAAACTTTCCTAATATAGCCACCACATTTGCTCATAGTGTATAAAAAAATTACAGGTAACCCTTTACCAAAATGTACCAAGATTCTGACAACTTCTTTGAGTTGTATTTGTAGAGCCACATCTCTTGATTCATTTTTAAGTGAGGGTGCAACAATTTTTATGCCTTTTGCTGATATGTATACCTGTAAAAAGAAAACGTAGTTTTAGAGATCTGAAGTTCAATTTTCGTGCTTAAAAATCATTCAAATTAAAGTTGCAATCTCATCTCAACAACAAACAATCAATGCCAAAAACTTAAAAAAATAGGTGAATTGATTGTATATCTGCCCGATTAAAACAGAAAGGGTTATGTTTTTGGCAGTATATGTATATTTGTATTTTTGCCAGACTGAGACTGCAATTAGAATGCATATGTTCTTAAAAATATAGGAATTGCCCCTCTGTTGTTTGGATTAGGTTAACTATTTAATTACCTACCTATTATGTTGACCAGCACCCTAATTGCGTAATACAACACAATCACAATTTGTTTCGATTTGAAACAGATTTCTAATCCATTGCTTCATAAGTTGGAAAAAAAATCTGCTCAACAACGTAAATAACGCAATGAATGTTGTTGAAATGTCAAAGTGAAACAAATTTCGCGAAATTGTTTACGAAAATGAGTTACGCAATTAGGGTACAGATTTTATAATTATGCAGTTTTTTAAATAAGATGATTTACTTGTTATTCAAAACAGTCACAAGATTTTTGCATGTTGTATGGTAAACTGTTCCAGGACTATTTACTCAATTTTTTTTAATTTTTATAATGTTATTTCTTGTAATATTAGTGTAAAAGATTCATTATTACAACTTTTATAAAATATTGTACCTTTTCTTTTGGTGTGTATCTGTATGACCCGATTCTAATGGTTCGACAGTTGAGTGACGTAACCTGTGAAGAACTCTGACTGATTTCTTCTCTGCTGCCATCTGTTGAAAAAATATAAATTTTAATTAGGTGAATAGGCCCCTTCAAATTTTTAATATTAACATGAGATCTCTGGCTAATGAGACACAATTAACTATCTATTGTTCATCCTCAACAAACAAACATTTTCTATTCTATTCTCAAAGACCAAAAAGTAGCTAATTCATGAAATGGCCAAAATGAAGCAACAAAATATGTGTCATCAATTTAGTAATTTTTTTTCTTCAAATTTCAGTCTTATTGCCATTTCCAAACCTACCATAAGTGTAAGAAAACATTAATTTCTCATTTTGACTAGGTTATGGGTTATACTTATCATTTTAGGAAAGAATTACTTATACTTCGTTGGTTTAGGTAGTTTAATAAAGGTAAATAAAAAAAACCATGTGATGAGAGAGCTGTCAAGTTACCGACTAACCGTAATACCACTTCAGTTGTTTTGCGACATCACAGTTGTACTCTTCAATTTAGCAACCTTATAATTCATTGACATTTAGAGAACTTGTCTTTTTGGGCTCTTTACAATAGACAGATTACAAAATATGTAACATAACATCACGCTTGTAATCCCCAAAGGGTTAGGCAGAGGTGTACCTATAGTACACCCACATTTCGCCAGTATGTTTAAGTCCCATGTAATAACAGGGAAAGCCTATTGCCATCAACCAAGCACAAATTGAGACTCCAGACTGCTACTGAGAAATTTCTAATAGAAAAATCCAATAACACTTCGCTGTCCTCAGCGAATAAAACCATAATCGTAAAAACCAAATTTTACAGGAAAAATAAAAACCAGTTTTTTGTGAATATATTAATAACGAATATACATAGTGGAATTGTTCAAGTACCAAAAGAAAAGTGATTTTTTTACATTAATTACAATACACCTTAAAATCTCATAACTTCTGAAATAACATAGGAAATGAATGAACAAAAATTGACAGAGTGTAATCGGACCTCTAAATATTGAATATGCAATAAAGTTAAAACTATTGTAATAGCACATTACCATTTTATTCACCGGGGACAGCTATTTTACCCAATCTGGGAATCGAACCAAAGACCTCATGCTCAGCAGTAGCGCTTGCGAACACTAGACCAACGAGGCAGTCAAATAGAACATATTTATTGTGCTCATGCAATATCTACGAAGAGTAGTTTAAGAATAAATGATAAAGTTTAACATACATTAATAAAAGAGGAAACTTTAGTAAAACTCGAAATTAATTTTTTTAATGGTTAGGTATATCGTATTTTTAAGCAAGCAAGTGTCATCTATAAAAACCCCTTTAACAATTTGTTTACCTTTATTTAATTACCTAAACCAAAGGAGTTTAAGTTTCTTGATTATTTATGTCCACCTAAAATCATCTTAAATTAATCATTAATTCTCACTATTTATTTTTTCTAATATTGAATTAAAACAATTCAGTGATTTTCAAAACAAACAGGTTGTTAAAATAGGAAGTTTATCACATTCTTTTTAAGATAATTTACACTGTTGGAAGCAAAAACTAATTAACTCCATTCTAAAAATCTTGTGATTACGGTTCAGGACTTAAGAAATAAAAATTATTATTGCGACTGTATTATTTAGTACTAAATTAGTGAATACCTGATTAGTCAAGGTTTCTGTAGATAATTATACTTAAGAGAGATTAACCCCAAAAATTTGTTACACTGGTTACACACTGAGTATTAAGGGCAAGTAAAATAGTATTCATTTAATTGACTGCCGACTTGTTGTATTTATGACCTTACCTTAAAATATTTCAAATGACGAGTCAATATTAATACTTTTGTATGATACATTACAAAATACAACAGAATTCTCATCACCTTTTATATTTTTCACCATCTTCTACATTTCTTATTTGATTAAATAAATATAATAGGTAGCAGTATACCTAAAGTTGCCTCACATGTTTAGTGCCTTAATCGTATTATATAGATATAGGTACATACTACATAGGTACGAAAGCTTTTTGTGGTAGCAATGCGTAATAGCAGAGAATATAAATATAATGGGTAAGATTATAAAAGTTCATCTAGTACCGTCAATAGTAACAAGTATTGATTAAAAATCACTGTATTACTATTATGGCAGATAGCGACGGTATGTCTACTTCTCATGTTCGCGTTTAATAAACGAAGCAGCGACTGTTTCATTTAAAATAACTCTGAAGCTCGAATACAAATATATGTACCTGTATCACGTTTGAAGTTATCCCTGAACATTTCGTAAATTCAGTGAAAATTAATCACAAAGATAAATTAAATACGCTAAACAAGACGCATTGCGACCCCATCCACTATTTTCACAGATACAAAATAATTTTGCAACACAATGACTGATCGAGCTTGTGGCAAGCCTTTTTGCACGGAATGTTTTTGGTATTCTCGACGGGCTGACTGAGGAATGTTGCCAGAGTAAAAACCTTAATTTTGAAGATATCGGTTTTCGTTGGTTTGCGGTTTTTTTTTCTCTAATTGTTAAAAAAAACAACAGGGCATTGTGCTAAATACACACGCAGCAGCAACTTTTCCCGGGTGGGGGTTTCAAAACCTCACATGTCCACACCGAGGCCGCATTCCGAGTTACGCCAAAAGTGATAATATCGCTAATCCGACCAAAAATAGTCACAAAATATAAGGGTTATTGTTATTATTTGTGACTTCGGACTTTGGTTTAATTTGCGATTTTATCACTTTTAGCGTAACTCGGAATGCGGCCCGAATTTGACAGCCGATTTGTCACTAGCGAAGTCAAAACTCCACTCAAAATCTGTCTGTGATTTCGAAATCGCCAGCGAGAGAGTATTAGATACGGTAGATTGGATTAACTAATTAACATGAGTTTATACAGTTAACATTGCCTGCGATTTAATTTTGATTTAGAAATGAAATCGACTTAAGAAAAAGTATGGACATCTTTATGAACGTAAAAATTACGAATGCGTTCAGAAATAATGATAGCCCGCGAAATTCAGTTTCATACATTTTTGGAATTTGCAGTGTCAGGTTGTATCTTGATTAAAATATGATTCGCGACATCTCTCAAATTAGATTTGGTCATTCAATAGAACAAATATCGAAAGGAAAAGTCATTCAAAGAAATATCGAAAAATAAAGCATTAAATTGTAAAATGGTTTGTTGCAGTTCACAATTTTTAGTTGTTTGTTTAGTTCTCCGAGCAGCAGATTCCATGCATGAGCATGGACTCAGGAGTTTTTTACGTGCCGGATAATAAATAATTTGGCGCGGCATTTTGTAAGCGGCGTGTGTATATCAATCAAAAGTAGCATAATATTATAAACTGACAAGGCAATTTGCCTTCGGCATATTTCATGACTGCGAGCGTTTGTAAACGGACGACGCCGTTTGTAAAAAGCGGAATCATACAAATTGCCTGCGACATATACATGGCGTGAATAAACCTTTACTGACTTTACATCATTGCATTAGTACTTACCGCTTGTTCAGATGTTCGAAATCTAAAATGTCTTGTAATAAGCTTTTTGTTAAGAGGCCGGCGACACGGCTCGCAACTACAAATCGAGACGTTTGCAAAATTCAATTCCAAGCACGTTGCGCTAGTGTGAGTGCCTGTCGGAGCGATATACACCTACAGTGAGCAATACTACCACGCACACATTGACAATTATTGCTTGACGCGATAGTACTACTAGCTTTCGAAAATTTATGATAAATTTGTATGTGTTCCGTAATACAAAAAATTATGAATGAAAACTTAATGTATTTCCATTTTTTTTTTTCGATAATTTGTAACTTGATAACATAAACTATGCTTCTGCGGAAACAATATTACAAATATTGTTGTTCATAATACAGAAAAAAACAATATGAAAACATGTCATTTACGCTGTAAAAATGTACGAAATGCAATTTAAGCTTTTGGAAATAAAAAGACGTAGGAGCCTAGATAAATACTGTCTCAATCCGAATATCAACATAATATGGTGGAAATATGCTCAAATTGCAAATGATTTATGTACTACGTTTGTATGGACAATTCATGCGTCGCCGCATTCTTAATAACCCGTTTTTTCTAACTATACGCCTGTCAGCGTCAAAATATTAGAGTACCTATGTAGGTTTAAATAATAACATTAACAACCTTACGAATAATATGGCAAAACTGTGGAGACGACACTAGTTGTTAAGGTTACGCTAGTCGGTCATTCTTCCATACAAACATAGTATGGTGATTACACGTCTGTTTGACGGTGTATGTTCAAAACTTAAAATTATATCAATTTGTCTCGTCATTGGTGCCGATTCCCTTGTCGACAAACTAAACTAATTTTAAGTTCAGTGCATCTTATTCTTTCTATTTCATTAAGAAAAGGTCAGAAGATAAATTTTAGTTTAGTCCTGTCAAATTATTCAGCGCCTGACGTAATTTTAGTAGGAAAGTTTTTAATCACGTCTAAACTTGTATGGAGTAGTGACAGGCGCTGATTAATTTGACAGGACTAATCTAAAATTTATCTTCTGTCCTTTTCTTAATGAAATAGAAAGAAAAAGATGCACTGAACTTAAATTTAGTTTAGTTTGTGAACAAGGGAATCGGCATCATTATCTAGCCCTATATGGAAGCAGAATTGGAAAAAAATAATTGCTTTGGGAGTTATGAGCGTCAAAACTTCCATATTTCAACACTAATATCTTCATCATCATCTTTGGGCGTAATAACTTATGTAGTATGAAAATGGCAAAATAAAAACCGTACTAGTACGTAGATAATTTATTTAAAAGTTCAAATAGTTTTATTTTGAGTAGATACACCCAGCAGTTTTTCCACAATATCTATACGCCCAAAAATGTCTGTTCATGAAATTTTACGCGCTCGTTTTCGTTATAAACTATTTCACTAAATAAATAATTAAATATGTAAATAAATAAATAAAACTAGATAAATCCTTACATATTATAAAACAAGGTCCCCCCCGCGTCTGTCTATCTGAACGCGATGAACTCAAAACCTACCGAACGGATTTTCAAACGATTTTCACCAATGAATGGAGTGATTCACGCGGAAGGTTTTACTGTATAATTCATTAAGGTTTTGTGTAAATTGGCTGAAATTTGACGATTATTGTTGAAGATGTCGGAAATCATGCCGACTGGGAGCTTTATTGGCGTGCGCCGCGGATATCGTAAAAGTTACATAAAATTAATGTTCTACAGTATTCTTCATCTTAAAAAGTTCGACAAAAAAGTCCGCGATGGCATATGTCTATCTTCTAAGGATGACCCACGGTAACAATTATTATCTTTCAGAATTTGATGAAAATTTAATTGTTATTTCCGAAGCTTTTTTGACCGGTATTATCCTTTTTCAATAAAATATGATATTTAAATTGGGCATTTAGATTAAAATATGCCTTGACATCATATCATATAAATGAATAGTTAAAAAGATATCAGTTTCAAAATTACGCGTAACTACATAATTATTATGGTTGACGACAAAGCGGGCGCAGCGGTATTAGTCAATGACATTTCCTCGGCTATAGGTATGTAATCCCGGTAGTACGTTCCCGTGGGATATTTTTCGACATCCACGGGGGCGAAGCCGCGGGCAAAAGCTAGTAAATACTAAATAAATAACTGTACTAAATAGTATACATATTAGCTACACCACCAACGAGTTCGAACCGTCGACTGTCGGAAACCCTAAGACGCAGTTATATGCCAGTGACCTTGAGTGGTTAGCTTGCGTGTTCTGTACTGAGCTCACGCAACGCGTCGTACGTCCAGCCAGTAATAGGACTCGCCCATCAAGGAGCGCTGTCCCAAATTAGATGCTTTATTAATTTATTATACATAAAACAAAAGACATTTAAAAACACGTAGGTATACTAAAAGATCAATAATTAAATCATCTTTAAAATGGTGAAGGTTTCAGGAAAATACGCTTAATAGATTTTGCGTGATTCTCAGTTTTTTATCTGCGTTAGACATTACGCATTAATTTCACTATGTAATGTAAACATAATCTAAAATATTCCTATATTAGTTATTAAGAAAATGCTCTAATTTAGCATATATTTTTTCTAAATAATTAACACTACTCGTTTAGACGTGATCTTCAAATCATTAAAAGTCGGTTATCGTCGCCATAAGACACTGAGGAGGTAACCTACGACTTTCGACAGCTCCAAGCGTACATTTAGAAAAATCGAGTTATACTACTTGTGCTGATGGCGCCATCTTTCAACTTCGTTTTACGTACACTGTGGGACACTGTTGAAGACTTGATTTTGAAAGGGTGATGTCACAAAAATAATGAATTTTGTGGCATAGGCATAGGTTTTCCGAATTAGGAATAAAATCCTACTTACCTCATAATTATTAAAAATTCGAGTGTTTGTTCGAGTTTTTAACAGACTTCAAAAAGGAGGAGGTTCTCAATTCGACTGTATTTTTGTATGTTTGTTACGCGATTACTCTGCCAATTATGAATTGATTTTGATGATTCTTTTTTTGTTTGGTAGGTCATACTTCAGAGCAGTTTTTGCAAAATATAGTAATCATCATCAACAGGTGGTGTTTAGATCACTAAGAAAATACGAACATGTAAACTTACCGTCCATGGTGTCAATACCAATGCCACTGTCTGGGGTCCCACCTTCTATTTCACTCAGCGATGGCTCCTTCATACTTATTGAATGTTCATGCTAGAAACAAAGTAGTACTTAAGTATCATTTGGATTTTAGAGTTTTCAAATTTAAGGTGTCATTATAGTATGTTATAACAGGTTGGTGTCTGCAACTCCATGTCCAATGGTGTATTTTGCGTAGATTAAGGTGTTATGAATATTCTCAGGTTCTATTGCATTAGAGTAGAGCAGATTTTAATATACAGGAAAAAAAAAATACCAATGCGCAAACTTAAACACGTGACTTTACTTATCATTATGAACAACTTTTACTATTGGACCAAACCTGAAATCGCGAAAAAAAATTAGCTGTTCCCTACATTTTGACGAGTTATAATAAATTCATTTATTTCAGGTAAATAACACCCACTGCCAAACATAAATTAATAAAAATTTTACAAATAAAATAAAATAATGTCAAATAAAAAAATGTTATGCGAACAGAAATGTAGGGAACAGCTGATTTTTTTTTCGCGATTTCTGGTTTGGTCCCATAGTGAAAGTTGTTCATAATGATGAGTAAAGTTACGTGTTTAAGTTTGCACACTGGTTAAAAACTTACCCTGTACAGAACTAGGATATAAGAATATAGATTTATTTCTTCTTTGATTGATTAAGTATTTGGAAGAAATCATAATGTTTACCGTTTTAGACAAACAATTTATTTAAGGTTTATTTTGCTAATCTGAATATTTTGGAAAGGTAATAAAGAAAGCGTGAAAAGAGTTAGGACAGACAGTATTAGGACGCTAATAAGCCAGTCAAAATGGTTTTTGCCTTCCTGACTAGCTTTACAATTCTTTACTTTTGAGTGGTGTACGGTATACGTTTTTTTACATCTTTTGATATTCTATGACAAGTTTCTCAAACCAAACAAAATTACAGTTAATTACCTGACTCATCATAGAACTATTTGAGTCCTCTTCATCTGAACTTAAAGTTAATATGACGGGCTCTGGATCTGGCTGTTTACCACGTGGCTTTCTTACTCTAGGCGGCTTCTTTTCTTGTACAGGCTGCAGAAAAATCAATGGTTCAACCAAAATTCGATTGGGGTTATAGAATGGTATTGTTTATGTTTTGACATGATCATACTTACTGTTTTATTGTTTAGCATCTTCACTGAAGTCTTTAATAAATTTAATTTAATTCCTTCCGCACATGTGCTGTAACAAGATAAATATATTAGAGGCTAATAAAGTCTTTATGTAAAAACATTACCCTCCTACTGGGGAAATCATATAAGAATTTGGAAGTTTTAAATTCGAACCAAATATTGGATTTTTACTATGTACTCGCCTCATATCATAAACAGCTATCATATATATTTAAAATAAATCAAACCAATCAGTGAAGAACTTACCTCTGTTTGTCTATGACTGCTACTGATTTTTCAGGTTCTTTCTTTTTCTGTTCTACTTTTTTACTTGGTACACCTTTAGGCTCTTCTGTGAATACTCGTTTACACCTTTGAAAAAATAATAAAATCTGTAAATACTCTATACCTTAAAAACAACCATATATAAAATGTCCTCGAGTCAGGACCGCGAATTAACAACCGCAGCGTGTGTCGCACCGAGTTGAGCCCGCTGCCCTTGCGGCGCCCGGCAGGCTGGATGCTGTAGAGCTACTTGGGCTAAGCCAGTGTCCAGTAGTAGACTGCCATACTTTGGGTTGATCCATTTATAAAACATGTCGATGTAGATATTATGCATACCGTTCACAGCGGCTAAAGTCGTATCCCGTGTATCCACATGATTTACAAACAGCTAGCATGCCGTCCACTAGTCGTGGCGGCGGAGACCGCGGCCCTGGAGATTCTGGACTGTTGTTTACTGGAAATAGAACAATTATTGTCAAAATAATTATAATGTAAGCTACAACAACTCTTGAGCTACGAAACGAAACTGGAAAATTACTAGACTGCTTGTGATATATCAAGTGCATCTCTAAAACTCTCAACAGTATAAAACGTAGTTGTCTGTGTATTAGCTTAGTATCTATTTCAATTTTGATGCGATATTTTTTTTTATTGCAGCCATACCAAATGTCGAGGCTAGTCGCTTATATAAATATTATAATATGTAACTTGTCACATTTATCATCATCATCATCATCAGCCTATAAATGTCCCCACTGCTGGGACACAGGCCTCCTCTCTGTGAGAGGGAGTGGGCCGTAATCCACCACGCGGGCCCAGTGCGGGTTGGTAGATGTCACATGTCTTCGAATTTTCGGTTCTAGGACATGCCGGTTTCCTCACGATGTTTTCGTTTTGAGAGCAGTGGTGATGAAATAATTTACACAAAGTAAAGCGCCTGCCTGGGTTCGAACCTACGACCTACAACTCGTAAGTCGCGGCTGTTACCATTGGGCCACCACTGCTCTCTATTAAATTACTAAATATTATAATATGTAACTTGTCACATTTATAGTGAGTGAAAACCATACCATTATCTGGACACTGGGATTTTTCAGGTGTAGACACTTCACTACTCTGTGGTTGTAACATCATTGTGGGGGAATTCCTACTGCTCATATCTGCTCCTATTAACATCTGAAACAATAATGTGATAAAATTGTAAAAAACACTACTTTAAATAAGCTGGCAAAAGGTTTAGCTGTGCTAGGTTCTATATTAATCATGATAATATCTATTATTTTAAATAAAGTATTGTATTAAATACAAAAAAGGTGTAGATTTACAAACCGGGTGATTTTCTAGCATATCCTCGATTCTAGTTGTTGAGCCCACAGATACAAAGTAGTCTATCTCACTGCTCGTGTTTTGCATACATTGTATGTGGGTGTCTTCAGAAAAAGGAACGTTAACCTGAAATAAATATTATACTAGTTAGAAATCATTATTTTATATAACAAACATGCTTTACCAGGAATAAAGGTTATTAGCATTAAGCATTGTATTGCATTGGAATTCAGTTGTTGGCCTTATAAGTAATACTCTGTATTGGTGTTAAAAACTATTATTTCTAGGTTGCTACTGTTACAATGATTCAATGAAATACATACCTGTTCAAGAACTTCTTGAAGTGTACAGCTTTCTTTAGGCAGTGTGAAAGTGATCAACCTCTGTTCACCATTTTGGAGGAATATTAACATTTTTGCAGATTGCGTCTCCGAAAATAGCTCTGATGGTCCAGACAAATTATCGTTGTTTTCTAAAAAGAGGGCTACTTCACATTAGGAAACGGCGACTTAAACATTAAGTTTAGAATATAAATTAATTTTTGTCGTAAGTTCTACTGCTTTTACATTTTTTTTTTTAAATTATTGCGATACGACACGCTACAACGAAGATCAGATTGTATAGAATTAAGTTTTTCTAACTTAACAGACATTTTTGTTGCTGGGGACTAGAGTTTGTTGCGCCACTTCTTCTTCCCAGCTAAAACACAGTGGTGAAGGGTGTGGTTTTGGGCTGTCTTATGGAATTTTGACTTTCAAGAAGTGCTGATTCTCAGCCTAATTTGAATAAAGGTTATTGATTTTGAGACAGGACTTATAATCGTTGTCGAAATGGTTCATCTGGACGCAAGCCGCTATGGATCTATACTGAATGTAACTTATTAGGTACTAAATAATATTATTGTATAGATAAATACCGTGATGAGGGGCTACTATTGAGTTGAGGTGTTGAGCCTGCATCGGGGGTACTCTTTGTACAGGCCTCTGCAGCTCTTTACTTCTCACTAAGGTTTGTCTTCCGGCGTCTCTGTAAATAATTAAGAAACTGTGCTATAGTATTTGGGTAGCCAGTAAAGTTGATATCATCATTCTATCGATAATAACGCAGCACACTATAGATAGGCAATAAGCAATGCATACCTTGCTTGTTGTTGTTGTTGTTGTATAGGTGTACGCGGTGGTTGTTGCATCCGTTTATAGTCGGCGAGAGTTATTCTCTGCCCATTATTTAGGGTTAATACTTGTCGTTCCTCCTCCATGTCTGGGTCCATCAATAGCTGTGTGAGTGTTTGGGGATGTTGTTGCACGTGTGGTTGTTCAAAGGACAGTTGCTGTGGCTGGAAGCCGTGTGGCGAGTTAAAGTTCAGTTGTTGATGTTGTTGTGCGACGTTGCCGGCGACTTGGTTGGGCCGCATCGCCGGCGGCGGCGTGTGGAACTGCTGCGGTGAGGGATTCATATTTTCACTGACCGAGTGTTTGGTAAGTATGGCGGCTGTAATACTCTCTTCGAGATCGTCCATGTCGTTGGCGTTGTTAGGTTGAACTACAACCTTTTTGACTTGCTGCTGCACCTGTTGTGGATGGGGTGAAGATCTTTGCGGAATGGTAGTGACAGTGTTCTGTTGAGGTAAAGGTCCATTGTTTTGAGTCACCGTAACTACTGAATGTTGGGCCATTTGGGTAGGTACAGTTTGCGTCACTATTGTCCCCTGAGGTGTAATTATTCGAGTCGTCTGTGCATGCGGCTGGTTTTGTTGATTCAGAAGCTGAAAAAGAGGAAATACGCACAATGAAATATACAACTGATACTACAAAATTGTTAAATTTTGGTGCAGACATTGAGTGAACAGAATAAATAGATCTATATAAAGATTGTGGACAAAGGAGGACGAGGCAACCTCGACCTACTTACAATTCGACTTGGTACAACATATTATAAAGAGATGAACTTGTCTCACTTGGTGAGTAGCGATCTTGAGTTGATTCAGTTGTTGCGGATGAACCTGTTGTCCTAAGACGTGTTGTGCGAGTTGATGCTGCTGGTGTTGTTGGACGTGTTGGTGCTGCTAAAACGACACACAAATAAGGAATAAGCTTCGGAAAATCGGAGGAGTATCGAGGGCGCGTACAAATATAGGTCTCGCATGCACTAACTACCAAATTCGAAGATCGAACCAGGACAGCCCAGAAATATAAACTGTTAGGCCGTCGCTTATCGGGTGATCAGCTATCGTAAATAGGGTTTGGTTCATGCGGGCACCTGTAGCGAGTGATGCAGCGGGGTGCGCGGGCGGGGTGGGCGGTGCTGCGCGTGCGACGCCTGCGGGTTGAGCACGCGGGGCGTGGGCGCGCGCGCCGCGCTCGGCGTGCCCGCCCCGCCGCCCGCCGCGCTCGCGCCGCTCGGCGCGCCCGGCACGCCCGGCGACGATGCCTGGCCCTGTCGGTCCATGTATACCCGTGTTGGATTGTGAGACACTCTTATAGCCAATAATGTGGTTTATTTAAACCATATTATTTTTAGCGTTCACACGTGCATACCGATTATTAAGGCTCTATAACCAGGGAAAAGAAAAAATAGTGGAAGTGACAAGCGCCTAGCGCGTGCGTAACAAATAGGAGGAGATGTTCAACATTGGCTCAGTCGAGATTAGCTACTTCTTGTGACTGGACGTTTCGAAATCATACGTGAATTAACCGTATTCGCATGAGTGCACAAACGTCCATACAATTATTAGGCCTAACCGGATCAGAAATGAACACGAATCGAATACGAACTGTATACGATTAGTTGGCAACCGTCTTTACACTTAAAAAAACTCATTGAGGTGCCCGTATCACCGTGCACAGGTATAAGTTTAGCTTTGATGTCATCATCATCATCATCAGCCTATAGCAGTCCACTGCTGGACATAGGCCTCTCCAATTGCACGCCATTCAGCTCGATTCTCGGCAACTCTCATCCAGCTGCTACCAGCCACCCTTCGAAGATCGTCACTCCACCTAGCCTGAGGGCGTCCTACCTTACGTTTGCCAATTCGCGGTCTCCACTCAAGAACACGTATACCCCAACGGTCATCGGTTCTACGGCTGATATGGCCGGCCCACTGCCACTTCAGCTTGCTAATTCTGTGAGCTATGTCGATAACTTTGGTTCTCTGCCGGATCACTTCGTTCCGGATTCGATCCCTCAGAGAGACTCCAAGCATAGCCCGCTCCATGGCTCGCTGAGCAACCTTAAATTTATGGACCAGCCGTACCGTGAGTGTCCACGTTTCGGCTCCGTAAGTCATAACAGGCAGGACGCACTGATTGAAGACCTTCGTCTTTAGGCTTTGTGGAATACGCGACGAGAAGACTCGACGAAGTTTCCCAAACGCTGCCCAGCCCAGCTGAATTCTTCTGTTAGCCTCCCCTCTCAAAGTTGTTCTTACCAAACTGCAGAGTTTGCCCGAGGTAAACGTATTCTCGAACAACCTTGAGAGCACCGCCATTGACAGCAATCGGCCCCGGAGTGACGTGTTCGTTGAACATAACCTGGGTTTTGTCCAAGTTCATCCGGAGACCAATGCGCACAGAAGAATTAACTAGGCCGTCCAGCATCTGCTGCAAGTCAAGCAGCGATTCGGCCAGTATGACGATGTCATCTGCAAATCTCAAGTGTGAGATGTATTCGCCGTTGATGTTAATGCCACGCCCTTCCCAGTTCAGCGTCTTAAACACATCCTCCAATGCGTTAGAGAACAATTTCGGGGATATGACATCCCCTTGTCTCACCCCTCGACGCAGGGGGATATGTTCAGTACGCTGATCCTGAATTTGGACGGTCATTGTCGCGTTTGATGTATTTTCAATAAATTGTTTTTATCAACCAAACCACATTTATTAATTGTAAAATGAAAACTACCGTATGCTCATGTCTCCAAAGTCTAGATCAACTTGCATGCTAGTCTGAAAATAGATAACAGCTGCATGCGAATGGAATAATCTGGTTACATGATCGCCTGATAGCTTGAATTTGGTTTGTTAGATAAAAATAAACAACTTTCACAATTTCTTTTCTTTTTCGTGTGGTTAGTAACTAACCTGGTGTCAGTTTTCATGGCGTCGCATGTGAAGCCAAGTTAGAGACCTATACTTTGACTTGGCTTCACATGCCGTCGAGAAATATCTCTCAGGCATGGCCGGTTTCTTTACGATGTTTTCCTTCACAGTTTTAGAAGCAATAAAATTGAAAACAAAAAAATATATAATTTTTTAAATTGAATATAATATATGTTTAATTTTGGACAAAAATAAATTAGCTTTTCGACCTTCGATCAATAATAGTACTAGATTAAGGATCAGGAACAAAAATACGTCGCTCATGTGGCCACGTTTGCACACACGTAAACATCTACATTTCTTAGAAGTTTAATAATATTAACAACTTCAGTTTATTATAAACCTTAACTGTTAAACATAAAGTCTAATTACCATTGCAAAATATATTTATTTAAGTCCTTTCATCGGAGAAGGGTTTTTATGCAATGTCGCTTGAAAATAAAAAGTCATCAGTACAAAAATATTTATTCTAAAATGAAACTTAAGTTCCGAAGTAATAAGATTAAAAACATTTTGTTAATAATTTCGTGCTTATTCTATTGTGGAACTAGACGTAGTTCTTGGTATTACATTTCAATGCTCAGAACACAGTAAGTATTGAAAGACGTAGAGTTGCAGAATATATATTTTATAGGTTCGTTTTGTATGGTGGCAAATATTTTTGACCGATTCAAAAAGTAGTAGATACTATTTTACTATTACCTGCAATTTGGGAACCGTTGTTTTTAGTAATATACGCCTTTGCGTGTTTCCAGTTATGTCGAATCTGTTAAAATGAATCGAACATATTCTGTAATTTTTACTAGGGTTGTATATTTCTTCTCCTCTTTCTTTCGCGACAATAGATACCTATCTGCACAGCGAAATGAGTCACTAGGAAATCTACAAACAAAAATAACATTATAAAATAACAACACTACTCCATGCATTCCCTGTTCGAGAACAGTCGATGTTTGATACAATAGTTGGTGCGTTGTAGCAAACATTGGCCAAACAATTATAATATTAGCTAATTGAATTAAATTTACAATTTCATTCTGTTTTTATTTTATGAAAAACACTTAATGATTTAAACTTACCGAAAAAAAAGATATTCCTTCCAAAACCTTGGTGTTACGGTGGTTATTTACAGAGTTTTTGAACGCGCACTGCAGCATTTTGACGTCTTAATGTTGGCTATGATTGGATCATACTAATTTCAAATAAGACCACAAAAGTATTCGTGGTCTTATTTTTCGGGCCGTTTTTGAAGCGTTCATCGGGAATCTAGTACTATTATTGATCGAAGTTTTCGACAGTCGCATTTATAATTTGTAGTCAATTATATCGCTGTTTTCTGTGTACAATGTTAATTTATTTTGCAAATGTGTGAGTTTGGTGACACTTGTTTCCGTACTAAAGAAGTATTGAGCAGTTTCACTGTTTTGTCTATTCTATGGCGCTAACGATAGTTAGTCTTGCATTCACAATCATTTGATACTCTGCCGTGCCGAATCAAACATCAATCACTGTTATTAAAGGAATGTGTCCTGTTAACGCTGTTCATAAATCCGATTTTAAACCAAATAGACGACCGCTATTCTTCCGACAGCTGTCTGCTGTCGGGGACTAGGCAAATCAGGTAAGGCTCAGAAACCTGTCGAATGGTTGTGAATAGCTGTGCTGATTAGTCCAAAAAAACAAAAGTGAACGTTAACTGTTTGCTGATCAAAGATGCTTTTCTTGCTGAAGATGGAAAACATAGTGAGAAAAACTAAATTAAATGTAGTGTTGCATTAATAAAATGCTGTTGTAAATATATTTACATCAGTGTCAGGCATTCACAGCATTCATTAGATGTGCAGACACTTGCTAATCTTCTGTTTTTTTAAATTAATGGCATATTTTACTATATTCATCATCACCATTTCAGCAGAAAGACGTCTACTGCTGGACATAGGCCTCCCTACTACTCTGGCAGACGCACGCTGCGCGGGGCGGCACGGGCGCACGGAGCGCACGGGCGCGCGCACCAGCGTCACGCCGGCGCTCAGCCCCGGGTTCAGCAGTCGCGGCGTGCCCGCGCCCCGGGCTGCTCCCTGTGTGCGACCATAACGTCTAGACTCACCGGTGGCATGGTGTTGAGCAGGCGCGGCGGCGCGGCGGGCGCGCGCTGCGCGGGGCGGCGCGGGCGCACGGAGCGCACGGGCGCGCGCACCAGCGTCACGCCGGCGCTCAGCCCCGGGTTCAGCAGTCGCGGCGTGCCCGCGCCCCGGGCTGCTCCCTGTGTGCGACCATAACGTCTAGACTCACCGGTGGCATGGTGTTGAGCAGGCGCGGCGGCGCGGCGGGCGCGCGCTGCGCGGGGCGGCGCGGGCGCACGGAGCGCACGGGCGCGCGCACCAGCGTCACGCCGGCGCTCAGCCCCGGGTTCAGCAGTCGCGGCGTGCCCGCGCCCCGGGCTGCTCCCTGTGGGCCACCATAACGCTCTAGACTCGCTTCACCGTGCAAAATCAGATGTTGTATCAATTCGGTGGGTTAGTCCGACTAAAATAGTTTCAGAGTGTCTCATATTTACATCTGGGTAAAGCACTTCTACTTCTGAGTAGAACAAGTAGGTCTAACCCAAATGCACGAACTACGACCAAATGAAACATTAACTTACGGCTTGATTTATGTATGCTGCATGCATAACAACCTGCTGGTGGGGTATTTGTTGTGACTGCAAGTGTTGTTGGTGTTGTGCCTGTTGTTGTTGCTGTTGCAGCTGATGCTGGTGCTGCAACTGTTGTTGTTGTAGCTGCTGCAGATGAATCTGTTGCTGGTGCTGTTGGAAGTGCTGTATGAGTTGAGGTGACGCTCGCGACAACTGTTGCTGTTGTTGTGTTTGCTAAAAACACAAGAATAGTTTTTTGTTTAATTGTTTGTACACATAGAAAAGTCATAAAACCGGTCAAGTGCGTGTCGGACCACGCACAATGAAGGGTTCCGTAGTTGGGATGAATTTATCCAAAAAACAAACTTAACTTTGTAGTTGTAAAAGATGTTCTCCCATACGGAATGTATGGGAAAACATGTTTTTGCAACTGCAAAGTTAAGTTGGTCGATTATTACTCGTTAACCTGTAGAGCTTACTTAGCTGTGATAGTTTTCCTTTTAATTCCATTAAATAAACTACTGCTGTGATTTTTTTCACACATCCAAAATTAACCAGTTAGCCGGCAGGGGGGACACACACTTCGCTCGGAGGACACGGTAGAGCATACGGTGGAGGTCTGCCCGGCTTGGGCGGAGCATCGCCGTGTTTTCGTGGAGGCGATTGGCGGCGGTGATCTCTCGCGTGCGGGCCTGATTCGGGCCATGGTACGGAGCGAGAGGAAATGGGAGGCCGTCACCTCCTTCTGCGAAGCAGTAATGCTTGCGAAGGAGGAGGCGGAATGCGTGAGGGAGAGGCAAATTTCGCGCCCTCGCGCCCCTAACCGCCGCAGGAGGAGACGCCCTGGGCGTCGGGAATCACAGGCAGATTTCCGGCCACCGTAGGCGCGGGCTTGCGGACGGTGAGCAATGGGTAGCTCGCCGTCCGATAAAGACCAAGCCCGGGTCGACGGCGCGTTGTGTTCCACGCGCGTCTCAAAGAGATGTCAGCAGAATTGACAGGGTCCGCTAGGGCCAATGCCTGCCGGGGTTGCGAATAAGGGCCGAAAGGGAAATCGTGGCCCCCTGGCAACATGGCATCTGAAGGAACACGGATGGGTTTTTAGTCAGTAAGACACGCCCTCCCGCTCCACCCAGAGTGGGAAAAGTTATTTGATAATTTCCCACCCAAAAAAAAAGGGGGGGGGGGGCACACACTTAACTCTAACAAAAATTAGCACTTTAAAGATTAATATTTCGCAAACGGATCCCTGAATCCAAAAATGGTTTTCACATACTCGTAATGTTTTTGAAGGACCTTTCCAATGATACCCCACACAATCGGACAGAAAAAAAAAACATCACCACTTTACATGTAAGAGGTCCGTTAAAAAAATGTTTTTTTCTTAATTTTATTTTACCACTTTGTCGGCGTAATTAATATATACACCAATGCCAAATTACAGCTTTCTAGTACTAAGGGTCTCGGAGCTAGACCGCGGACAGACAGACGGACATGACGAAACTGTAAGGGTTCCTTGTTTACTACGGAACCCTAACAAAGATCTAGTAGACGAGTTCCATACCGTAGGTTGGGGAGCATGTTGCGGCGGGGGAGGCGGGGGCGGCGGCTGCGGCGGCGGTGGCTGCGCGGGGTGTATCACAGTCGGTTGCGACAGCACGTGTGCCGGGCTTACTAGCTGCTGACGTCAACAACAAGCTTTAGATCATATCAACATTGACAGCATGTGAACCCAGAGATAAGAGTTCAACACCCGTTTTCTGAAAAGCCAGCTAAATCTCTGTCTAATCTCTGGTTAGCTGTTGTGATTGGTTGTCAGAAATAACAACAGACAATCAAAAACAAGAACTTTGACAACAGATTGTATTGAAAAGGCTTTCAAAAACCAGGGGTAAGTAGATCATGCTTTAGTGTCTACGGAAATATGGACCGTTAGCACAAGCATGAACCATACAAGAGTTATAAATAAGAACAACTACATTTGCACCCTGTAAAATTGCGTCACCTACCCAGTTTTATAATTACAGTTTGATATTTTTTATAATTAATTATAATAGTACTGTGCTCCCATTCCTCTTTGTGTATGAGTTTTATACATTATAGCTCTTTGATTGAAACCATCGAGATTAGTAATTATTTTAAAAGCCAATTCTCTAATTTTATCCAAAATATTTATATAATCTTTTAATTTAAATAGTAAAATAATGATGGTTCTCTGTCATATTGTTTGTGGGGCGAAAAACGTACAATAGAAGATACTGATAAAACAATGATTATGGCAATAGCAGATCAGGTTTTTTTCCTTTACAATGCACCAATCCATCATAACATGAAATGTTACATGAACAAATGACTAGACTTAGAACCAAGTTGTTATTACTGAATAAAATCCCCAATATAAAAAATATTAGATGCACCATCCATTATCAAGAAGCATAGCATTAATTGTTTGAAGTCATTAGTTGAGAAAAATATTATTTACATCTAAAGAACCACATCCACAATAAACAGTGGTTAAAATAATAATTGTCTATTTATACAAAAAAAAGGTAAAAAGAAACAATATGAAGCTGTTACCTAATTTTAAATGTGGCATTAGAATAACAAAAATATATATAGAAATTGTTAACCACATACTTGTTCCTATCTATTCAAGAGATCCCTACCTCTGTCCTGCGAAAGCTTAAATGAAAATCCCTGTTAATGTGTTACAAAAATGTATTGCATTAGGAATGTTAAACCCTTGCACCATTATCAAATGTTGGCAATTAGCAGAAAAGGTTAAATAGATTGAAAGAATGAGTCGTTTTTTCTCTTTCTATCTGGTAAGATAGAAAAGTTACTTGAATAAGTACAATTTAATGGGTAAATGCTTCTCATCCCAGAAGGATAGGGAATTGCCAAGGATATTGACAATTATTCCCACTTAATATGGAAAGTCAGTGCAATTTGTATTGCATGATTGCCAATTAAACTATCCCAATGTTAATCTCTATGATCTATGTCCAAAAATAATATGAACCTAAATTAAATTATTGAACTAATAACATAATTCAATTGATATTCTATGTACTGGCTAAACAAATGAAATAAAATCATTTAACCAAATGAAAAAGTAACATGCTAAGCATATTATACAAAGGATTTCTAAAACCATAATGCAATAGTTTCGTTTTAGTGCATAAAATGTAATACACAATGATCTAGTCAGAAGACATACATGTTGCGGTCGTTGTGGAGATGCCTGTTGCATCAAAGATGCATCAATGATCTGTTGGGCCTGTTGTAACACAACCTGAGCATCCACAGGTAAATCAGATGTGTAGTAAACCTACAAATAAATTACACATCATAACTTATGCCACACTTGTTATGAATTTAATATATTTTTATCACATACATTTTAATGACAACTTTGAGTTGACATTGGTATTGCCCAAAATTAGAAAACTTTTTATAGCTGACATTTATTTTATTCACATACAGAGCATGAAGACGCCTCCGGCGCCTACTGCTAGAGGCAGCATTGTAAACATGTTGCATAAAAACAAAGCTTGTCACTGTTTACTCTACGACACAAAAGACGTATAGAAACTGACGGCTTTGAAGGAGGTCCGTCACAGGAGTTGTGCGCTCAATGCACTTTCGGCGCCACAAATTTTGTTAGTACTGCCGCCTCTAGGCGCTTCCGGCGCGGCAGTTCCGTGCTCTGTTTATTTATGGTAATTTGAACAATACCCACTTGGTGTCTATGTAAAGCCTGCTGCTGCTGTTGTTGCTGTTGCTGCTGTTGTTGTTGAAAGTCGGCACGAGTTGGTGGTGGGGGTGGAGGGGCTTCATGTCGGATAATATACTGGGGTTGGTATTGCAAGCCATCACTCACAACCAGCTGAGACTGCACACCTTCACTTACTATAATATCATTTTGCGGATCTGCTTGCTGTACCACCACCTGGCAAAGAAATAAGCAAATTATTGCTGTATTAACAAAATAAATGATATTAATAACATGAAAAATTTAAATCAAAGGAGATGTTTCATTTTCGGCCATAAAGTTAATGTAAAAAAAGGAAAAAATTCCACGAATTAAGGAAAAATATTCTTTCCTGTTTATTCCCCTGATTACTTCGGCACAAAAAATAATAGTTTAACAAATTATTGCCATATTCTATTCATCATGGCGTCGTTTTACTTGCATACTGCTTTCGTCTAGAAATCATGTTACATTTTAACATAATAATATCACGTAGACGACATTTAAATAAATATGAAAGGCATGTATTTCTGTACTATATTTTAAGATAGCTATCTTATACAACTTTTTTGATTAATTAGAAAGTGTGATTCATCATAAAAATAAAAAACTGCTTTTGTGGATAGTAGATTTGTAGGTACTTCTGGACGAAAATGGCTAGCTGTCGATGGTCGTATTTCTCCTGACAAACGTCAAACATTTTCGGTTTTTATTTTGTGCCCAAAAAGTATTAGATATTATGGAAAAAAACAGTCTTTATTGTATTTAGGGGTTCGTTTCCCAGGTTTTGTGAAGTGTACATGTTATGGCCGGAGTCCCATACAAAAATGAAACGTCTCCTTTTATTTTATGTTGATGTAGTTTCAGTAGGTAAGTTTTCTGTTACCTGCTGTTGTGCATATTGCTGTTCATCTTGGTTCACTATTATTCTATCCAAGCATAGGTTTGGACAGTATCTTTGTAGATCTTCAAGAGTCAATTGTTGTCCTTGTCCAACTATCTGGTAATATTGAGCCATTGCAAGTGCTTAGCCTAGAAGAATATACAAGGTAAATACTTATTGAAAACCAAAACATATTTAAAAGTGTGTGTAATCTTTCTTAATATAAAATATAAGGTACTAAATACACTTATAATTGAAAAACTTAAAAATAAACTGCAGAAGGAACTGAAAATATTTTCCCTCTATGAGCACCAACTATTAATTATAATAGGTGTTTTTTTCCGAGTTATGTAACAGTAACTGAAGCAATAAACCAGTTTATTGTTACCTGCATAGCAACAGGACCTATAATGCAGTCAGAGCAGTGCCTAGTGCAATTTTTAAAGAATACCTGGATGTCAGCCACTATCTCCAAACTGTTATGTACAACAGCTAAAATGGAATATAAATATTATACCTATGCTTTTAATCAATGGACAACAACTCTTTCTAACTTCAGCATTATGTGTTACATGACCACAAGACTGCTTAGATTTTGTCTTCAGAAGCATAAATGACAATGAAAACTCTTGATTTCAGTTTATGATTGTCAGGTAAACATAATGCTGGATCAAAATATACCTCATTTTTATAAATTAACTCAAAACGTCTTAATATAATAAAATCTTCAAATATTTCAAAACACATAAAAATAACAAATTCTTTAAAATTCGGAGATTGCTATCAGGATGTGATTGTTAAATTAGTGATTTAGTGAGCACTGATAATGTTAGAAAATAACTTATAATATTATTTTTAATCCTAGGCCTACATCATAACCACAAATATCTTAAGTTATCTGATGATCTCCTCATTTACTATGAAATATGGAGTACAAAGGCCATAAGAAAATGATGAAAATTACAAACTAAATCAAAGAACAGCTTGATTTTTAAGTAGGTTGTTGGTACCTATAACAAAAATAATTGCTTTATTTTTATGCAGCACTCATGTAGTTCTACGAGAAAATACATTACATATAGTAACACTTCATTACATATTGTTCAATAAGTTTTTGTTTTCATCATTGAGTGCACTAAATACTTGCTTACAAAGAAATTAAATTATGAAACAAGATTTTTGATGATTGTCTTCTTCTATTCAATGGTACTTTTCTTGTTCTATCTTTACTATTCAATGGTTCTACTAATAGTAGATTTTTTATATTTTTCTTTTTTTAAATCAGTTTCTCATTATTTTTCAATTTAAGTCATAAGATTAATTGACACTTTTAAGTTAGCTTTGAAAGAACACAAAATTAAACTTCATTGCATGATTCAAAATATCAATAACAAAAAATGCAAGACAACCACTCTGACCAAAATTTCAGTGATTTTGAATTTAAAATATACATTTTATCTATATTTTCAACAATTTCACACTGTTTCAAGTGGCATATTTATCAACAATAGTGTCATAGATTTACATTTCTTTATCAGTAACAACAAAAACTAAATAGTTCACTAAAAACTGTCCAAAATATCAATTAGATGATAATATCACCCTATAGTTTAAGATTTATGCAGAGAAATTAGGATTCATCAGTTTCTGAAGACATTACAACATGCACTATAGGATTTGTTTACAAGTATACCTGGTAAAAAAAAACCTCAGTAGCTAGCTTATAACTGCAGTATTAACTACAATGCACTCGTATTTTTCATGATTAACACTTTTTATTAAAGTAAGAGATGGAAGATTGCGAGGGACACCGATTTCTCGATGACAGTTATTATGCCATACTCCCTGAACACTACATACGGTGCAATAACAGCAGCAATGACTTCTGAAATCGTACCAACACCTCAACTATGGCGACGACTCAGCGATCACCTTTTCAATTAAACTTTTTGTTCGTCCTATAAACACCACCACTTGCGATTATAACATTAAGAACATTGAGAAATTTAACTTCAATACCGTTTACACGTAAAGAACGAAATGGCTTCGATTCCTTTGATCCAACCTAAATACTTTGAAAGGAGAATGTTTAACACAGATTATATCTAGGCTATAGATTTACTTCTTACCAATAATTACTAAGGACATTTTACATGTCTTATTTATACATTATAAACGAATTTTTAACATCAAAATGTAATTTTTTTAACTCAAACGCCAAATCGAGAAGCAATTTACATTATGGCGTGTGTGTCACTTTTTTATAAATGTTTTTTTTTTCGCCTGGGGTTACAACTCTTTAAAAAATATAATGAAATGTGATGGGTATTCTCGATAGCATTGGTCCAAGAATAAATTGCACGAAGGAGAAAAATCTCCTCTGTATTCCACTGTCATCAAAAAAGAAATGACAAAATTACAAAACAATTTATTGTATTTTCTCCTAGAAAAACTAAACTGAGAAAAATAAAAAAACCGTAACTTTCACTAAATAAATTATCTATATTTAAAAACAAAATAGTCTATGCACATCTCTAGTTGAGCCTGCAACAACGAGACGGTTTTCGTGTGTTTTAATTTATTACATTGCACTTTAATTCGTTTTCCTTTGGTTTTTACTCCAATACTTTGATGGAAATCATTTAAAAAATATTGTTTTAATATAAAATTAGAAGCACGTAGTAAATTTCAACTTATATGACATTTTGTTGCCGTCCTCATCACTCGTGCAAATGGATGATACAGTGATTTCGCCAGGTACACTGCAGATAAAACACGTAAAAAAAGTTTATATCCTCGATATTTACTTTCTTATTACTAACCATATCCATTGTAGGTAATAAGATGGCAGATTCAGCGTCTGAAAGCGACTCCAGCTCATTGGATGGCGGAGCTATGTTGCCTCCAAGCACAGTTTCTCGTGATCAGTTACAGAAAAGAATTGAATCTCTGCAGCAACAAAATAGGTATGTTTTCGTCGTACATTTATTAGATTCTCATGAGATTCTAATTATTTGAAGTTTTTACATCTTTTTCTTTTGTGTTTTACTAAATGTGGTATGTGCTTAGTTAGTATTATATATTTTATACCGTATGTACATACGTATCATAACACTGGATTACATCAAGTGATCACATCTCACACATGGATGTTTAAAGATAGATAAATTAAGTGCCATATTATGTTTTCTAGTCTGCTAAATCATAAAATAAAAGAGTTAAATATGATTATGAAAAAAGCGTTTTACTAGTGAGACAAATTTTAATTTAAATGCCATATAATGTTTTCTCGTCTGCTAAATCATAAAATAAAAGAATTAAAAATAATTATGAAAAAAAAGCCTTTTACTAATGAGACAGTTGTTACATTTCAGGGTTCTCAAAGTGGAGTTGGATACTTACAAGCTTCGGGTGAAGGCTCTCCAAGAAGAGAATCGTGCCTTGAGACAAGCATCAGTATCAATTGTAAGTTACTGTAGCTCTTCTAGAAGTAATGCAAATGATTTTAGTACAGTCACTATTTTATAAAATTTCCTTTAAAGTATCTTCTAGCTCTCATAATAATTACTAATAATTTATGATTATCTATTCACAGCAAGCTAAGGCTGAGCAAGAAGAAGAATATATCTCTAACACACTATTGAAAAAAATTCAAGCACTCAAGAAAGAAAAAGAAACATTGGCACATCATTACGAACGTGAAGAAGAATGTCTTACTAATGATCTCTCCAGAAAACTAAATCAGGTATGACACATTAAAAATAAATGAATTAGAAATTCCATTAATTGTAAATGTTGTATGATTATGCAATGCACATCATAACACTATGTCATTAGCATAAAAATAAAGTTGGCACCCCCACTTTCAAAAAATGAAAATCTATAATGGTGAAAATTTAGAGCAAATTAAGGATAATTTTCGACTGCAAGAAAAAAAATTCGGGCCAACCCTCTCTGCTTTCTGCCCTGTTTTCATTTTTCGAAAGTGCCATCTTTATTTATATGTCATTAGCTATAATCCAAATAATGAGGATTTTTTTATGATGGATGGAGCATTTTTTTCGTTTTATGGGTTTCTTTTTTACCACCACCAATTATTATCATATTCATTACAGAACATATTTTTGAGGCAGAATGCGTGACAATGTTATGTTATCAACATAGAGGCTTGTCAATACAATAAAATTAAAATGTAAAGTTAAAATCGTCTGGTCCCAGCAGTGGGACCAATGGGAGTTTATAAAAATAATATTAAATTTATTCCCATTTGTCTCACTCAGCATTTTAGTAGGATGAATGGGAATATATTCTTAGATTAGTGCCATTCTATATTAATTGTACTGTTTACTTTTAAAATTATTTAGTTCGAATAATTATTTTACAAAATAAATTGTTTTGTTATTTTTTTTATAAATATAAAACAAATCCTATATATAAGGGTTATGCTTGGTGTTTCCCTACGTGATCGATCAATCTTGCTTCATTTAAATTGCTTACATACTAAATATCACAAAGATCGGGCGGGATGCGCCGGCGATGTCGCTACTTAACAAAAGAGTGCCGATAACATTGTTTTTATTTGCGTGAATCCTATTGGTTTACCTAACATTCGCTGCCTCTGTTAGCCAATTAGATACACGGTTTCTTTTTATCTTAAAAAAGTAGGTATATTTCAAAAGAAAACAACTGAATATAAATAATCAATGCAGAAAAATATGTTTATCGCGTCTTATGTTGCGTCAGTTGTAATAATTATAGACCTGTACCCTAATTGCGTAACTTATTTTCGTAAACAATTTCGCGAAATTTGTTTCATTTTGACATTTCAACAATATATATTGCGTTATTTACGTTGTTGAACAGATTTTTTTTCCAACTTATGAAGCAATGGATTAGAAATCTGTTTCAAATCGAAACAAATTGTGATTGTGTTGTATTACGCAATTAGGGTACTGTTTTAATTATCAGTTCTATACACTGATTTTTTAAATTATATTTTTTTAGCTAGAAGAACATTTTTTTTATTGTCATGTTTAGGTTATTTGTGTAATTCGATACCTCTACCTACCTACGTAAATAAAATACGATTCTGTGATTTTGTGTCTAATTGTCTATTTATGTATATAGATTTGTATCCTTGTAATTTTTGTATCAAATTAATGTGATTAATTATTTTGTTTTTAATAAATGACTGATTCTGTTTTAAAACTAAAATATTAATAACTAGCTTTTGCCCACGGTTTCGCCCTCGTGGAGTTCGGAAATTTTCTCACGGAAACGTACTACCGGGATAAAAACTATAATATTATTTTATTAAATTCTCGTTCGTCCTACTAGTGAGACAACGGCAGTGGGATGAACGTGAAAACACGGTTAAAATGATATCTTATCTTTGTGATATATTTGTTGTGTGCTTAAGATTCAATGACTAAGTAATTATAAAATGAGTATTAATGGGATTACAATAAATAGGTTTTTTTTTTAAGGAATTACTTATTTAAATAAACTAAAACTGGTCTTTTCATTAAAAAAAACATAGAAAAGTTAGAAATATACTTGCTACTTATTTGATCTTATAAGTTTTTACAGAATTAGAATATATGCTTATGAATTGTTTCAGTTACGCCAAGAGAAATGCCGGTTGGAGCAAACTCTAGAGCAAGAACAAGAATGTCTGGTGAACAAATTGATGAGGAAAATAGAAAAACTTGAAGCTGAGACACTTGCCAAGCAAATGAATTTAGAGAGGCTTCGTAGGGAAAAGGTAATAAATAAGACTGGTATTGGTTACATTTTAAGCGGCCTTATTGTTCTTGTCCTGCCGCCTTTATCGTTTTCTTTGCTATAATGAGCCCCCCAAGAGGTGGGAAGGTTTCTTTTTTTAGATATTGGTAGAAAACGATTGATCAGAAAAACATAAAGCATTACATCTTTGCAAATTATATTATTGTGTTGTTGAAGAATTAGATTGTATTGTAATAAATAAAACTTGACAAGCAGAGGTATGGTTGATAAGGTAGAATTAATAGTAATCAAAATACTCTTTCCCAGGTGGAACTTGAAAACACATTGGAACAGGAGCAGGAAGCTCTAGTGAACAGGCTGTGGAAGCGAATGGACAAGTTGGAGGCAGAGAAGAGATCGCTGCAGATTAGGCTTGATCAACCAGTGTCCGACCCCGCTAGTCCTAGGTGAAAATCTTATAATTTACTAAACATTGTGTTGTTTTGAACTTGGTTTATTTATTCTTCTAATATTTTGTTACTATTTTTGGGGTGTAAACCATAACACAAGTTCTCTAAATTTTACTCAGGGGCATAGTAATTTGAAACTCCTTTAGTAAAATATTTTAATTTCAGGATTACATTCATAAATGACACAGAACCCAGTCCTGAAATTATGTCATATAGCTTATGATAAACGCATGATAAATAATAGTTTTAAGGCATGGTACTCACTCAATTTTTTAATAATTCTTCACGCATCTTGCTATATTTTCATTGTTTTATTATTAATGGAGTTTTTTCTTGCTAGGGACATTAGTAATGGTGATACAGCATCCAATTTAAGCAATCACATTCAGACCCTGCGTTCTGAGGTTGTAAAGTTAAGGTGAGTTAATAACATATAATTTCATTTTAATACATGATTTTTTACATACTGTAGGACAGTGTCAGGCATTTGTCGTATGTGCGTTAAGTCTCGGGGTCCAACAACGAAGCACGAAAAGTCCATTTTTAAACTTATAAAATTCAAACTGGAGTGAGTAAGTTATTTGTCAATATTATACATCCTATACAAGGGCTTGACACACTAACTTTGCTTTAGCTAAAAAAATGTGTTGTGTTTTTTCAGATGCTAATTTAGTCAACACTTTAGAAATGGCTCTAGATGCCTCATAAAAAATATTGCCATGTCATATCTCATCAACACTAGTATAATAAGTAAATTATATTTAACAGCAAAATAAAGTATTGTACTATAAAATAATCTAATTAGAAACAAACAAAATAGTAGTACATGATATTTGCAGATAAGATTGAACACTTTTATATTTATGCTCTTTAATATTAGTTCTCCTTTACACCATAATATTAACACAAAACAATTTGCAACAGAAATCAGCTGGCGGTGTCTCAAAACGAGAACAAGGAGAAGATGCATCGGTTCGCTCTCGAAGAGAAGCATATTCGGGAGGAGAATGTTCGCTTGCAACGGAAACTGCAGCAGGAGGTGGAGCGTCGCGAGGCGCTTTGCAGACATCTGTCCGAGAGCGAGTCTTCGCTCGAAATGGAGGAGGAGAGGCAGTTCAACGAAGCTTTGAGTGTATGTTGCTTTCTGACGTATTTCTCCTATACAATAATAACTGGCGAAATGTTGGTGTACTATAGATACACCTCTGTCGAACACTTCGATATGTTTCTATCCATTATCATATTGGAAGAAAGTAATAAAATAAATGTTATGCATTGTGGCATCAAAGTGCACTCCTGTTGAGAAGGCACAGAGATAATTATTAGGCTCCTTTTGCTATATAAATGCGGGTGTGTGGTATTGCAATGAGAGATTGGAAAGCAATTTTATTAAAAGTTTGATAAACAGTACCGAGCATTACCAGTTACGTAAGACAGTACAGAACAGACGTTCAATTTGCAGGCACGGTCGCGGAGCGTGTCGTCGCCGGGCGGGTCACGGCCTCTCTCACCATACGCGTCACCATTGTTGCCTAGCGCCGCCGGGATGCCGCTGTCTCGGCCTTCACTGCATCTTAACTCTCAGGTAAGTGAAATTAATGGCGTTTTGTTCCTAAAAACGTGACTAATTATTGCAAGGAAATCTGAGGTTTAATATTACCTAACGAATTACCTTTATTTGGTTTTGCATATTGAATAATATAAAAAGGTGTCGCGTTTGAACATGATCAATGATTAACCTTTTCACCGCCACGGACTTCAATAGAAGTTCGAGATTTTCGTGCCACCAGCGCCACGACTTCATTAGAAGCTCTTCATTTTAACTATGTTATAAAAATAAATTTACTGTTTTTAACAGGTTTTTTTTTTCATTTCATTATTTAATATAGCAGTCTAATACCCTGTTTTTTTATTGTTCCACACAAAACTAGCCGTTATTTGTCTTAAAATTGGCAAAAACAAAAACTCCAAAAAAATTTAATGTCCACAGAACGCCAAGGACTTCATTATATAGTCGGCCAGTGATGTGACGCGAAAGTTATCACTATTTGATTTCGCCCGTAGAAATATTTATAAATACTACTATCATATATAATTTGAGGTCAATAAAATATGAACTTAGTTAACTACTTTACAACAAAGGGAAAATTGACCAATTTAGACCTTCAGATGGGTGCCGATCCGTAATTAAATAGTTCTTGTTATTGTTCACCAATCCTTATCGATAAATGATATTCCCATCTCTACAAAAAAGTTAGTTGTCACTGCCCCGAGCGCCACGGACTACTATAGAAGTCGTTCTGTGACGTCATAAGCGTACGGGTGTCAAGGTCACTTTGGCATAGTGCAGAGCAATGTAAACGGGAAAGCGCGCACGCGTCCTTCTTTCCCGCTTTGCTTGTGATAAGAACAAAATGATTTTAATTGTATTCTATTGTATGACTAAATAAATAGTGCAGATAATGAATAAAATTGAATTCTCATGAGTTACAAAAAAAATTGCAACGTGTGGAATCTGACTCGAAAGTGAAGGATATTGACACAGATGTTTCTGATGTACTTCTTAACTCCATCTAGGTAATAATCATAGTCTTTCCATAATTTAAGATAACCAGTTCATTTTTTTTTTTCTCCCAAACCCATAATCCAATAGGTATCTTTATTTCCATATCCTGCAACAGTCCTACCTACACCAACTGAAGGTTGTCCTTGGGTGCTCTTGCATAGTGCGAACAGAGATAATCGTCGGTTTGTCTTACGGTCTCTACGAGTTGGCTTCGGCCCCTTGTTCGGCTTCCTAAGGCCCGGGACCCCAGGGTCCCGAGAATTGTCAAAAGACGTAAAAATAATAATAACGGTCATTCATAAAAAAGTAAGAAAAAACGCGGGATAGACAAAAATGAAAGAAAGACCATAGACATCCTTAATCAGAATTGAATATAACGTGCTCTGAGTGCCAAGGACTTGAAATGAAGTCAACGGATGACGTTATGAAACTGTACCACATTTCTTATAGCTCTAATTGAGTTATGTATTTTTTTCTTTGATACTCATAATTTATACTGTTTTTTCTTACTAGGGATACTGTGAAATAAAACAAATATGGCAATCTTTAATCAGTTTTTATTTATATCCGTAAAATTATAATTAAAACTTAACTGAACGCGTATAAATCTCATTCATCGATGTGACGATACCCTCATCACTACTGTTTACTATATTTTCGTTAAACATTTGTAGCTTGGCGCTGGCGAGGCATCGCGTTTTGTGTACGTGGGCGGTGAAAAGGTTAAAATGTGAATTCGTCATCTGCCAAATTTTAAATAAGTACATGTTTTTGATCGACAGACGCGTCGCACAAGCGACAGGTTCGTGAAGCCGGCGATCCCGGGCGGCGCGGGGCTGGGGCGGCCGGGCCCGCTGGAGGCGCCGGGCCCGCTGGCGCCGCCGGCCCCGCTGGCGCCGCTGGCCCCACTGGCGCCCGCGCCGGCGCCCAACCCCGCCCTTATGCAGCCCGCCAGCCCCATGGACACGTCCTCCAAGGACTAAGTTCCTTCGCCGTCCCCCGATCGCACCGCGACGTGAGGGCAGTTCACCGGCTCACGTAGGCCCTGTATCGTCGTGAACCCTCGTTTCAGATAATGTATGTAATAAAAATTAAAAAAAACAATGACTAGGGTTAAGTCGCGTGTACGGCGGCTGCACGATATGTATAGCGTGTTGCAGCCGCATCATCGAATTAAAATATACTGGGATTCCGTGAATTTGCCCTTACGTCGGTGTGCATTTGAAGTTGTAAGATTCAATAATAACTGTCGGGTGCAGTCGTGTTGTTTTAACGGCAGGCTATCCATCATTCGATTTGTTTTGAAGTGCAGACATACTGAATCGCGACTGATTCTGGCAACGCTATTGTTTAATCTTATGTAAACCTACTGTGCACTCTGCTCACTGCCCTGTCGACTCGGCACGCTCTTAGAACTACATTCTTATTTCTGCTCGGTCGTGGTTCATTTACTGATAAAATTGGTAATGAACGAGATCATGGAGTATGATTGATTGTATTCACGTTTATCGAAAATGTTAATGCGGAGGAAAGATGTGGCGTTTTAACTTTCGATTAGGATAGTAATAGCTAGTTCTGATTAAAAATCAATTTTGGAAATATATCCGGGCTTAAATTTTGCGGCAGTGGGTTTTATTTATCATAAGGCTGTGTATAAAATTCACTTGTGAGTAAAGTTAGTAAAGGAGAAGGAGATAAAGATTGTAAGCTATTTGATATATCACATTCGGGGGTCTAGCAATACTACTCCTACGCAATGTTTTCGTGAAGGAATGTAATATATGTTACGAATGTTGTGTTGTGCCCTCAGGGCAAATTGTTGTGTTCGATATAATTATGCTAGTAGGAGTAGTGAGTTATTGTCCTCGGTCTCAATTCAATTATGCAAATTGTCACATAATTTTTTTTCATGTTATAATAAAACAAAATATATGCATTACTATTATGAAGACTTTTATTTGTTTTAATTCTACCATGTGTTTCAGTTTGAACCGACAACAAGAGAGTGATCTTTAAGGATTCGTTTTTTACCTTTTGAGGTACCGAACCCTAAAAAAGGGAGTAGTTTACGCATACGACGAATTTTCTATACTGACGCTCCGACACCGACAAGAACATGGACGAGCTTCATACTCGGACCAAATAAAAAACCAAGACAGCGCTGCGAACCAGTGAAGCACGCCAAAACTACACCTCCGCTTTGTGCATACACGCTAACACGCATACATTTACAACCATCGTAAACATGTGTGCACTTAGTGAGGTGTAGTTAGTTTGTATCAAACTACACCTCGCTAAGTGCACCCATGTTTACGAAACTGGCCTCAAGTGACTGTTGACAGCTCTATGTCCTGGTTTTTTTGTTTGGTCTGAGGCTTCATATCACAAAATCTGTGGTATTTATATTTGTTTTGTTGGTAATTATTTACTTATCATTCATAATGTAATAAATTTGGAATATTGAAGTTGTGAAAAGCCGTCGGCCCGGAGTGTGAGTTACGCGTTCCTATTGGAACTCACACTCCGGCCCGCCCATTTAGCATGGCGGGAATTTTTTTAAATTCACTATTTGAGCGAACAACAACGTCGGGTCACATCCCCATAGAAATTATGAGGATGGATGCGGAGCTTTTAAAATAAAAAGTTGAGGAAGCGAATGTTTTGCGTATATCAAAAGTTATGCGGATGCTCCACAGTTGCGGATGCGGATACGGATATCCGTTAGGTACATTGCTGGTCACAGATGAATACAGATGGGTCACTCCGCATTTAAAAAAATAGGTACCTACCTACTATACAAGCCTTGGCCGCAACCGGGCATTGATGGACTTACGTATGTGTGTAATTGTTTATTCTGTAAATAGGATATCGGAATCACTTGTACACGTCATTAAGAAATATTAAAAATAAGCTAGATGAGGTCGGCGTTTCATATTTGACTACTCTGAGAAGAAAGGCAGAAACAAACACAGAGGTCACAGTTTCTTTTTAAGTCCAGACATAATCTTGGTCAGGCCATAGAACCATGTAGATTATTGTTTGAAATGGTCTTTTGAGGAAAGAACCACACAGATTATAGTGGTTCTAGCCAGTGCAAACATTTATCAATAATTGTGGAGCTCAACACAGAACTAGGAGCTCAACGACTCGACGAACAATACAAAAGAAAACATTTGGGTAGGCCGCATAAAAACTGCCAGACCATCATTAAAACTGAGAAAGAAAAATAAAAGAAGGATCCACATAGTCCTCACATTCACGATCGTCCATCAATGCCCCAATTGCAGGCCGCGACATTATCCAATGTACTATAAATATTACGTACCTAATTAGGTACTAAGAATACTAAAACCAATCCATCTTCTAATATAATAAAGCTGAAGAGTTTGTTTTTGTTTGCTAAGCTAATTTCTAGAACCCGAATTTGAAAAAGCTTTTTGCATTATATATCCCAATTCTTGAGGAATTGCTAGGCTATTTAACATCGCGCTGCGATACTTAGAAGCCCAGCAAAAAGAAAAAAAATCAGAAAGAACGGTAAGCGAAAATGAAGTAAAAGCGCGGGCGGGCGATGTGATGCGACGCGGTGGGTCGGGGGCTGCGGAAGTTTTATTTAGGAGGACCTTTCTTGTCATTTTTCGTACCTTTGACCACGAAGCTACTGACTAGAGCAACCACGGGTCAGCTATATCGCTTGAGCTAAAGATGGTTAAACTGCAAAAAGTTTATATTACCTACACAGGGATTAATAAACAAGCCAGGCTGAACACAAGAAAAAATTGATGCGAAGCCATATTTCTGAAGAAAAAAAAACTAATATCTAATGGCCTTTTGTATTTTTTTACCACTAGCTGCCAGGGTCCATTAAATAAAATAAGGTTGCAAGTCTGAAGAGGTTGCAATATTTAGGACAAGGGATAGAGCGGGAGTCTCTTAGGTTGTTGTGTAAGTTTACTGATATTTCGATGGTTTTACTCTAAAACCAAGGCCCTTACTAGTGATTATTTCTTTTGTTTTTTCTTTTTTAAAGTATCACAATTGGTGATAATTTTATTCATATTACAATCTAGCCTGCTAGCTATCTATTAAGTAATTTAAACATAACTTAAACTGCTGAGTAACTATAAAATTAAGAAATCGTTCAAAAACGTCTTTCTTAATCACGATTCACGAGTTGTTGTTTATATAAGTCTACAGTTTAAATTCACTTACACTGCACTAAACTAACTAAAAAGGTTTTACCCTTTTTAGTCTTGGCACAAATTCAGTGTTGTCAAGGAGTTGGATCGCCTCAACATTCACATGATGATGGAGTCTGTGTTCATGAGCTTCTGTGTATTTTTGTGTAACTATGTTTATGACATCCATCTTGAGGTCCCGGTCCCTACTCATTACTATGTTCTTTTTTATGAGTTATATTGTAATATGTGGTTTGCTAGCGACCTCAAAAATTGATCATAATTATTCTTGCCTGAGCAAACCGGCGGCAAGATGTCACTGCTTGCGGTAGCGTCGGGGGTCTGGTTGCCTCCTTCCCTCATATATGGCAAGGAGGGTAATGGCTGATCTTTGCGTTATGTTCGTGAACAGGTGCTGCTTGTGGTGACTGGTCGTCTTGCAGACCATAGTTTAGTTATTGTTGCATGGTGTAGTTAACTGTTTATTTATTTTTACTTCGATAGTCCTAGTTTATTTATCATTTGCGAGTTACAGCTTTTATAGCTATATGTAAACTGGCACGCCCTTTATGCCTGGAGGCTTTCATTCGGGTATTAAGTTCTATTTACTTTTTATTTTTGCTTGAGTATAGATTGCGATGTTTTTACCCGACTGCCCCAGAAGGAGGTTGTGAATGTTTTTCGAGAGTATGTATGTATGTATATAAGTATGTATGAATGTATAAATGTATGTATGTCTATTTTCTTGGCACGCTCTATAGCCTAAACGGCTTGTTGGATTTTAACATAATGAAGCGTCGTTAGATTCGTCTTAATTGTGGGTGTGACATAATAGGCTATATACCTATGGGGAAAAAAATGGGGAGGGGAAGGTTTTTTGGGTATATTGGCGTGTGCTAGCTGACATGTAGCAAATAATTTAATTTAATGTTTTATGTTGCGTAATGTAAATTATATTGATAGATAGATTCATTTATTTGCCTGAAATATGGTATTGGTATTGGTTTGGTATTTGGTGGTTGGTTGGTGGTATTTGGTTTTTGAAGTACTATTGTAAAGAATCAAGTTTTTTTAACTGAACAGACATCTGTGCTTCTGGGGAGTTTGTTGCGCCACTTGTTCTTCCCAGCTAAAGCACTAGGAAGTGGTGAAGGGCGGGCGTTTTTGGAGTACTGTCTTATGTAATTTTGACGTTCGAAAAGTGCTAATTCTCAGTCTAGTTTGAATAAATGACTTTTGAATTTGAATTTAGTGGAGGTCACTATTTCTAATGTACCAGGGCGCGTTGACTATAATCCTTTACCACTTTGTTTTGAAAACGCTGTATAATTTGACGATTGCTTTGGCTGGTGCAGCCCCACAGCTGAATAGCGTAAGTCCATACAGTGTTAAAACTTGTAATACAACAATAACTTTAATATAACAACTATTTGTTAGGTAGGTATTGATAATGGCGACTGTCTACCAAGTAGCCAATACATTTTTTTTGTACCGAATAACTAATTCTGGTCTTTTTTTTGACATGCTCTTTCCAGCACAGTTTTGCATTCAGGGCCATGCCGAGATACTTAGCAGTATTCACGTATGATATTTGTTGGTTATTGATGAATATCGGGAAGTCAATGTGGATAGATTTGCTTTATTCAGTTTGATACGTCATGTTGTAGTCCACTGATAGATACGATTTATGGAATCTTAAACCTTTTCTACAGCTTCCTCGTGACTATTTCCAACAGCCATGATAGCTGTGTCGTTAGCAAAGGTTGCAATGAAATTATTTTCTAGCTCAGAAATATAGCAGGTGTATAGTAGGTACAGGACTGAACCAAGTACGCTTCATTGTGGTACTCCAGCTTTTATTTGCCTAAGGTCTGTATAAGCGTTTTTTTGTCTTATCCTTAACAATCTGTTTAATATATACGACTCTAGGATGTCTGAAAATTGTTGAGGCAGCATCGTTCTTAGTTTTATATATAAGGCCTTTATGCTATACTTTATCAAAAGCCTGGGCTACATCAAGGAAAACCGTGGAGCGCATCGTCTTCTCCTCTAGTGTTCTTTCAATAATATTGGTAATTCTGTGTACTTGATCGAGCGTGGAGTATTGTTCTCTAAATCCGAACTGGTAATAGGGGATTCGATTTTTACTTTCGATTAGAGGCTTCAATCTCTTTACAAATAATTTTTCAAATAGCTTTGACAACACAGGCAATAGTGTGTTTGGTCTGTAAGATGTTGTTTCATGAGGTGGCTTCCCAGGCTTGGATATCATTATAACTTCAGCTACTTTCCATATGTCGGAAACGTGCTTTAATCGAAATGCACCATTAATGAGCGTGGTAAGCTTGACTATGGCTTTGTGTGGGAGGTTATGTAAAACTTCCCCTGTAATTAAGACGTAACCAGGGGATTTTCTCCAATTAAAATTGATCTTAATTTCTCTACATACTTTTTTTAGGGTAACAAACTTAATATCTGACATAATTTGGACACTCTGTATTACCCTCGCGCCGTAACTCTGGGCTTCGTTTAGTTGGAATATTAATTGTTCTAAATGTTCAGCGAACCTTAAGCCAATTTGTTGGTCCGTCACTGCCCGTTTTCCATTTTTGTCCTCAATATGAGGAATTTGTATAATTGGGCGTTTCATGTGCTTCGTAGCCTTTCATAGCGAGTAGACTGTTTTGGTATCACTCGTCAATTGGCTAACGTAGTTGTTTGTTAAAGTGTCGTAGTGCTGAATTTCTTTTTTAAGACGCCTGTTCAGCAGTCTTTTATCTTGTGGACATCTGGTCTCATGCCACCTTATGTAGGAGTAACTGTGACACCTTGGGTAGGCGGTTGCTTTGACCCGGTGTGTTGTTTCAAGCAGTTTGCTACATACTAGTTGTAAAACTTTGTTCCAAATCCAGCTGTTCCGGAGTTTATAATGTAACTCTTAATTTCTATTGTATTATTCAAGTATATTCTGAAACTTTCACAGTCTGTTTATGTATTGACAAGTGTAGGATTGCTCTCTATCTGGAGGATCTCACGTTATACTGATAAAATTATGGGAGAATGGTCCGAATTCATGTCAAAACATTCATCGATGCTTAAATAATTACTAGATATATTTTTAGTAATAAAATAAATAACAATAAAAAGTTTATTAGGTCTGGTACTTTGCGTGGATTGTTTGGCCAATAAGTTGATTTTCCGGTAGATATAGCTTCACACTTTAGCTATTTCATGGCACTCATGAGTTCCTTTCCTTTAGTGGTGGTTAGTCTTGAATCCAATGTGTATTTTCGACGTTGAAGTCGCCACCCTAAGATGAATCTATGTCCGAGTAAGACAAGTAAGAACCTCATGTAATAGTCGTTTTTAAATTTTATCTCGGAGGCGAGTAGATGGCCGCTACGGTGACTGGATACAGTTGAGATTGAATACAAATGGCCACAGCTTGAATTTCACGACATTTATACTTAACTTCTTCATGATGACAGAGATTCTCTTTGACTACAACCGCGCTACCACCTCGGGCGGAATTGTCAGGGTGCAGTGCATGGTACACTTCATATCCTCGGAACTTTATGTATGATTGCTTAGTAAAGTGAATTTCAGATTTATGGCAATTGGCATACCTACATCGATGTTTTCTGTGATCAGGACTACTTTTAATTCTTTTTCATGTTTAAGCCGCCGCGGCGCCTGGTCAGTACCGACAAACTGTCGTCGGTCTAAACGTACGATGTTCTTCACTGGCCCCCTACCTTCTACAGACTTCCTACTCTTTTTCGAATAAGTTTTTGTTGCTACATGACATGGTTCAATTCGTCGACACTCAACTATAGGTATCTTCTTAATAACTTGAAATCATGGATGTTTTACAGCTTCCATGCCTCTGATTCGCGAGCACTAAATGGCCTACCTACCCTATAAAACTGTCTACCATCAATTGTCAACCACATTGACCCTTGACAATAACGACAAAGGAGGTAGGTACCTACTTACTAATTTGCATCTTCGTTTGAAATTGTCCAGTAAACCACAGGCAGACAGGTGATTATTTAATTCGTAATTATTTAAACAAGCCGAGTCGGTATTTTGTAGCTAGACGCTTTGGTCATTCGGCAAAGAATGGTCAAAGAAATAATCGCGTTTTACACACGCATCGTAAACCTAAGTAAACCAGGATAAGGTATTTTTCTATTTGTCTTGGATGCTGCTAGGGTTACAGGTAAAATAATTTGCATAATACCTCCCACGGTGATTTTTTGCTTTAATAAAATTATGTTTTAGCTGGCAAGGTAATAACGGCCAAATGGCTCTTGGTTTTCGCTAAATGAATTTAACATTTGAGTACCTATTTACGGTAAGGTTATATCTTGCATGTTCTTATTGGTATAAGCCGCGTAGAGGCCTGAAAGAACGGTTATCTATTATTTATTTAGCTAAAAAATTTTGTTGGTAGGTAACCTAAAATACCTCTCAAAACGGTGAAGGAAAACAACCTAAACCTAAAAAAAAATCAGCTGTTTATACAAAAGTTCAATACCTACTTGACCAAAATGTATGAAACAGCAGATTTTTTTTTTCGTGATTTCAGAGTTGCTCCCATAGTGAAAGTTGTTTATATTCATGGGTAGAACACCCTGTAAAAATTTCGAGACGGTAAAAAAAATCATCCGGTATAGGTAGGTACCTAATTATAGTTGTAAGAAGATTATTTAAAATCATTATAATTAAGTTCCGAGAACAGTGCTTTTCTAGAACTTACTTTGTGTGCCATCTGCCTATCTAACCTACCATCTGCTACGTTTGGTAGTATAGAAAGAAAGAAAAATAAGTTTATTTGTCACAGAAGTACGTGCATAAAAAAGATCATTGTTCGAGTAGAACAATAAAATAAAACACAATAGATTTAAATATAATCACGAGCACAAAACATAAATAGTCGGCAGTTGCTGGCACGTCATGACTGTGACAAGAAGGCTTCCACTCAGCATGATGCTGTGCTATGAGGGACCCACAGCACAGTGCTGATTTTCAGTGGTCACCCGAAAAAGATCTAGTAGAGGTTGTGGGGGGCATTGTAGGATTGTGGGTTCGATTAAGGGTTGTGCAACATTGATAATTTTAAATTGCTTAAAAAACTCTAAAAGGGTACGAATAAAACATCTATTTATTTTGACAACTTGAGATTTTCAAACAGAAGTTTGAGGTTGAGAATGCTGAAATTTTCTAGGTACCTATACTTTAAAAAACCATACCAACTTAACTTTTACGATTACCCGATAACTTCTACGTTCCCTCACGTCAGTATTATTGAGTTAGTTAAAATAAACCGAGTTTGAAATTAACATTCAAATAGAAACGTAGGTCCAGCGTCCGACGCGTCGCTCATAAAACATGTTGACCGAGAGACGAATAGTTGGCGTAGCGTTATTGATCCTTCCAATAATTATCGAACACGTTTCATGTCACCATGAACAAACACTAAAGTGGACGAGTATGGCGGATACTTGCCGACGTTGTTTGTAAGTTTACGCACGGAATCGTAAAGTAGAGGCAGGCAGTAGGTAGAACTAACAGAAAATCTGAGACAGTGAGAGCGTCGAGCTTGGTTCAATAAACTTAGCGAATGGTGTTTCCCTAAGAGGGCCTGTACGTTTTCCAATTGACTCGATAAAAAGTAACCACAAATATGTTGTTGGGTTTTAGTAATTGTAGTCTCTAGGAGCTAATAACTAACTAAATAAGCACATGAGTTATTATTTGTAGTAGGTGCTACGTACTCATAACGATAATGTTTTGTGGACATTTCAAATCCTGACACAATATTTAAGTAATTATAAAGATGAAACTGAATTAAAACTTTCTAAAGTTCGTCCTGCCTATCGTTAGTTTTATGTATGGTTTAAATATCTAAATAAAAAGCCTTAAATCTTCATCGTCTCTAAACAAATGTTGTCTTGAAGGCATTTTCTACGGAACCCTAAGTATTGACTATGTATCTATGTATTGTATGTAGTTATAGACACATCTGGGAAGTTGAGAATTCAAAATGGAGTTATGTAAATGTTGATTTTCTATCATGACAGTCCGAAACTGCTATCTTTAGCGTTTTGTTAACGCTTTAAATGACATTAAAATATTAGGTGTTTCTAGAGTTAAACGAGCAAATATAAAAAAAAAATTTATATGTTTTCAGATCGTATTATTCGTATTTATATAACCGAAGAGACTAGGTATTTACAGTAACGGAAAGCGATTTTGCTTGGGTTAATATTCCCGGCTTCTCCCTGATTCCATATAAACATAGGTAGCTGAAAAGTGAAAACCTGTAATAAATAGGTAAGTGGGAATTAAAGAAAATAGACAATTTAGGTACATGTCTGTTCATGTTGTTTTGTGACTGTGGGTGTAAATGAATAAGACTAAAGACATGTGAATTGTCTATTTTAAACGGACCCCGTCCGTGGATTTGCATCCCGTCGGTATACAATCAGTAAGCAAGAGTATATCTTAGGTTTTTCTTGAGGTTTTCCTCAAAGGAAAGTATTGAACTTCTTCATTTCTACGCCTCCTTCCAAATGTATATGTATGTAGAAGACCACTACGTAAAAAGTACCTACTTATGTTAAGCGTGTGTGAGTATTAAAACAGTATTCATTGTTTCTATCTGCGGGTCGCTCATTGTGGGCTTTAACGGACATCTAATTTCAGTGCTTACCTAATCTATTTAGGTATACCAACAAAAACAATTCCCAACTAAAGATAGTCACTAATTTTACTCAAACCAATTAAAATAAACCAAGTTAATCCTGTTAATTAATTTAAAAACCGATAATGACACAGAACGACAACAAAATAATAAAGTAGCTCGCGCGGTCACAGCTACGCTTGTCGAATAGGTGTCTAATTGGTCTTATACGTATTTGCTGGCAATTAAACACGACCGCCAACGTAATCTCGTGAACCATAAACGACACGGCCATTCAACAATCCACAGAAGACAACATGGCCTCACTTGGTACGAGATGACGAGACTAAATACTATTTACGCCAAGGTGTTAATTTCAGGAGGTTAGAGTAGCGTGAATTTTATTTATATGAAAAGTTAATTCATGCCCTGCTAGCACGTAGTGTTTAAACGGCAGAGTTAGCATGGGGCTCGGAATAAACACTGCGCCTGAGTTTACGTGCAGCCGCGGCGTGCGCGTGCGATGTCCACGCTACTCCTACAGATCTCTTCTCGCATCCTTCGGTAATCTTGTTTGTTTACTATTTATTATAGCTTAAAAATATATATGGCCATTATAGTATAGTAACATATCCGCGTAGTAATATATTAATGTGTAAAATATTTACTAACAGTCAATCACAGCAAAAATACAATCTTGAATAGATAATGAGGTTTTTTCAAATGCGGATATATCTAACTGGTAGACATAAAACGGGTTCATCAATATTCAAATGAAAAATGAAGTTGTAATTCACCACAAATATCTACTTTTATTGAAAAAAAATAACTGATACGTTCAGCTACGCTGCTAACTGCATCGTAGCACTAGCTACGAAATCCGTGAATTTTATTTTATGTAGTGACATGCAGTAGGTACTGCATGTCAAGCCACTGATTTAGCATACGGATTTAGAAATATCTATTAGGTGTTTTATTCTAAATTTGTAATTAATTAATAACTTTCTTTAGGAAGTCTGGAACAATGTCTTTGTGTACATAATTATATGAGTTGGGCGTTGATGGCTGCGTCACAGTATTTTACTTTTGTGGCTATCTTCGTTTTCCTTTGTAAATTGTAAACTTAAGTTGTTCCAAATAAAACTTTTATTCATTTAATTAAAACAAAGGCATGTCATAGAATGTGTAGTAATTTTTATTACGTATAACTGCCACAAATGTTCCGAAATTGACCACTTTGTATCCCTGTGTAAACAAACGGACCAGAGAATTTCGGTTCAGTAGTTTCCAGGAAGGGGCAGGGTTAAAACGAACCAGCCACGGCCAGTTTTTGAGGCGAGTTTTTCTTAGCAAGCATTAGCTTCGAAACAGAACATCGTGGTAGAGATACATAAATACTTCGTACACAAAAATTTATGTTTTATCTTTGATATCATTTAAAAATTTTATTTAGATTGTTTGCAATTAATTACATGTTCCGCTTATCAACACCATTAAAAACGTTTTTTACAAAAAATACAACTAACTTCCAAACTAAAAAGTGAAAAATAATTTTAATTTCGGAAGTCGGTGTCTTTGAATCAGTATTTTAGTTTTTTGCCACCGACTTCCGAAATAAAAGTTATTTTTCACTTTTTAGTTTGGAAGTCGGTTGCATTTTTAATAAAAAAGTTATTTTTTGACTGTTTAGAGGGTTGGTTGTATAATTATTATTATTGTATATTATTTTTATCTAAGTTACAATAGCCTAATGTCAACTGATCATCACGTTTTTACAAAATATTGCTTTTCCCGATGCTGGGGGGCTATAATTGTTGTGGAGTTCTCCAGGTACTTCACCATCAGCTCTACTGCACCATATGAATTGTGACGAGCATCAATTGCTTACCAATCATATTAAAGCAATCGAATCGCAACCTGTGAAAGAACATATTATTGAGTAGTTCCGGTGGTGATTGGTGTTACAGGTGTGTCTATAATATTTGAAGCGTTCCTTCGATTTCTCCAAGATCCCATCATCAGATCATGACCAAATAATAATGGAACCAACAAAAAAATTGGTCGATTTGGTCTTCGAGTAAGTAATCGGAGACCATACATTAAAAAAAAAAGATTCCGGCGAACTGAGAACTTCCTCCTTTTTTTGCAATCGGTAAAAAAATAGAATCATGTATCACAACTCAGGTCCCCAAGATACAGGCACCGCCTAGTTTGGGGACCATCGCATTAACTAAATGAATGTCACCAACAGTTACAGATAGAATTATAATGTTTTACACTAATTTTAAGATAATAAGTGTAACAATGTTTAAATACATATTATTATTTACCTATAATAAAAAGTTACTGAGAAAGCGCAAAGGACCATGAAAATATTTTATTCTTCATTTTATGACAAAATTGTATTTGGACAAGAAGGCGAGCTGATTCTAGTGATAAAGAAATAAAAAAAATTATCTTGAATTTCAATTTATCCCATTCCTTTAAATACTATACCTACAGACTTACCTCACTAATCTACTTATTATGTTTTAAGAATAGATAGTCGATTAGGAATACAAATTCGTGTTTCCATATGATCTATATAGATCATGCATGAGCATTGGTCATCGACCAGCCACCTCTGAGAAGTGCAATGAGTGTACCTATCTATCTATCGGTTATAACACTTATAACGGTCACTGAGATGTTTAAAAATGAAACATTTCTGTGGAGAGCATTGAGCTGGCTCGTTGTTTGAGGTTTCCTTTTCCAATTAGCACTTGGTCGGCCGGCAGACCGTAACTGGGTGAGGCGGGCCCAATGCATTGGAATGCTGACTAGGTGTCTACAGCAGTTCCTCGCGGGAGGTACATTTATCTTCGTACATATGACGTGCAACTATCATGTAGCTTGTGAAAGCTGTTTTAGATTTCATCGATTGGTATTTTAGGGTTATGAAATATCTGCTGGTGCGATTCGCTGTTTAAACCATTCATGTGACTTCATTCTATTTTAGACCTATAGAATCTTCTGTGAAACGGAATATAAGCGTTACGGTAAATCACTTTGATGTGAAAGCCAAAATCTAGGTCTAATTCATATTGCGATTGTGATCGAAAAGGCGAAAGTTTTCGCAGCTACAAAAGGAGGTAATCTACTTTTCTAATGAGTAAGTCAGAAAGCGCGAAAATTAACTGCATGTAGGTAGGTAGATACTTGTGAATTGATACGTTTAAACTTTTTCAGCATCACCAGACGAAAAGGTAAATTGAAATGACTTTTCAAATCTCATATCTTCAATTACAACGATGACTAATGGGTTTTGTCGGCGACTTTTTGTTTGGTATAGCTTTTATTATACCTACCCAGTTTTTACGGAAATTATTTTATTATTAAATTATCGAACTATAGAGTTTCATTGTTTAATTTGACGACTTTGAGTTTTCGACTGATAGCAAAATCTTGTAGTCCGTTTCATTTTTATTAGGTAAGTAGTGTTAAATTTGATAAATCTAAATACATAGTATCCATTGTATTAGACAAAATCTTAAAATGGTATTAAAAATTAATTTATTTTTTCCTGTCTATGAGGGTAAATTGCATCGCTTACACAACATGTACTACATATACGAATGATGGGAATATTACGCACGAGTGATGTGCAGACCTGTGAGAAATGAAATAATAACTGTGAGGCGCGGGGAGAGTTACCCCAAGTTTTTGAAAGTCTGATCAAGTGTCTGCTATGTTAATCTGCTGTCAAATCCCAGACTTATAAAATGTCAGCTGTTGTTACATAATTTTCCAAAAGAAAAACAACTGACAGACAGAACAACGACTGACAGGCTAAGAGAAGACGACTTGTGTGCGTGATTGGTCTCCTCAGTCAAAATGGAGAAATCATCATTATCACATGTATGATGGCTATAGCTTTAGTTTTTTCAGGGTCACATATTATGTACTTAATGTCAATTATGTGCTTATACGAGTACTTGCCTATTTGAAAATGTCCTTTGAATGCTTTAGAAGCCTCCTTTGCTTAGAATAATCTAATTAGCTACCTGTGCTAATCAACCTTACGACTTTCAAACTTGTGTATTATGCAATAGATGAATTTGTTTTATCATTTTATAAAGATGCAGGAGGATAACAGTGTTCACTTCATCAGTAAGCGAAAATGAGTTGAAGAAACCACTTAGCATAAATCTGATGATAATATATAATGAACATGCGACTTAATGAATTATTCGAATATTTATTTGTATATTGTCTACACGGTGTCTACCTGTGTTTAATAGTAACATATTAGTACTAATAAGTAATACTATCAATGAGCTGTTAGTCCAGTTGGATGAAGTCATTTCTAACATCTAAGATTTATTCAACATTAAGTAGGTAATCTATGTTGTCTCGCTGTAGTGAAATGGGAACCTCTCTTTTTCATATCCCATCTATAGGCAAAGGCATAGGCATTTTCCATCCCTCTCATCATCATCAGCAGATACGTTGAAAAACTTTTATACTCGTCCCGCCTTCTCCGCCTGGGGTTTCATCTGTCTTCCCACAATTCAATCGATTTGTTGCAAATGTGTCCGGCTGATTCCACTTACTTAGGTGAGGTTGACGTTTGGATGACTGGAAAAGGAACACTGGCTCCAATAGCTAACTTTTTATCTTAAAAACACATTTTGTAATATGTTCGTCGAAATCGAATTTGGACCTCTGCTGTTCTTCAATTGCATTTCCTGTAAGTATATCAATAAAAATAAATAAAGGTATAGTATAGAGAGATCAAGATAGAGCTTTTTTTACTTGGAATATGTGTTGTGGCTTTCGGTTTGGAAAAATGCTGATTCTCAGCCTTATGGATTGTTTTAATTATTTATCTATTGCAGTGGGAAGAGTTTTTACATATGACTCCACTCAACCTAAATTTCGGAAGATTTCACGAGAAATATGTAGATATTTTTGCAGATTTCCTTTGCATTTTTTTTGCTTTATGTTTTTTGTTTCTTTGTTTAAATCTGAAATTCTTCCTGAGCTCAAAGTAGTTACAGCTGGATATAAAACATAGTGCCGACTTGAATGTTATGTTTATAAGAAATCACAAAATTATTTATAAATTTCAACAATTCAAGATAGGTATTCATAAAATGTAATTGGAGGTAAAATTTATGGAAATACAAGTGTTATCTAAGTAACCGCCTCAATGTTGCGCAGGATTGCCTCGCTAGCGAGCTCACCTCGCCGCCAATCGCTTTGTTTGTCAATACGCCAGGGGCGGGGCTTCGCGCTGTTAGCCTGTTGGCGTCATCTTCTCAACACAAGGTGATATACGACTCTATTGTCATAGGCGTAAAGTGTTTTCTTGGCTGTCCTTTTACAACAGAAGATCAAAACATTTTACAGAAAAAGATGCTCTCTACAGTAAGGTTTTATGAGTGATTATTGAGTGCTGCGTCCAAATTGTAGTGGGTATTTTGTCCTGTATACGCACTAATGAAGTGTAGTGCGGTCGAGTTTGCGGTAGTTGCTCATGCAGTTGGCACGCCACCACTGATTTGTGATTTGTGACAAATATAGGAACTCATTTCCAGCATTTTCATTACTGAAAAATCTGTTTTATAGACTGTCGTAGCTACTAAATTGTTCTGTGTCGAAAAAATAAAGCTCTGATTACAATGTATTTTGTTTGAGTTAATGTGAAAAAAACGTGGACTGTGAACTGGAGTGGTTTAAGGGATTCTTTATTGTTTTAAATGTGTTTTATGAACCGTCGAAATTGAGGAAAAAGTAACAGGTGACAACAGGTAAGAGATAATATAGTTTATAAATTAAATTTAGAAGATAATGTTCTACGGGTGAAGGAAAAGCGTTTGCTATTAAGCACATGATTCATATTTTTCTGTAGAAAGAAAATCTGGTTTTTCATAACCATTATTTATTTACCTTTATCGGTTGAACCTCATGGATCATCCGACTGACTGATTAGTCTTATTAAGTATTTGTTCTGGGTTCGATTGTCCAGATTAAGATATTTGTGGGGGACATACCTACCTTATAATACCTACCTTATAATCTATCTTATTTTTAATTCTAAGTTTAGCTCATTGTTACAGTTACTTAATACTATAGATACCTAAGTTTCTTGTCGATATGATTGTACGCCGTGGAATCTAATAAGTAACACCGTCACACCTGGGGTATAAATCGAAGATAATCGCGCAAACCGCATGACTTATTTAGTCCTGGATATGAAAAACCTACTTGAGAGAGCGGACTACTAGAGAGCGGACTAACCTACTTGTTAACAAGAGAGCGGGCTTCTAGATACTGTTTGCAAGACTGCATTTCTGCATCACGATGCAGAAATGCAGTCTTGCAAACAATATCTAGAACCGTCATGTCTGAGCGTGATTCAGAAGGCTAACGCGAAAACTAACCTACAACCAAGTAAGTATGTAGTATGGTTCTAATACCAGAACTATGAAACAGTGAACACTAGCCACATGATGTACGACAGTTTACGGTTACTAGATTCCCATATGGTACCGCTCTAAAACAAAAAGGAAATTTTGACTTTATTGTCCAATTTCCATATCCACTGTCGATCTTCCACATGGTTGTCTCCTCTACTTGTCATTCTTCATCATTTCTGACCAGCACTTCGTTTAAGTAGTACATAATTTCTTTACATAGGTATTATACGTACTTACACCGGTATCCTAGTGCCCTTCAAATCAAAACACAGCACCGGAAGAGCTTCTTCACGAAGAGCCACCTACTTTGTGAACAAGCTCGTCTAAGATATAGTACCTAAGCTGCTATATGTACAACCATACTTATTTTTCAGTGGCGATGCTGTGTTCAGATTATGAAGGGCCTATAAGTATATGAGGATAGGAGATTATAAGATGCCGTTGTTTTTAGAGGTGCATGAGACATTTCAGCTTTGTTACTGGGATGGACAAGCATCTGTGACGGGATCTGGAGGCTATCTTTTATAGACATAGGTACTACTGGGTAGTAAACGTAGACCTAAAAGTTATTCGGAGATGCGTTTGCTCTGAAGTCAAAACTTGTAAAAATATTACAGAGATCGATTGAAATCTTGATGGTTAGCAGAACTTGGTTGAAAGTTAATGCACGGTTCCATCGGCCTGCAAAATTTGGCTGCACTTGCTGGTTCATTTCTCGAAGAACGCATTTAATCTTCGGTCTTGGTGGTCATAAGGATATCTATGACATTCATGTTAGAGGTACCATCGATTCGAAGAAGAAAAAGAGGCTCTAAATTCTGTAACAATGTTCTAACTTTAGAATATCGATATTGTAGTTGAGATTTTTGAGGCCATTATGATGGGTGGTCAGTGGAAAATAGTTAGTCAAGCAAGGAATTAAAAACCGAATGGTTAGACTACAAAAGTATTGGAAAAACGTTTAGACAGATTCATTATTTATTATTGAAGCTGCATGTAATGCGCTTTAGAATTGTAAAACTGTATCTTAATAATCCATACTGTAGTCTGTTCCAAAAATAGGTATGAAAATGTAAACAAATGGATCAGATAACGTAGACCTGTATTTTCCTGTGGATGTCAATTTGTAGTGATAATTACAAATTGAGTGCTTTGATTTAATTATTTGAATACTTAAACCCCAAATAAATCACCCTAAAGATGTTTTTTATTTGAAAATTGAGATTAATCTTATCTTATCCCTTTAGTGAATGATTGCGTAAGAATTTAACCTGAACAGGGTTTGTTTACACTTTGAAACCGACTTTACTTGAACTGGCTTTTCGACTTCTGGACTGAGTATCGAGTCACTGTAATGAAGAAGCTAGTTGGAAATCGAAGTAGAAGAACTGTAATTTCATCACAATGAACATGCCCGTCAAACCAAATGGCTGCTATACAATTTTTTTTTTTTTTATATTTTTTTTTTTTTTTTTTTTTTAAACTTTGCCCCACACTAGGAATTTCTCCTGTATCGTGGGTGCGTCTACAAACATTTAAACTCACATACACAAACAGCCAGACCCGGAACAACTACTTGTAGGTCATACAAATATTTGTTCCGTGCGGGAATCGAACCCGCGACACGCAGCGCAGCAGTCAATCGCTTAACCACTGCGCCAACCGTGCCGTAAAAATAAATAAATGATATGGCTTTGCTCGTTCCTCAAATACTTTTGGAGATGAGTAGTAAATGAGCAGCTGGGTGAAAACTTTGTCAGAAAGAGAATTCATAAATGCCCTTTGAACTTTGGAATATTTACTTTTCTCGCGAAATACAGCTGTAACAAAGAATTTTTCATTTTCCTTCCATTATTGAACTACCTCGTTAGTCTAGTAGCCGCATGCGCTACTGCTGAGCTGTTAATGGGTTTTTCAATCTGAAATTTCTCAGTAGCAGCCCGGAGTCTGGATTTGTGGCGGTTGATGGCTCCCTCGTACATGGGACTTAAACATAACTGACGAAATGTGGGGTGTACTATTGGTACACTTCTGTCTTGCCCTTCAGGGGATACAGGCGTGATGTTATTGAAATCGGGTTTTGTATGAAATACAATGAATGACTTAAAAAGGGAGATTCTTACTGACTTATGCGTATAATCATAACTACAAAACTGAAATGCAATGCAGACATTCTGCTTATGTTGGGAAAAAATAACTTGAAACTTGTATCTGTAACAATGTATTCGTAAACACGTTAAGATTCCCGTTTACATATTTACATTGAGGATAAAGACATAAGATACTATTATCTGATGTTAACTGTAATGGTCCGTTCACCTGATCATGACCGTAAGTGCCTCCACTCGAAGGATGCTTACTGGCCAGGTTTCACGGTTACTATGATTACTTACTCTTTTTAGGGTTCCGTAGTTAACAAGGAACCCTTATAGTTTCGCCATGTCCGTCCGTGCTAGAAAGCTGTAATTTGGCATGGGTTACATGTTAATCACGTCGACAAAGTGGTAAAATACCTATCACGTCTCAAGAGTAACGCAAATTAATTTAATTTAGCCCTGTTTAACGAAGTGAATAGAAAAACTATAACAGCTAAGTAGGCTGTACAAGTTAACGAGTAATAGTCGACCAACTTACATTTGCAGTTGGAATATATGGCAGAACATGTTTTTCAACTACAAAGTTCAGTTTGTTCTTGGGGTAATTCATCCCAACTACGGCTCCCTTTATTGTGCGTCGTCCGATACGCACTTGGCCGGTTTGTTTGTAATTTCATTAGTTTTACTTATAACTGAGTACCAAAATATAAATATTTACACTGTAGTAGTTTCTGGTTTAATTTATTCGTTAAGTCATATTTATTTATGATACCAGATTCGGATTAAGTACCTAGATCTATAAAAACTCCACATTAGCAAAGCGCAAAGTGATATAGAGGGTGTTGACGTGGATAATAAAGTTTTGTAATAAGACGCATCAATTTATATTACGTCGGCAATTTCTTCCTCTCTTATTTTATGGTAGAGGTTCGCAACTTAATTACATCGCCGCCATCTCGCCGGTGCAGTACTCGTCTCCAGTTTGGGTTTTAGTTGCAGCTATAAAAGGTGCACTATGCGGCGTTAGGTAGCACCTGATGTCGGGATTTATAGGGTGAAGACGCGTGCGGTATTGTAGCCGGCTCGGCGCGGGCGCAGGCACAAAGGCGGCGGCTGACGGCGGCGGAGGTTCCGTCATCGAACGCGAGGCCTATCGGCGCGTCCGGCTCGCCACAAAGCCCTACAATAAACTTTTACAACGCGCATAAAACCCTGACTTTTTAACCCGAGTTATTTGAATTAATATCAATTCGGAGTTCCTCAATGGGCTTTACTCGTCAAACTTTAAAGTTTTATGACAACCACAGAATTGAGGAATAAAATTTAATTGAAATGTAGCCCGAAAAAAAGTTTGATTGTGGTTATCAGCTTCCGAATTTGAATATTTACACTGAATACAAATAAAATACAACAAAATTAGTAATTGTCTATGAGTTGAGAGCAGTAGTTGCTTATTTTACAGACAAACACAGGGTTTGCCTAACATTGTTACGTTAATACTCGAAATATAATTTGTAAATCACTCAAATGTTTTGTGTTAATTTTCTGTATATAATCTTATTATATAAAAACACAGCTCTTTATAAAACTTGTTCTGACGCAAAATGATGGCCTTATACAAATAAAATTTTAATGAAATGGCAAATACAATAAACGAAATAAATCAAAATGTTGTAAAACTAGCTTTTATTAGCAAATCAAACGGTGTGTTTAACATTGTTTAACGATGAAATACATTAATTAAACAGGTTGCCTAGCAATTTGCCATCAACTTTCGTTCTTGTAAATTTTGGACTTCACAAACTTTCATCACTATTTCACCCCTTTTGGGGAATCTTCAAAAACCTTGAAACGCGTCTTTAGTTTTCTTTTTCCGAAACCCTAAATATAATTTTTATGATACATTAATACATTTTTAACAGAAAACCCGATTAGTTAATTAATTAGTTACTAACGCAAACTTTCATACCCTATTTAACCCGCTATGGAGTAGAAATTTCAAAAATCCGTTCTTAGTGAACGTCTACGTCACAAAAGGAAGTTACTGTCCTAATTCTATGCTTCAGTGGTTTTGGCAGTGTTAATGAATCAGTGAGGATATCTCTCCTTACGTAAAGTGAGAAGTAGATTTTGATAGCAGGTCATGCATGGGCAATACTGAAATAATAATTACATTTAGTTTTTGTGAATATTTTTCCATACAACACGATACTATTTGTTATTTTACTCGTAAGTGTCGAAATAAAATGTTAACAATAAGGAAAATAGGTACCTAAAGTGCATACCTATTACATTAGACTGAGTTCATATAAAATCCTATATATGGATACTATATCATGTGTGTACGTATTATGTATTTATGTACATAGATATGTGTCTGCGCACGTCAGGTAGGTCCGTCTTCAAACTAATCGAATATTGTGTCAACAGTTGGTCAACAGTAGAAAAATATATTTTATTTTGTAAGGTCGAATCTTATTGATCATGTGTTGCGGTTATTTGATTTTAGTCTATTGTTTGATTAACATATCAAGGCTGGTGGTAGTAGGTATACATGTAAAGTGATAATGAAAATTCAAGTTTGAAACACGGATGACGCAAGACCATTAAAATACTTACTTGAGTTTTCGGCATCGTTCCATTTGCATAGCCTTCTCGGCCTTCATTACACAGCCATTCTGCAAACTTTGAAATTGGAAAAGACAACACGAGATGTATTGTTTCAATGGTTTCAATATCGGTTCGGTCAGTCTTGCATTTGATAATTAGCACCTCCGCGGAGTTCGGGCGAGGTGCGCGGCTCGGCGCGCTGGACAATTGCGCCTCAACATCGCCCGCACACATAATACTTACATTTATCGAAGCGAATGCCATAAACGTCCAATCACTGGACCCTGGTTCCTTTCGAAACAGCCTCCAGAGCCACTCGTTGTTATCTTTGATATTTTATAGGATCTGTAAAACGTCGGCGCTGCGACGCGATTAAGCGACATTCCACGCGCCCGCGCAGCGCTCGCTGTCCGAGGCCCGAGGGATGGTGCGACGCATGCAGATAAAAACATTATTACACGTAATTAAAAGGCGATAACTATTCACATTGTCCGGCACGCTCCGAGCGCACAGTTTGTTGCCGGCTCTATGATGCTCGGAACTGAAACCGAGGCCGACATTCGCATCGCGCATCATATTATTTAACCTCGCCATTAAAAAGAAAATGTTCGCAGTACATCTATACGACTAAGTTTAATATTTATAACTCATGGAGTCGTAAAACGATGAATAATGACGCTGCAGTCGACTGGGCTAACGCTGTAATTACTTCGCCTTTATACAAACCCGTTGGTTGCTTTCTTGTAGAATACGATCCGAACCTTCGGATCTATTCTCTGATGTGGACGTAAAACAAATTACCAGTTCTTTCTCCTTCGCCGAGCTTTTATGATGATAAATATATAATTTTCAATAAAGTTTTGCGTTTGCTTTAACTTCGGCAACAAGAAAAGGTCTTTCAATATTTGTAATACTATTTTGTAGCTTACTGTAAGTAGGTACCTTACCTACCTACTAGTAAAGCAGAAAATTAATATAATGACGTCTTATTTTTTAAATTGAATCTTAATACCTCTCTGAATAAATTATGTTAGTCAGGTCATATAGCATAATCAGCCTACAATGTTCCCACTGCTGGGACACAGGCCTCCTCTCTTCGAGAGGGAGTGGGCTGTAATATACCACACGGGCCCAGTGCGGGTTGGTAGATGTCACATGTCTTTGAATTTTTGGTTCTAGGACATGCCGATTTCCTCCCAATGTTTGAAAACATTTTCATTCACTATTTTGAGAGCAGTGGTGATGAAAAGTAGGTTCGAACCCATGACCTACACTACAACTCGTTAGTTGGGTCCAATACCATTACTCCACCACTGCAGCTCGCGTCAAAGAGGCTACATAATATCTACCAAATAAAAAAATAACTTTGTTAAACAAGCGATATTCCTAATTATGAATACTTACTCCTGATATCTCAACGTGTAATACCATCTAAATGTGTATTCATAGCGAAACGGTTACAGTTAAAGAGTTCCCATCGTGCGGAGACGATCCTGACTGCAGCACAGGTCTTCTTTCCCTAATATTTCTATTGTCATCAAAACGTCATAACCATATTAAGTATCATTCAATTCTAAGTTGTCTAAACGCCCCGTTGGTCTCGTGGTCGCAAGCGCAACTGCTGATTGATGGGGTCCTGGGTTCAATTCCCAGGTTGACCGAAGTGTTATTGGGTTTTTTCCTAAGGAATTTCTTAGTAACGGCCTGGAGTTTGCAAGTTGGCGGTGTGATACCCCCGTGTCTCGGAAAGCACGTTAAGACGTTGGTCCAGCGCCTGATCTGTTTCCGGTAGTGGCGGATTGCCGTCCGATCGGAACAAGAGTTAGGGAAGAGTAAGTGCACCTGTGTCTGCGCACACATTTGTGCATCATTATATCTCCGCGCTGCTGGCCTGGCTGGTCTCCGCTGAAATTGTCTGTCATGGCCAAAATTCCGTCTGGAATTCCGAGAGCAAGAAACCATCTTAATGAATAAATAACAAATCTACGTGAAAATTGTACCAAATGAAACTAAATAGAAGCTTGCAGTAAGTACCAACCTATATAAAAAGTCAAAATCTCTTCTATTAATTAGGTACCCATGTACAATCACTTCAGTTAGGTACCCATGTACCACACTATTAAAGTATCTGTCATGATTAAAATCAAGCGTGTGCTTCAAGTCTAGCGGGTTCTTATTTTACTCGTAACCACTACTGTCGTGCGTCTAGAACCGAACTAATAGGTTACCGGTATTCTGAGATTAGATCTAGCTATTTTCATGCATTTTTAGATTTTCAGGTCGGGTAAACGCCGCCACCGTTGAAATTGACCATAAACATGAGCGCGGCGCCACGCCCCGTTCCGTTTCATAGGAAATATTTATTTTTAGTAACAAAAATATAAATATTTAAAAAAATCACAGAAATAATTATAGATAGTAAACAAGTCTGTTCAAAAAAAGAACATAAAAATACCTTAAGTAATTTGAAAGTAAAAATATCTTCTATGCTTTGGGTACGACATAGACATTACTTCCGGAATTTATTTCATAAAGTATTTTACTGTAATACTTAAATATTCTCACATAGAACTGATGTGTACACGTTCTAGTTTAACCATAGATATAATTTATATGAGTTTAACATATATTTTTTGCATAACTTCGTCACGTTTGATAACAAGCTTACGTTTCATGATCACATGGCATTGGTAGCAAAAGATTCATTTAGACGATTAGGTTTCATACTGCGTAATGCTAAAGATTTTAGCAACATCGGCGCTGTTAAATCTATTTTTAATGTACTTGTTCGTAGTAAACTGGAGTCCAGTGCATGCGTCTGGAACCCGCACGAAAAGAAGTACACTTTACTCTTAGAAAAAGTACAAAAAGCTTATCTAAGATACCTTTATAAACGTTTGAATGGTTATTATCCGTTTATGTATCCTTCGAATTTTCTTTTAGGCTGCTTAGGGTACAATTCTCTCGAGGTTAGAAGAAAAAATGACCAAATCATTCATATGTGTAAGATCCTTCACGGAAAAACCGATGCTCCTGAACTGCATTATGAACTGTCCCATCTTTTTGCTCCGACAAACTATAACCGTGGAAGGAGGCATAGATTGTTCGCCGTGCCTCGGAGTCGAACCATCGCTCGAGCCCAGTCTCCCGTCCCTCGCACACTTTCTGCGCTCAACGCTCTCTTGGACGCTAAGCCTGACTGTGATGTATTCGCGGATGAATGGAAGAAGATCTTGTCAGTATGTCTGGAGTATTGTGAGATGAGCGTATGACTGTCGCGTATACTTTTGTTTACTGTACCTTAATAATCTTTTATCTTTAATTAACTAATGTAATTGGCCTTGGCCGTTTTATGTTAAATAAATAAATCATCATCATCATTCTCCGGCCCATATCCCAATTCATTAGTGGTCGGCGCAACATGTCCCCTTCCTCCATACTTCTCAATTAGTTGTCATCTCGGTAATTATTCCCTTTCTAGCCATATTATCTTTCACACAGTCCATCCATCGTTTCTTTAGTCTTCCCCTACTCTTATAGCCATCCACATTCATACTGAAAATTTTCCTCACGACATTTTTTGCATAACATACTTGCACTATTTGAAGGCGTAAATAACAGGTTTAAAAGTCACTAAAATCATGTATCTGCGCCTTAAATTCACATTTGCAATTACATAACTTTTGTATTCTACCCGTTTCAAATGAATTTCACCTAGAATAATAGTAGCATCACCAATATCATTACCATAGCCACTGCTAGATGTAGAAAGTTTTCTAAAATATATAGTTCTACATGAATCTTTTGTTGCGTGACCAAAATGGCCGTAAAGGCCTAACGCCAAAATCTTGTTTTTTTGTTCCAAAACAATTTCATAAATATTTACCAACAGCGCAGCGCCCCCATGTCAATGTCATTTCAGTGCCAAAAGATCCTTGTAGCTCTTTTAGGATTGCAACCATAATCAATAATGTGTCAATAGTAGTAATGTGACAATCCCGTTATCATTGGCTGGCGCATTATTAACACCTACTATAATATTCTACTACTGCTTTACGCATTCTGCCGTAGCCGTATGTAAGGCCGTATGCCGTGTGCCGTGTGTCCTGTAAGGTGAAGTGAGGCGACGTTGTTCGGGTCACCCCTGAAAATGTAACACGTCAAGTTCACTGGTTTTTCGGTTCACCATAATTTTCACTGGTTTTCTTTATTTTATTGTCAAACTCTTCAATTTTGATTGTCTGTGTCGGTTACATATTCATTATTTAATTTCAGTTCGATATAACTACCATAATTTACTGAGTAAAATCAACGTATTTATTTTGTCATAACGTAAAGACATACACTGAAACAATGTTTATAAATCTCCCTCAATTGGTGGCACGCGTTGATGTCTTTTGTTCTGGGATTTGATTTGCGGATTGGGTCGGACACGAAACTAATAAAAATTGGCCATTTTCCCACAAAATGTTGGTTAACTACAAGTTTTTTAATGAAATCACATTGATTAGTTGTATTATATGAATTTTTAACGACTCTATCCCAAGATAATTATACTTTTTAAGAACCTCCTCGCGGTTATTGTGGTAGGTTTTTGCGGGTCAGTACGAGAACTTTGTACGAGAGATATAATTTTTACGGCTATCTTGTGAACCTAAGTACTCAGGTAATATGTGTGAGTCAAGTTTATAATATTTTAAAATTTATGAAGTCTTTATATTGTAATGTTGCAAATTAAGTAAAATCGCAGTGCAAAATACAGAAACTCGACGAATTGTTGTCCTACCTAACACCAAATAATTCAGATAAAATGAACCAAAGGTGGAGCTAAAGTAACTCTAGTGATAGATTATCGTATGATTCGTTGTTAGAGGGACTATTCAAAGATATTCAAGTGGAATTCCTCCGAGCGCTTTACAGCTTACAATCAACGTTAACTTTGATGTTTGTTTAAATACCAATAATATTTGACTATATCTATTTACTTTTTAGTCGTGTATTTAATTTTATAGGTTTAAAGTTGGCTTCCACAATAATGATCCAGACATATGCAGTGAAAATCGTACCATGGGTACTTCCCGTTAAGGTGATTAGTAGGCTCACTGACCTTGCGTATGTGGGTGGAGCTAAACCCCCACCCTTGGAAGCGCGCGGTGGCGCGCTACACTAAAACGACGGCCAAAGAATATGCAGGGGCGCAGACACGCACACGTGGGTCGCTGTTTTTGCCTACGATTCCAGAAGGGAATGGTGGATGCAAGGTTGATATTTTTTATAGATAGATCACGGCTTGAAACCGGTTTATATTGTTCTTAAAACCGTTATAATACCGTTCATTGATTAACCGGTTAATTACAAAAACGGTTTCGACTAAATCTAATTAATTTTGGTTACTGGTTACAGAGAATATAATTTTAAAACTCGTGTTAACCTGAATAAACCGGTTTTATTCAGACACGCCCGCCGCGCGCCGTCGCCGGTTGTCACATTCTCTCGCGCTTATTTATTTATGTTTTTTTTTTCTTTCGTCGTTCGCCGCAGAGAGAATTGGGTTCGAATTTTTCATACAAGTGTCATGCGGTTGCTATTTATTTCATGTTTTATTTAGAGCTGATTTTTCAATCCTCAGATAAAGAATCGTAAAGCGTTTATTCCATAGATATCATGATTCTGGATTTTTCAATAGTCAGATAGTCAGTGTCTGATGATTATGTCTTTATGTTATGATTATGTCAAAATGTCAAACATAAGTTTTGTTTCTATTCTTGTCTAACACGTTGAATACTATATCTGTGCATCTCACTTGCACATGATAGTGTAAAGTTGATGGTTAACAAAGACCACAGATAAACTATTCTTCAGCTATTATACGATTGAAAAATTGAAAATATTAATTCGCCTTATAAACAGCCAAATAATTGCATACGCTAGATATTCAACGACTTAACTGAGGCTTGAAAAGTCGGCCCTTAATAATAATAATAACGTAAACTTATAATAACATCTATCATGTGAAAAACGAAGGAGAATAAAATATATTCTATGTTCGATTTTATCGAAAAGAGAAAAAACATTTAAGGCTCCGTGCCGCCGCACCGCATGAAATCACTGATTTTGATAAATTTTGATCATTCGTTGTGAGAAAGGGGACCAGAATTTAAACAAAACTTTTGTGATTTGAAAAGTCCAATTCTTTGTCTTGTACATAGGGGAAAGGGATTTTTCAAATAAATTAAGGATTCGTGGAAAATCACTAAAATTCGCAACAAGTTTTCCAAAAAATAACACGAAACTGATGTTTAATCGTTTCATTAGAAGAAACTGCTTTTGATTTGAAAATTAAAAAATGTCATCAATATCATTATAATTATGGTCTACTTGTTACTCATAAAAGTACTCACGATTCCGATTTTTACGTCTCCCTCATACACATAACTTTCTTTCGCTCATAAATTTTTGATCGTCAAAATAAACGGATCAATGACACTTGATTACCAATCTAATGTTGATGTTTTTAGAGTTCATAGTAATAGCTGCTGTAATGTTTACTGTGTTTTCAAAATTTCGAGACCTCACCTCACTCATTCTATAGCTCACTCAATCACTTAATACTCTACTCACTCGCGAGTACTCGCGTCAATAATATCAATGTCAAAATTTTTAAGTGAGGGAACGAGTGAGGTGGTTCACTGTTGAAATTCGAGTAACTCTTTCAATTTGCGATCACGAGTATCTCAAACAAGGCACCTCATGAGTGAGGGACACATCTCTACTGTCAGTAGCGAACGGGCCTTCCCAGTGTGAGGACGTATCACTGCGTCGCAGCACGCACACACACACGCACGTGTCTGATGTTAACATATTCCAGAAATTGTAGGTACATCGACTACCAAATTTTGATCCGCATTTTATTTTAAAGTACTTTGCTTGTTTTTGAAGAACATTAAAATTCTGCACGCCTGGCAATAAATAAAATAATGGTGTACGTGTGTTCGTAATTCTTCTTATCCTAAACGGCTTGACTGATTTAGATGTTTTTTAAATTGTTTTTGTGTCACCGGGATGGTTTATAGCTATAGTTGGACCAGCGTGGCGCTGTTGTCGCAGGACAACGTCTACCTGCCGGGTGGGAAAAAGTTATGGGTTCGCGTCACCGACATGCCCGCGCCGATATGCTGTAGTAGCAATAAGTGAAGTATTTTTGGAACGAAGACTACTACTACTGAAGACTACTTTAAGTCAAAATAAAGATCCAAGATGGCGGCTGCGAACATTTAAAAATGTTTCGTTATGGGTGTCGTTTTCATAGTTTTCGAGGATGCTAAAGCTGATAGTGAGGTCAAAATATAAATCCAAGATGGCGGCTGTGACAATTTTCAAATTTTTCGTTTTGAGTGTCTTTTTCAAAGTTTTCGAGGATTCTAAAGCAGATTTTGATGTCAAAACGTAAATCTAAGATGGCGGTGGCGAAAATTTACACATTTCTTCATAACATCACGCTATCAATTTCAATCTTAACAGGCCGGCGTGACGGCTCGCAACTACAAATCAAGATGTTTGAAAAATTCAATTCCAAGCACGTTGCGCTAGTGTGAGTGCCTGTTGGAGCGATATACACCTACAGTGAGCAATACTACCACGCACACATTGACAATTATTGCTTGACGCGATAGTACTACTAGCTTTCGAAAATTTATGATAAATTTGGATGTGTTCCGTAATACAAAAAATTATGAATGAAAACTTAATGTATTTCCATTTTTTTTTCGATAATTTGTAACTTTATAGCATAAACTATGCTTCTGCGGAAACAATATTACAAATGTTGTTGTTTATAATACAGAAAAAACAATTTGAAAACATGTCATTTACGCTGTAAAAATGTATGAAATGCAATTCGCTTACACTTCATATAAAGGTAAGTTTTTGGAAATAAAAAGACGTAGGAGCCTAGATAAATACTGTCTCAATCCGAATATTAACATAATATGGTGGAAATATGCTCAAATTGCAAATGATTTATGTACTACGTTTGTATGGACAATTCATGCGTCGCCGCAATCTTAAGCTATTCTGCAACAAAAATTCTCCAAATTTAAATATATTTTGAATCCACGTGGTACTTGTTTGCCCTACCCCGTGCATTTTTTTAGAGCTGGAGGCGCACAGGGCACCATTGGTGCCAATTCTCTTGTACACTGAACTAAACTATCACTAAAATTCCTTACTTTTGACTCTACAAAATAAATTCTCTAAATTTAAAAATAATTTTGACACATCTAAATCGAATTTGACAATCGCAACTCCACACGTGATACCTAACCACGTGAATCTTTTTAGAGCCGGGGGCGCGCAGGGGGGCAGCCTCGACGTGTTTTATATGGATTTTTCATTTTTTTATGAAAAATAAGAAAAAATATTACCTACATGTAGAGTGTTAGGGGGAGTCTTATAAAGGGTGTCGAAATTTTCATTACTTTTGCGATTGGACACACCGTTTTCGAGATATAAGCAAAAGAAAAAAAAAATCAGTACTGTTTTTGCATCATTAATTTGACAGCACTAAACAAAAAATTATCTTCTGTCTATTTCATTAAGAAAATGACAGAAGATAAAGTTTAGTTTAGTCCTGTCAAATAAACCAGCGCCTGTCACTCTTCATACAAGTTTAGACGTGATTAAAAACTTGCCGACTAAAATTACGTCAATTTACGTCAAGCGCTGATTAATTTGACAGGACTAAACTAAAATTTATCTTCTGTCCTTTTCTTAATGAAATAGAAAGAAAAAGATGTACTGAACTTAAATTTAGTTTAGTTTGTAAACAAGGGAATCGGCACCACTGTCTAACAAAATCTGACTATTTTTAATCGCCACTGGTGGTCATGAACTTTAAATTCACACCAACACCTCGACTTCAGATGCAAAAACAGTACTGAATCTTTTTTTTCTTTTGCTTATATCTCGAAAACAATGTGTCCAATCGCAAAAATAATGAAAATTTCGACACCCTTAATCCCCTTACACTCTACATGTAGGTAATATTTTTTCTTATTTTCCATACAAAAAGTGAAAAATCTATATCTATACTAATATATAAAGCTGAAGAGTTTGTTTGTTTGTTTGCTTGAACGCGCTAATCTCAGAAACGACAGATTCGATTTGAAAAATTCTTTCAGTGTTAGATAGCCCATTTATCGAGGAAGGCTATAGGCAATATATCATCACGCTAAGACCAATAGGAGCGGAGCACCAATGAAGAATGTTTCAAAATCGGGATTAATTTTTTCCTTTTGAGAGCTTCCGCTGCGTGCGCTGCGTAAACAGTTACAGTTTCGCAAAAATCATGTATGACAGAATTGTTCTCCTTTAAAAGTTCTAAAAAAAAGTCCGCGACAGCATATGTCTATCTTTTAAGGTTGGCTCACTCTAACCTTTTTTATGCTAACCAAATTTTTTCAAAAGTAATGCGTTATTTACGAAGGTGTTTTTATAAACATGATATTAATCCTTATCCAAATAAATACGTTATTCATCACAAGTATTTAATTTAAAACAAAATTGCCGTTTACATCATTCGATTTCAATAAATATCTTAGGAGATATCGCAGTTTTAAAATAACATCGCAGCAAAATAATGATCAAGTACTGCGCGCGATTTCCAGTGAAGGTATCGTTTGGGGTAACAATTAATAAGGCCCAGGGGCAAACATTTAAGCACGTAGGAATAGATTTACGCCTAGAGTGTTTTTCGCACGGGAAACTATATGTTGCCCTATCGAGATCTGGTTCTTTTTTTCGTGCTCTTGATTTTCAACGCTCTGTTTAGCGCCGAGAGTTGAAAATCCAATAGTGTGTTTTTTCAACGAGCTGGGACGAGAGTGCGTTCCAGCGCGTTGGATTCTCAACGCTCGACTTAACACCGAGAGTTGAAAATACAGTGCGCGATAAAATCCCGCTGCGATTTTATTACGTCCGTGCGCACGTCGGCTTACTGATTAAAGCGTGATGTAGGTACCTAAAATAGCTAACATAGGTACGCATTATTAAAAAAAAAAAACACCTTTATTTAAACGAAGTCGCGGATTAAAGATAGCGTTAGCCCAAAGTAGCTACTCCACGCGGACGAAGTCGCGGGCAGAAGCTAGTTCCATATAAAACACGTCGAGGCTGCCCCCCTGCGGACCTCCGGCTCTAAAAAGATTCACGTGGTTAGGTGTCACGTGTGGAGTCGCGATTATCAAATTCGATTTACACGTGTCAAAATTATTTTTAAATTTAGAAGTTTTATTTTACAGAATAGCTTTGAGATTCTCATAGGCAAAAGTAAGGAATTTTAGTGATAGTTTAGTTAGTTTAGTTTGGTGTACAAGAGCATCGGCACCAATCAAAATTTTAGGTGAAAAGTCAAATTCGTAATAGCGAAATTGCCATTTTCACTAAATTAAAACTCATTCAGGTGCAAAAACTGTATTGTATCTTTTTTCTTTTCTTTTGCTTATATCTCGAAAATGGTGTGTCCTATCGCTAAACAATGAAAATTTCGATCCCCTTTATGAAACCCATAGAACTGAACATGTAGGTAATCATTTTTCATGTTTTCCATATAAAAAGTAAAAAACGAAGACGGACGGATGGTAGACGGTGTATCTAGTTTCACTTTTAGTTACTAACATTAGTCATAAGCGAAATTATTGTTACTAACAACCTCAAATTGCCTTGGCTATGGACTTTTTTGTCTGAAATACATGTTTTTTTTATAGCTTTTTTATGTTAATTGTTATAAATATAAACATAAACGAATATACACAAACATTCCAGACTTGTTTCTTATGCGTACCTACGTAACTTAACAAAATACCATCTATAGGATCAAAACTGTTTAGCGGTCACTACGTTCAATGTTTAGGCGTGTGTGTGTGATCGGTGCACACAAACATTGCATCACAAGAGTTTACCTAAACTCTGTCGAGTGAATCTTGTGCACGGAGCCTTAAAATATTCGGAAAATAATTTAAAAAAAAACAACAAAAAAATAGTAAGCCCACGTCCGCACGGACGTAATAAAATCGCGGCTATTTGTTTTTTCGTGTACTTGATTTTTCAACGTGCTTGGACGAGAGTGAAAGAAGAAAGAAAGAAAGAAAATACATTTATTTAGCACAGACTAAAAAAAAAGCACACAATATAATTAACAGCACATAAAAATAAAAAATAAATAAAAGTGCGTTCCAGCGCGTTGGATTCTCAACGCTCGGCTTAACACCGAGAGTTCAAAATCCAGTGCGCGATAAAATCCCGCCGCGATTTTATTACGTCCGTGCGAACGTCGGCTGAGTGACGGTCGATCTTTCAGCTTGCGTATCGTTAGGGGCAGAGGACTTATTAAATTTACGGATATTTTTTTGAATAGAACTAGGCAAAAAACGAAAATTCAAATATCTCGAAAACAGTGCGTCCTAGGCAAAAAATAACCGAAATTTTACCTCCCCTGTGTAACCCCCGTGCAAACAGCATCCCAACATGAATTTGAGGAAATTTTTTTTTATTTTATTTGTCAACATGAAAAACCAAAAATCTCTGGTTTTTTTTACACCATCTCATGGTTTTCGACTAGAACAACAATTTATTTCTAGAAAAGATTTTCATCCGAGCCACCACTTTGGAAATATAGAGATTTTTATTTAAAAAAAAATCGAAAGCTCCTAACTGGAAAAGGTGCATCATAGAGCCATATTTCTCAGAACCTACATGTTTGCCATGGTCAAGCTTACGATACTGCAATAAAATTGGGTATTTCTTAATTTTACTATTTCCCGAATAATAAAAATCCTCGCTCCGTAGGTTAAAAGGCTACACTCCAACCGGTAAGACTTTCATTTTGATAATAAGGATTTATTTTTTTACGTAAGTCCATCACAATATACACCTAAAATGAGAGGGTTAAATTAGCACATTTAAAAATACGTATTAAAAAAAAACCCAAAAAACCAACCCCAAAAAAAATTCAATAAAAATAAAAGTTATACAAACTAAAACCCAACTACGACAAAAAATTCAACTAAAAAGGTATAAATAAGACATCACAGACAGACAAATTAAAAATCCGGAGTCACGCGTGTTATGATATAAATTGAACAGATCACGTGTGACGCAAAATGGGAATTGTTAGAGGTTATAAAATACAGTCTTATCATTTTAAAATTCAATCAATTTTAATTCTCATTCATAGTCCCGATTGCAGTGCTTGATATGCCTTGCCATTTTTATTTATTTATTTGCACAATATTTTAGGTCAACGACTGCGCCGTTGTAGCGTTACTGCTGACCATGAGGTCCTGGGTTCGATTCCCGGGTCGGGCAAAGTGCTATAGCGTTTTTCCCTCTAGAATTGCTTAGTAGCAGCCCGGAGTCTGGATTTTTGGCAATAGGCCCCCTATTACATGGGACTTAAACATAACTGGCGAAATGTGGGTGTACTATAGATACAGTTACGAGCAATAATACGTATACACTTAGCAACTTTAAAAAGTGATTTTCTCCTACTGTGATTGTAATATTATGCTGTAATGAACATAGTATTTTGGAATCCATACCAATATGAAATAGGTATAAAGTTGCAGACGTTATTCCACGAGAAAATCGCTTTTTAATTTTGCTATGTGTATACATATTTGCTCGTGACTGTACACCTCTGCCTAACCCTTTGCGGAATACAGGCGTGATGTTATATTATATTTACATATTTTTTTTTAAATTTATATTGTAAATTGTTAATTTGTAAATTTAAAAAAGTATTAAGAATATTGCACATAAAAAATACTCAACAATAAAGCGCCTACGCGCACAATCGAATTGACTCTCTGCAGCGCGAGCTAGTCTATAAACGCACATTAATACAATAAGTTCGTAAACATTCGCACTAACACATACGTATGCGCATAGTCGACGATAGCCGGAGCGGAGCAGCGAGCGACACAGCCCTCCCGTCTCAGTGCTAACGCACGACTGCCGCCCGCGTCCCGCGCAGAACGCCTCTGACCCTCTATCTCTAATTGGAGACATTTTCTTTGCAAATATTGATTGATTTACATTTGCAGTTTCAAATTTGTAGTACTTTTAATCACCAATTTTTCAGTGTAAAAATATTTACAAATATCAAAGCCGTTTAGAAGTAGTAGGGAATATTAGCTAAAAATAGCGTTTTGCTAAATATTTTTTTAAGGCTAAAGTATTAGCCATACGAAAAAATCCAGTTTCAAAAATGTTGTTCATGAATCTATAGAAAACATATATTTTTTTCAAATCTTTTAACCAAGCCGTTTATGAGAAGATTCCTTTTTAAAGTGACCGTTTTACGGTACTAAACGGGACTAAGGCCCTTAAGGTGTACTCAACAACAAGAAATAAGTTTGCGGACAATGTGGTCCTTCTTTTGTATGTACACATTTTCACGATTTCTTTTGCGACTCATCACGAGAAAATTGATACTTTCATTTCATGTGACAATTCAACTAAAAACGTCAATCTCATTAAACACACCACTTTCTCAAACTCCAATTTAGAAATCGAAACTCTCGTCAAAAGAAATAAAGGCGTGTTAAAATAGTCAAACGATTTACAAGTAATATGGCATTTTAAGCACAAAAGTGTAAAATCCTAGCTACATAACGAGAACCTGAATTTGACAAAAATACCGTGTCAGAAGGATTGGGACGTTGAACCGACGTAGCCAGTGATAATAGGTACAATAAACATTGGACGGAGATCGTGCTCGAGACAAACTCACAATAAAATATCCGGCTTATTTGCCACTGGCGATGGATTTCGTGATGCCTTCCGTTTGGAGACGAGTTTCAAGAATTTTAGGTCCATATCTGTGTGTATTTAACTCGTAACTTCAAGTAACTTCAATATTATCGCACCAGGCTCCGAGGTAAGTGAAGTGTATTTGTAATTTATTATAAATCAATGAAAGTATACTGCACTGTACGTAAAGGTAAGTGTCTGAAGTTCCAAAATACATAAAGTAAATAATGTGTAGTCATATCTTGGCAGTTTTACAACAATTTATCGTATTAAATTCAAGGACTTTACCTATCATTTCGTCAAAAATCTGTAAAGTTATAAAACAAACAAATACATTCACTATACATCATCATCAGCCTATAATGTTCCCACTGCTGGGACACAGGCCTCCTCTCAGTGAGAGGGAGTGGGCCGTAATCCACCACGCAGGCCCAGTGCGGGTTGGTAGATGTCACATGTCTTCGAATTTTCGGTTCTAGGACATGCCAGTTTCCTCACGATGTTTTCCTTCACCGTTTTGAGAGCAGTGGTGATGAAATAATTTACACAAAGTAAAGCGCCTGTCTAGGTTCGAACCTACGACGTACAACTCGTAAGTCGCGGCCGTTACCACTGGGCCACCACTGCTCAAAGGAGACGTTTCATTTTTGTATGGGACTCCGGCCATAACATGTACACTTCAGAAAACCTGGGAAACGAACTCCTAAATACAATGAAGACTGTTTTTTTCCATAATATCTAATACTTTTTGGGCACAAAATAAAAACCGAAAATGTTTGACGTTTGTCAGGAGAAATACGATTATCGACAGCTAGCCATTTTCGTCCAGAAGTACCTATAAATCTACAATCCACAAAAGCAGTTTTTTATTTTTATGATGAATCATACTTTCTAATTAATCAAAAAAGTTGTATAAGATAGCTATCTTATTGTAGTACAGAAATACACGCCTTTCATATTTATTTGAATAACGTCTACATGATATTATTTTGTTAAAATGTAACATGATTTCTGGACGAAAGCAGTATGCAAGTAAAACGACGCCATGATGAATAAAATATGGCAATAATTTGTTAAACTATTATTTTTTGTGCCAAAGTAATCAGAGGAATAAACAGGAAAGAATATTTTTCCTCAATTCGTGGAATTTTTTCCTTTTTTTTCATTAACTTACACTTTATGGCCGAAAATGAAACATCTCCTTTAAATGAAAAGACCCGTATTTTAGAACGATGTTCAAGGATGATTTATAAAAAAAAAAAATAACTCGATTACTTAGCATGAAATCATTGAATTTCTAATCGATTCAGTATACAATTGTTTACTTATAACCTATGTTGCCAATTTGTTTGCCAGCAAATAACATTGATGTCGTAATAAAGTAGCTCTCGGTAATGTTTGGTTCGTAATTGAATTGATACATGTTTCTTAAAATAATGTTTGTTTTATGACAACGTTTGAGTCGTGGTGGGACGTAACTTGAAGGTAAGGTTTTGGTTTACAAATTCCAATCGAAGCTGCTGTATTATTTTCTTTTTAATATAGCCAGGCTTTTTTGAAGAGGTAGCCTGTAAAATTACGCTGGAAATACTATACTAAACGCAAACCCTATGTGGGTTTGAAGTAATGCTATTTAATAATGGAACAGTTAGTTTTTTCGGCTGTAACACATAAGCATAACCGTGTAATAAGTTAACGCAAAGTTAAAGTATTTTTGGAATCTATCTTCAACCTTGACCATAGTAATCAGTAACATAAAAGTTTTTAGATCTGAAATAATTTAAACGAATAAAAACAGATTGTTTGGTTTTGAGTTTATGGACGACTAGCTTAACCGACGTGGCTTCGCTGTCGTAGTTATTTTAATCAAGATCCGTGCATTTTTCTGGAATAAAATAAAACCTTCCAGTTCATTAACACGTTCAGTGCCGGGAACCCTCCTGGAGGGTTGTACCTAGTCGCATATGGGATGCCGGGAGTCCTCACGGAGGGCTCATTTTAATTTATTTATTTATGGAAAAACAAACAGTGGCACAACAAAAAACAGTCACAATATCTTAAATATAACATTTTGAACAATTATGCTACCCACTACGTTTTCCACAGATTACAATAGGAAGTATTTAAAAACTAGCTAATAACACAGATACAAAAGCTATACAAACAGCTTTATCCTGGAACTCATATCTGGATTTTTTAATTTATAAAAGAAACAAAAAAATAAAATTAAAATTAAAAGCAAGTTTGTGTGCGTAAAGCATTGTATAATGACGCAATGCTTGATATTAGATCAAACATTACGTCATTATACAATACTTTGCTGATCCTTTAGGGTTGCTTGGATTTGCTTCTTAAACGCATTTTTACCAAGAAAAAGAATGTCGATTGAATTAAACTCATTGTTATATGTCTCAACTAAACAATGAAGTGGTGAACGCGAGCCAGCGTTGGATTTACAAAAGCGAGTAGCAAATAGACGTCGAGAGCGTACCTCTCGTACATGAACTGTTCGAGGAACCAAGTAACATAGACTCCCAACTAAGTCCGGACAGTCAAAATGATTGCGGCAAACATTGAACAGAGCCGTTAATGTAGGTTTTTCTTAGCGAATACGGCATTATAAACCGTGAAAATAAAATCTGATGTATATTTTAACAAGATTTATTAGTAATAGATATTACTAATAAATCTTACTTATAAAAACGACGTTTTCTAAAAATAAAACCTAGTTAGATCGATTTATCGCCCTCGAAACCCCCTGCATCCTAAATTTCATGAAAATCGTTGGAGCCGTTTCCGAGATTCAGATTATATGTATACAGAGTGTTTGGCAGAACGTTGAACATACGAAAATGGTGGATAGGTGGGGTCATCTGCTACTTACTCAGCCCTAATTTATTTGGCCCTGGTGCCCTGGATATTAAAAATTTTTTTTTTTGTTTTCTTCTAGTTTCACAACTTTCTTAATTTTAAAGTGTAATTTTTATTTAAAAAATGGGTAAAACGCATTTTTTTTTTAATCTTTATTTTTGGCAGATTCTTATAACAGAAAGATGTAAAAAATACTTAAATCCTAATTTCAACCTGCATTAAAAAAAATATCCAGGGGGCCAGGGCCAAATAAATTAGGGCTGAGTAAGTAGCAGATGACCCCACCTATCCACCATTTTCGTATGTTCAACGTTCTGCCAAACATCCTGTATATACAATTATACAAGAATTGCTCGTTTAAAGGTTGATATGCGTTGGTTTTAAAATACAAACATTTTTTTTTTGTTCGTTGGTACAAATATTCACAAAAAATTGAAAAGGTTGAAACTACTTATATCCGACAAGACCCCCTGACAACAGTGTTTTACTTCGTTTTACAGTGTTTTATAACACGGTTTTAAACTTAATGCGATTGAGTCATTCCGCGGTTTTAAGCCTAATGCCGTTGAGTCAGTCAGAGACCGTCCGCGATGGTTAACTTTAGCGCAAACGTAATGATGCCGGGAACTCTCCCGGAGGGTTCAATTCCAATATGTATGGCGGTATGGCGTATGAGTTCTATGAAAAGTGGGTGGAGTCGAAAGTGTTTACTACGCGAAAAAATTCTAATGTAAAAATAATTTCGACCCGTCGTCGCTTCGACGTGCGACGGACGAGAAGGACAAACCGACACCCCAGCAAACATTTTCGCATTTATAATATTACTTAAAAGGATGATAGGGATTTGACGAACTGTTAACCTTTGATTTGACACTTACTTACTGAAAAAGAGTTTAAGCAAGAAGATCAAAGCAATAAGCTACTTCCATATATACAATGTCGCCCATCGGCGTGTGCCCGCCCGTATTTTTCTGAATATTCATGAAAAATTATCGAAAAATAACTTTATAAGGGGTTTGTCTTAAATATTTTTCATGTTATTATTTTTTTTTATGTTTTGAGTAGCGTTTGCCATATTATCTCCCATGTTATTGGCTCGATTTGATTCTGTTTATTATTTCTAAAAGCTTATGAGTTATTTTATTGGATTAACTAACATTTTTATTAAAATTTGTCAATTATCCAAAAAACGGAGGTGAAAACATTTTTTTCTAAAAAAAATACAAGAGTTGTTGATAAAATAATAGGGGATTTTGAAAAAAAAACAAAAAATACAAAAAAAAAGTCAAGATAAAGTAATTTTTCATGAATATTCAGTAAAATGCGGGCGGGCACGTGCCCATGGGCGACATTGTGTATACCCATATGTCAACGGAAAGATGTCTGTTTATAAGATTGAATTATACTATACGTTTGAGATGACATTATCGAGAGATGTTCACTGTAGAAAGAAGGCCTAGAGTTGAAAACATAATAGAAGAAAATGTGAATTGAGAAGGTTTTTTTGGGGATCTTTTGAGTCTCAGTAGAGAGTTATGTTGAGTATGTATTCCTGATGGAGTTTAGTATAGCATAGTCAGCCTATGACTTTCCCACTGCTGGGACACAGACCTCCTGTCCCTGATGGTGTTATTTATATAATTATGAGTAGATAATAACCAACAGTTTCATCAACAGGATGGCAGCATCGCACATCCTGAGCGCTGTGGAGCCGACTGTGGGCGGCGGCAGTTCTCGCAGCGGTCGTGAAAGAGAAGTCAACGTGGCGCTCGACGACAGAGAGCTGTGGGTGCGCTTCCAGACGCTCACCAACGAAATGATCGTCACTAAGAATGGAAGGTAAGAATCATTATGATTATGCATCTAAAGGTTAAAGATTCATATAATACTCATACATGTTAAATTCATTAATTCACTGACAGATAACGCACATTTCAAACCGCTGGGTCTAGAAGCACATTTTGCACGAGAGTTCCGTATATAACCAAGGTGAGCATAAGCACTAAGGAAGGATTTTTGAAAATTATTGCCTAAAGGGTTAAATAGGGGATGAAAGTTTGTATTTTTGAAGATGGGAAATTCCATCGGGCGCACGACTTGTGATACAATAGAATACCACACTGTAGCTTGTCAGCGTCATCGATGTGGAAACATGCATTCGATGGTCGTACTCATAATATCTCTACGTGGCCTCTAATTTGTGAAACTGCTCTTGTCAAAACATTATTTAATGTTAAAAAATGCTGATAGCGTACATGATGATGAATGGTCAACACCTCGTCTATATAATATATCGACGGTAAAAAGGAAGTAAGCAATAAGCGACATTTTGGTCAAAAATGAGTTATATCGCTGTCCCCGGCGAATAACATCGTAATCGTATAAACATAATTTTTCAGGAAAAATAAAAAACAGTTTTTTGTGAATATCTTATTAACTAAAATAGCGGAATTGTTCAAATACCAAAAGAAAAGTGGTTTTTTTACATTCATTACAATACACTTTAAAATTTCGTAACTTCTGAAATAACCGTAGGAAATGAATGAAAAAAATTGACAGAGTGTAATCGGACCTCTAAATATCGAATATGCAATAAAGTTAAAACTATCGCAATAGCACATTACCATTTTATTCGCCGTGGACAGCGATATATGCCATCCTACGTAAAATTTTCCGCTCTTTCGAATGCGCTTACTCCCATGGCTCTACGAAGACTTTTTTGGCTTTTATGCCAGTTTATGTCAGTAAAAATAAGTCAGTTTTTCAATTTTTTTTAACTTTTAATGGCTCTCCTGAACATTTCAGTTTTTGTCGCTTATACCCTATTTTCTTTTAACCGTCGATATATGTATCGATTTTTCGTAATCAGCAGATGGCAGCTCATTTGATCATCAGGCCCTCTGGAGAATGGAGGGGCATTTTGTGATATGAACTCTAAAAACTAAAAAGTCTGCATGACGCCTTACCTATATAGGTACATAAGATTAGGCCTGCTTTTCAATCGTTTTTATACTTGTTTTTATTAAACTGAGAACTGGAAAATAAATAATAGCTTCAAAATATGATTTGCAAGGCATTAGCAGCGTAGTGTTACATAAACAACTGTTCAAAAAGTAAACAACGCTTTCGTTATAATTATATTAGAGTAATATAATACAGGGCTCGTGGCTAAGTGCATAAATGGCTATTTCGTAGTTATAACCGCTCGCTATCTTTCTTTGCATATTCAGAACTGCCCGGTATGTTGGAGAGTTGGTTGCTGGTGAAATTAAATGAAATGGTGATGAAATTATTTTATTTCCTGTCAATTCCTGTAAATAGGTTTGTACAAACACTTTTACACGTCAATAATATTTTAAAAACTAGATGAGGTCGGCGTTTCCTATCTGCCTACTCTGAGAAGAAAGGCCGAAACAAACTCAGAGGTCACAGTTTCTGTTAAAGTCCAGACATAATCTTGGTCAGATCATGTGAAGACTGAAAACCATGTAGATTGGTGTCTGAAAAGGACTTTTGAGGAAATAACCACACAGATTGAGTGGATCTGTCAAGTCAGTGCAAGACCAGGTAATCAGACTTGTAAATCTGAAAATGGTAACCTCGGATATCGATCTCTAGACACATGGCTGATCGAAGGCTGTCATAAATTATCTGGAGGTCTAAAAAAGTCCGTAAAAGTGATGACACAATTACTGTATTTAGATTTACTCCACCGATTATGAACAGCAATTCTCTTCTGCTGCTTTTCGCATCCGTAATTTCCGATAGTGGAGTAATTTCAATACCGATGATCTATTATCATTTGCGTCGAAGCAAAATAAAACTGACCAAGAAAGAGTCAGAGCGAAACGTTCAGAACACAATGATGGTGTACTTACACGGTCACATTTTGCCAGTGCTAACCGTTCGCCGGCCGGCGGCTAGTTTTCAGCTATTAACGCGGTAGGTCTTACTCATTAACGCTGGGTGGCTAAATGATACCGCCCGATGCCGATGAGCAATGACGGAACCCTTACCCTTGACGAAGTGACGTTTTGTTTTACAGTAACGTGATTATAACTACTATTGTGTTTTCCATTTGTTGTATAGCACTTAATTTTTTAGTTAAATAAACATAGAACTGGATGAAACGATACAAATAATAAAATAAATAAGCTTTCGACAAATACAGCTTATGCTGTTTTTAAATGATTCTAAAACTTGATTTATCTGATCTGCGTGTAGAACCTACCTTGAACTGGTTCTAAGTTCATTGCTGTGCTGCTGGGGAGTTTGTTGCGCCACTTCTTCTTCCCAGCGAAAGGCACTAGGAAGTGGTGAAGGGTGGGCGTTTTGGGGGACTGTCTTATGTAATTTTGACGTTCGAAAAGTGCTGATTCTCAGCCTAGTTTGAATAAATGACTTTTAAATTGTTAAATATGACTGGCTATCGAGTCTTGTTTTCTGCTAATCCAATGATATGCTTCCGAGACACCCCTTGCATTGAACTTATTCGACGGATTAGGCCGATAGTGGTAATTATATTTGGCAGTATTTAATACAACAGGGACTGTTAAGCTAGCTAGCAGTACTAGCACCGATTAAACTATTATGTTTCTGTAATTCTTAAAAGGCTATCGATGTAGGGCAAACCGTTTTGCCTTAAATAGCATGTGAACCACCTACTTTACCTACCACTCCTACCAGCATCCATATTTGACCACTACCTGTTCTCAGTAGTATCCGGCATGAGATAAGAACAAAAAAAAAACATTTTCTATGTTATCTCGCTGACATCGCTTATCTACGTCCGAAACTTAAAACTATCCTTAGCGTCTAAAGTAAGGAACGTAATAAATTCATTAAAGCTTGTATATTCAGGGTTTTTATTTGTTGTTTTGTTTCAGACGAATGTTTCCCGTAGTCAAAGTAACTGCCAGCGGCTTGGACCCGACGGCGATGTACACCGTGCTCTTAGAATTTGTGCAAGTGGACTCACATCGGTGGAAATACGTTAATGGAGAATGGGTGTGTACAACAATGATAATAAATGACAAAATATAGTCATATTGGAAGTTTTCATTTCCCACTTGCAGTTCCTCAATATTGTAATATTAAATAGTAGGTATTGGTTAAATGCAGTACTGTCTGAACCACTTATAATTTTTTATTAGCCTGGCATATAAATGACTGATTATTTCTTCACAGGTTCCCGGCGGCAAAGCGGAAGTCCCACCATCTAACGCAATTTACATTCATCCCGAGAGCCCGAATTTCGGAGCACACTGGATGAAAGAACCGATATCTTTCGCTAAAGTTAAACTTACGAATAAAACTAATGGAAATGGACAGGTACAGTTGAAATTATTCATTATTATGTAACTTACCTTTTCGGCAGAACTTTGTGTTTTAGTAAATTATTATGAAAAATACAATAATATCACAGTGATTTAAAAAAAAGTGAGATACGAACATTAAAAATGTATTAATAGCTCAATAACATAGACCTACTGCATAAATAATAAAAACATATTTGCAAATCGACGTCCGTTTACGACATACTTTGTAGAGTTTACTACAAGCATTTACATTGTTTCTCATGGGCATAAATGAGTTTCGAGCAGGATAAACACAAATTACGGATTCAATATTTATAGCGGGATCCACGCCAGATTATGTGCCTGACCGAGCATAATAATTAGTTCACAGTATTGTCGGAATACTAATTTTATAACAGAAAGCTCTCGATGGCAAGGTGTGAGTGTGCTACAGTTTCGTGGCTACCGCTAGTTCGTAGAAGGCAGTTCTCACGGTTGTATGTGGTGCGAATGAATATGAAAGCAAACATCTGATACATCTAGATCCATATGTTGACGGCTCGGTGTGAAATCTGTAGCTTTACCAACTGTTTAGCGGCTGTCTGTACGCACTATCATTTGTAATAATTATTGTCTCTGCGCTATGTTTACATTACACATATCTTAAAAATAAGCTGATGCCCCCTGTGGTCATTATGCTAACAGTAATAATGTACTCATTGTACTGCATTTATTACGATATTTGTACGACACGTGGCGAAGCTCTTTTTTTGATTTTCTTGTAACTGGAATGATTTTATATGAAAATCCGTGGAAATAGCTATTATTGAAAAATCGTAATGTTTATATTGAAATTTGAACTTAAATAAACGTAAGTAGTACCTATCCTAGTTGAAGTCTTTATTGCTACGAGTTGTAGTTGTAACCTATCGAAGCCTTACAACGGGTAATCCTGAAGTGGCGGTACTTTGGTGCCTACTCTACAGCCCAGCGGGACAACTACAGAGCATTTTTGTGTAAAATTTAATTTAAATCTTAATCTCGATTATTGTTACAGATAATGTTAAATAGCTTGCACAAATACGAGCCTCGGGTACACCTGGTAAAAGTGGGTACAGACCTTCGTCGCATTATGACTTACCCATTCCCGGAGACGCAGTTCATTGCCGTAACCGCCTACCAGAACGAAGAGGTGACTTCGCTGAAGATCAAATATAATCCGTTCGCGAAAGCCTTCCTTGACGCAAAGGAAAGACCTGAGGGTTATTATCAAAGAGATTATGTGGGCACGCATTATCCCCAACAGAGTTCTTCACCACATCAGTATCCGCAATGTGAGTTAACATAAATACCTAAATAAATTGATGAAATCTAAATTAAAGTGCGCGAGCGCGGTGAATCTACGCCGCCGTCGGATAAAGCCTTTCTTTTTTGTAATTAAAGCGCATCTATTTATTTTCACCTAAACCTTTTTTTAGGCGTAAAGTAATCCAAAACTTTCGTAGCGTAATTTATACCCGAACATCCAAGCTACATGCTACATTTACAGTCGGTCGCACGTCAGTGGTAACAAAATCAGTATAAACTGGCCTCTTTTTCTATCGACTCCACCCATTTTTCAAAGAGCTCATACGCCATGCCGCCATACATATTGGAAGTAAACCCTCCGAGAGGGTCACCGGGTTTATTTTCACGGTTTATAATGCTGTATCCCTATAAAAAGAGCCCTCCGCGAGAGTTCCCGGCATCCCATATGCGACTAGGAGAGCCCTCCAGGAGGGTTCCCGGCACCGTACTACGCTAGGCCAGGTTAAGGTCAAACTGTTACCACCAACGTGAGGTCGGCTGTACCTATAAAAAAATAAAATAAGAATCTACCTACTTAACTGAACAATATTATTTCATTTGCAGTCGGTGGATGGTTTGTGACGTCCCAGTCGTTGTATGGAAGCAGCAACGCAGCTTCCAGAAGACCAGCGCCATATCCTCCGCGGCCGCCGTCACGACCACGAACGTTGTCACCTCCTTGTAAGTAATGCTGTAAATTGAGCTTCTAAATTATTGTTATCTTAGCTTCGTCTCTGAAAGGCTCTACTCTTTGAGTAAAGAAGATAACATTATGATGGCAATAAATCTGTAAATCTGCTCCTTTGACACCTCCGTTTGAAGATTAGTAATGCAGGGCAGTAATTACGCTGATATTGATTTCTGATAAGATTATTTTTTAAATTTTAATATCTACTTCCATTCCACAGCCTCCTACAGCAATCCAGAACGTACGACTACAGCAACAAACGGCAGCGGCAGTTACACGTGGGTCAGCAGCAGCGGCTACTGGAACTCAACGCAAGGCGGTAGCTCCCCGCAGCCGAATACCTCCCCTGCCCCTTACCGAACCCCTCCACACGCGTACCCCGCCCCCCTGGAGTATGCGCCCGCTCCACCGACCAGCTCCTCTGCGCCATCATCAGCCCCCGCGCCCCTTTACCCGCTACAGTACGAAACTCCAGCACAGCATCACTCGCCATACTACCAACATGCGTACGCACCGTATGCCCATCATGCGATTGAGGACATATCGTATTGGCCAAACAGGTATGCATGAAGCTTTAATATTCTTCATACCATCTAGATGTCCATTTGTGTATCTATTGTCCATGTATAGGTATGTAGAGCAAATTCAAACCTAAAATTATTTTTTCAGTCTGAATAGTTACGGCTACCAGCCCTCCGAGTACGTCGGTACGGGAGAAGTTGCATATGGCGCAGAAGGCATGTCTTTCGGCCCTACGGGGCCTACGCTCGAAGCTACCACGGCCGGGGAAGGCCGAGCCACGCCCCCCGGGCAGGAACACCCACAAAGTGAAAGAGAGTACAAGTTTAGCACTGAAGAAGAACGTCAGTCGCCGTGCGAGGAGTCCGCACTACCACCACGCTCACCGACGCAGTGATCATGTAGTTTTAAAATAGTTACAAAATATATAAATAATTAGCATGGATTCCGAGGCCTTCTGAATTATATATTTTTTTATTCTACAATGTTAGGGTTGAAATTAAAATACTTTTAGGTATCTACATAATGTTGTAGAGTACCTATGCTTTCGAGAGATGTGTTATTGTAAATACGAGTAGATTTAATAATGTATTACTAAATAAGTTATGAATCTACGAAAGTGGATACTGGTGCCGATTCCCTTGTTCACAAACTAAACTAAATTTAAGTTCAGTGCATCTTTTTCTTTCTATTTCATTAAGAAAAGGACAGAGGATAAATTTTAGTTTAGTCCTGTCAAATTAATCAGCGCCTGTCACTCTCCTTACAAGTTTAGACGTGATTAAAAACTTGCCGACTAAAATTACGTCAATTTATGTCAAGCGCTGATTAATTTGACAGGACTAAACTAAAATTTATCTTCTGTCCTTTTCTTAATGAAATAGAAAGAAAAAGATGCACTGAACTTAAATTTAGTTTAGTTTGTGAACAAGGGAATCGGCACCATTGTATATTATAATAGTTCAAATTCTAATTTTGCACTCAGTTTTATTAACTTACATATATTTACATAAACAAGTTTCCTAATACAATTTTATGGATTGACTCAATAAGTTAATAGGTATTTACTTGTCATTATTCCGTGACATCACTGTAGCAAACAAATATAAACTCTACCAACACGAAAAATTAAGATGGAAAAATTGTCGGCCGCATTTTCACGGCCCATCTTAGTGCAACAGCCTTATATGAATACAAGATTGCCACAGTCCCCTCATTACTGTGAATGAAAATTCCAAATGATTGATACAGTACCTATGTAGATAGAATAATGGCAGGCATAATAGGTATCTGTCTGGGGAAGAAAACACCAGACTTCAGTGCTACGTTAAAATATCGCTGCGTTAATAGTAGGTAATAGACCAATAGGTATTTAGCTGGTGTTCTCGAAAAGTTGGTGATTTTATTTCACACCCTCTACTAATACTTATACCTATTATTTTCGTTTTGTTCTACTTGAAAGTTTTTTTTCGAAACTTGCACGTGGCGAAACACAAGCGAATGTCTTCTAGCAATTCATGATAAAGTTATAATTGTGTATTGTAGTGGCTAGAATTGTTTATAATAAAATTGAATGGCTAATTCGATTTCAGCCGATTAGAACAAGGAGTATCTAAAGGTTCAGTGTTGACAATAAAATCATGTTTCTGTTACAAAATAGGCCTTTATTTCCCCGCTCTTTCCCTCCACAACTCACTTCCTGTCTATTATAGCGCTCTAAGGTATTTTGGCGCGTGGTCAAAATCGGGACTAACGCCGCCATGACGCCATCTTGTTTTTTGAATAATTTCAAGTAACATTTCACCATGGAATTAGTATGTACTATAAAGCATTTCACAAAACAGTTGCAGAGTACAGACGCCAGCACATCAAGCTACCCAAAACTGTCAAATTTTCCCAATCAACTTTGAACCTTACATTTCAGCGATAAAGTTGAAAATCTATTAAATAAATTTGACAGATTGTAGTAGCTTGATGTGCTGGCGTCTGTACATGCTAATGCCACGCACAAATGTTTAACAACAGCGCCCCTTTGTCAACGTCATTCGACCGCCAAAAGATCCTTTTAGCCTTACCAATGTACATTTTAAGGTGAATGCTTCAGTTTCAAATTTAAAAACTCTAAATTATTTTTAACAATAAAAAAAGTATTTAAAAGTTGGATCCACACAGCGCCAAGTCGCCAACGTATGCTGTGTGTATACGGTATAATTAAGTCATTAAAGTCAAAGATTTAAATGGTTAGATTCGCCTTAACGCATCAAAAAATTATTTCGTTTATGTTTTGTTTAGCCACGTTGACACCTCTAATACATCCAATCTTGTAAGCTGCCATAGAAACGTCTTAAGCCCCAGTAAACGCTCAAAGTGTACCGAGAGCTTTAGACGAGATGTGTGAGCCCACTCTTCTCAGTAACTGAGACCATACTATGGTCAACTGAGACTCAGTTGACAATAGTATGGGGGGGGGGGGAATCTAACAATTTAACAGTACTGCATCTTGTGTGCGGTAACACGAGTTCCGTAACCAAAAGGTGCCAAAAAGAACTCTTTTACTAAACCTACGCTGTCCATCCGTTCGTTCGTCCGTCTGTCTGTCAACGGGCCGTATCTCATGAACCGGAATAGGTAGACAATTGGAATTTTCAAAGATTGTGTAATTCTATTGCCGCTAAAACAACAAATAAAAACCGGCCAAGTGCGAGTAGGACTCGCATACGAAGGGTTCCATATCACCGTACAATATTTAGGAAATAAATAAAATACTAAATGTTAGACACATTGTACAGTCGACGTTGGTTTAAACTGTATTATACCGTTTTATTCAATGAGGTTAAAAACTTAAAGCTCATAGCAGATGGCAGCACAGTTGTACGTCTTTATAAACCGCCATTGTTTTGTTTGTTTACTTTTGTTTGTGTCGATCACAAATTATATGAAAACTAGATAAATATGTATGAAACTTGGAGTACAGCACTATTAATAGACGAGGTAAGGATAGGGGAAGCGTCTACCACTGGTAAAAAAAGCAGCTTTAGTGGAAAAGTCAATAAATTATGAACGTTTTATAATTTATTTTGAGTTTGGTGACTTTAAGTTCGTTTTTCGTTAAAGACTGGAGGCGTATGATAGAACTAACCTGATTAGAATTGCAAACCAAATCGGGTTTGATCTTCCTACCTGAAAAACTTCAGAGATAGTACAGACGCCAGCACATCAAGCTACCCGAAACTGTCAAATTTTCCCAATCAACTTTGAACCTTAGACTTCAGCGATAAAGTTGAAAATCTATTAAATAAATTTGACAGATTGTAGTAGCTTGATGTGCTGGCGTCTGTACTTCTAGCACTGATCTAATATGATAATATAAACACGCACATACTTTACTATATTTTACATAATATCACATTACATGTAATGAAAACAGACTTAGTTCTCTTGGGAGCATCACCTATAAACCACTTTCTCCCATAAAAGGCTTAAAGGATAGCACATTGTCTCGACGAAATATCGGATACCAATTTTTTTCGGAGAGCTTTCTCCCACAGTTTTCTTCTTATAACATCTTGGGTAAATACATGAGGCCCCGTATTTTTGCAGTAAACAGCTGCACAACTGGGCTCAATAATTAATTATGCGTAAAAGAAGTCGCTTGTTTACAAAAAATGTATGGCTATCTGTCAAATTATAAGACGCTGGAGATCAGCGCCATCTGAAGTGCAGTGCGGCGCTGGGACGCACTCTCGTCCCAACGCGTTGAAAAAATACACTGCTGGATTTTAAACTCTCGGCGCATAGCAGAGCGTTGAAATTCCAGTGCAAGAAAAAAACATCGCCGCGATTTTATTGCGTCTGTGCGAACCACGCGCGTCGGCTAAAGGGCTTGCTACACGTCTGTTAACCGCGTCCCCGACAGAGGTGACCTTGGTTGTTGACAGGCAGACCTGTTTGAAATTTGGTCGTAAACCACCAACTACACGGTTGTAAACTACCAAGGTCACCTCTGTTGGGACGTGGTTGGCAGCCGTGTAGCAAGCCCTTATCTGTCACTGACTGTACTAACGTCAATGTCTAATGCACGGCTGGTAATCTCGGAACAAAAATTCCTGGCATTATTAGACGTATTTGTCTATGGTGCCATCTTCCAAAGTGACAATCGCCCCTCGACCCTTTCCCCTTTGTCGCCTGTGCAATCGACGCCATATTTGTTTGTTGTAAGTCTATTGTAGTCTGTGGTTACTGTGCGTTCGCACTGGCGAAACATTTACAACGAAACATGTTGGAATCTCTATTTTCTGTCAATTTTCCATACAAAGTTTGACAGGCACTAGAGATTTCAACATGTTTTGTTGTGATGTTTCGCCAGTGCGAACGCATAGTTATCTATATCCCACCATGACAGTTTGAGTGAAGTTCTATAATCTACATTTTAATTATCCTCTCTATAAACCTTTATTAGTGTAATTATAACGTTCAGTATGAACCACTCTTGCTATGCTGTGAATAGCGCTAGTAAACGAAAGGACGTTAGATTATTTCAATTTCCCAAACGTGAGATAGGACTCATATAGTGTAAAAACTGTGAAGAATTGCAAAACATGAGGGTACAGGATCTGCGCAAGCGTTATGTGTGTTAAAAGCACTTTGGACAGAAGTTCATCATCTCGACCAATGCAATGTTTCGTCTGCGTGTTGGCGCCTATCCCACGCTGTTTTCCGAAACCGAAATCAGCAGCGGTACTCCTCGGTTTCAAACTGGACACTGACTACACCACTGGTAAGTACCCCAATAATATGATAATTATGTATGTAATATAATACAAATTGACTCATATATTCCTAACATAGGTACTCAAATGAAAAGTGCACTGTGTAATGCACTTTCAAAATTAATAAAAATTGTTGCTATTTGAGTTTCAAAACTTGAATTTTCGGTCAGTGGGTCGTCTTAGTTCCACTGTGGAAATTCCTACAGAAGCCTTACATTTTAAAGAAAATTAAAAGATTCTTTGTCCATCTATGTTGCTCTGTTTTGAAAGTGGGACAAAGGTCAGTTGGTCGTCTTGGGCCCTACATGCACTTAACACCCAGGACAAAATTAAATAATTGTTCACAATAAAAACTCATATCGTGAAATATTTTGTAAAGCATAAACAGAGTTATTATTTAGGGTTCTATAAGCAAAGTGTGCCAACGGGACCCTATTACCAAAGCTCCTCTGTCAGTCTGTCTGTTACAGGGTTGTATCATTTGAACCATAATAGGTAGACACTTGAAATTTCAGTGTGTACTACAATGCCTTCTATAACAAAAAATGCAAAATTAAATAAAGTCAAGTTAAAAATTGAGGGGTATATAAAAAACGAAAAGTATTTATTGTACGGTGGTACGGAACTCTTTGTGTGCGAGTCCGACTTGCACTTGGAAGCTTTTTTACTTGTTAGTCATTTTGGGCAGTTGCGTATTTGAATTATTTTGTTTTGTTGATAAGCTTAAATATTTCTTTACAGACAATGCTGTTTCTGATCACACATATGCTAAGAAAAGGCAGCATGATGATCATACCTACTGTATCTTTGAACCTACAAAGAAACATAGAATGATTAAAACTGGTAAGTCACAGCTTTTATCATTTTTTTTTTGGTTTTTAATAATATAACAAATCTACACTAAAATTTGTTTGTTTGTAAGTTTGAATGCAAGGGGTAATCTCCGGAACTACCAGTCGGATTTGAAAAATTCTATTTGCATTGGATAGCCCAATTCTTGCAAGAAGGTTATCTCGAGCTAGGCTTGCGGACGAAGTCGCGGGCAGAAGCTAGTACTTTTATCATTTCTGAATGTATTGCCCAATTGCAAAGAAGCACTTCTTTGCCTAATGTTTAAATGCGATTGTTACACAAATTGAATGATAAACATGTAATTCCAGATAAAATTAAAAAGACGAAGGTAATTATTGTTTTTGAATTCAGAATGTTTCTGAAGATGTCTGTTTAGGGATACCTAGTCTGTTCGGTCTAATTACAATAATCATGCATACAGCTGTACTAAGTCATGGAAATAGTGTTGTTTATCAACATTTTAAGGTGTTCAAAAGTGAGTACTTATAATAGTCTATTTTATTACAGGTTAAGAATTGCATGAGTGTTCAGCAAAACAGTGGCAGCTACTCTTTCATACACTGCTCAGTTTTGTAAGTATTTTGTCTGCAATGTAGTTTTCGCATCGACTGCAAGCTGTGTAACGTAAAAATAAGCATATTAAATAGCATGTTACTTTTTTGTTGCAGCTCATTATGCCGATGGCAAACAAGTCAGCCCAACTTTAAAGAATACGGCAGAAATGGTATCTATTTTTGATGATTTATTTGATTTGGTCAATGGAGCCTCTCTACAAGTAAAATTGAAGGGAGGCTATCAAAAAACTGCAAGGGATAAAATTTGTATAAAATAAAACTGGATAGTTACGCTGAAAAGCTATCAAAGGTTGTGGCAGTTATTCAAGAATAAAAATATAACTATCTTGAGACTAAGATATTTCAACTCTGATCCAATAGAAAACTTTTCTGGACAAGTCAAAGCGTACAATTTTAGAAACAATGATCCAAATTGCCACACCTTTAAGACACTTCTAATCACAAGATTTAGAATCTTTCACTCTGATGGTTACAATTGTGAAGAGGACTCAGGTGAGCAACTAGTAAAACTCAAGGCCTTATTTTCAAATAAGGCCACGAAAAATAATGAAACAAACGCCGACAGTGCCTAATCACCTGGATCCTCTAACCTTCGGAGTGCAGTTCTAGAGAATTTCCCCACAATTCACACAACGAATGCTTGGAAATCACACCACAACAAACAAGTATTATAAAAGAAAATAAAATAAGATCTAAGTATTCGTTTGATTTTCTGGATCGTGTGATACACAGGGATGCTGTTGAGGAATGCTTTTTAGATTTAAGTCGTCGATTAGCAGTATTTAATTGGTGCAATGTAATAAGATAATTTAAATAGATAACTAAAATATATAACTTGTTTTCTAACCTAAACACATCTGTATAGACATCTGTGTGTCACAGATGTGTTTAGGTTAGTAAACAAAAGTTTGCCACCAATGCAAAAGAAAGCTTTCATAAAATATAAGACAAAATTAAGAAATAAAAATATAAATAATATTGAATGTTTTTTTATTTTCATCACATGACTAATATTCCTTTTTCTAATACACACACACCTCAGGTGTGCTATACGTACACCTGTCTACACACCTCGAGTTGAATTAAAGCAGAACCTCTTTTTTGGAAGTCGGGTAAAGGCTTAAAAGGCTATTTTCCAAAATATTCTGGGCTCGATAAACGTTGGCAAAAAGACTCGGTCTCATAACAACAAGAGCAACAAAATGGTAAAAATTAAAAAAAAACTAAACGTCACAATCAAAGCTCGCAAATCGTAAAGCGATTTTTCTACTATGGGAGATTACCGTCTGAGTACTACTTAGGGTGCGTTCCGACTTACGCCGTAATCGATTTGAGCGTGCTAACACCCGTACCGTGTTAGCGTTATCGCGATAACGATATCCCGTGAATTGTCATAGATGACGTCATGACATGCGCCATCTTGCGATAACACTGACCATGCCCTAAATTAATATCACCGTGGGCGCTGTCAAAAATGACAGTTGTGCTGTTTTGTTTTGAGTTGAATCTTATTTATAAACTAACGTGGCAATTTCGAAATTGTGCTTCTGGCTACAGTTGCCACATAACCAAAGAAGAAGAAGAAATTTGTGGTGTATACTCAAAGAAATACTGTAATCCAACCATCTTGTGCAAATTTTGGGGTTATGTTATAAGTTTTGACAATGAGCGACCACTGTGAGCAGTGTGAGCACGTTCACGAGCGTTCCGAGTTGTTGACAGCTCTGAGCTGTCATAATCGTGATATGTAACTAGGAACGCGAAGTATCGATGTGAGCGCTGTGAGCGATTAAGGCCTAACTCGGAATGCGGCCTTAGTCTGTGGTCTAATGTCAATGACCCAGTGACAAGTGGTGTTTAGCGCGCGCTTATATTGAAGAATGGAGCCAACTGTGTCGGTTTCTAAGGTAAATTATTATTTACGTTACAATAATTAATGCGTGCCTATAAAGTTTTTCTTACTTACAAACTTTGTTCCCCAAGACAATTGCGGAAGAATACATTTAATACCTATTACTGGCTATGTTATCATTATCAATGATGAGGCTAGCACCATAGTAAACAAACGTGTTACCATCCTTATTCTTGTGCGTGTAATCATCCTCCTGTAGAACGTTAAAATGCTTACATTTGATTGTACTTGCAATTTAGTTAACCAACAGAGTTAGCAATCCACAAAAGTAAACAACCTTCAATCACCATGCAAAAAGAAAAGCTTTCATTGTGGCTGAGTAAACTTTGTAGTCCTGTTAGTTAAAAATTATAGTGTTACCATAACTCATTATCTGTTACGATGCCTCATTGAGGTGGATAACAATTAAAATTCTATTGTGTCTCGTTAATGACAGTTGAAAGGTTAAGGGGCTTTAGAAAGTGGATAAATTATTTACATTATAGTAATGAAAACACATGACAACACATCTAGAGACCACAATATGGCAACGAAAAGAAAAGTATGCAATGCTTGTATTCTTCCATGCATCACCTACGGCTGCGAAACTTGGTCACTTACAAAATACCGTAGAGACAAACTAGGAAAGTGCCAGAGGGGTATGGAACGAAGCATGATAGGAACAAGAAAGCAAGATAGAATTAGCAATGTGCAATTAAGAGCAAAAACCAAATTAACCGATATCCTAGAAAAAATAGATCTCCAAAAATGGAGATGGACTGGCCATATGTTGAGATCGATACAAGAAAAGTGGAGCCAAATTACAATGAATTGGTATCCAAGAGATGGCAAGAGATGTTGAGGACGACAACAAATGCGCTGGGAAGATGAGCTTACTGCGGGACCCAAATGGAGGAGAGTTGCTTAAGACAGGAAGCAATGGAAGCTACTGGAGAAGGGTTTTGCCAAAAGGCACACTGAGTTGAGAGACATCCTATAGCCAAATGAATCAAACAATACAGTCATAAAGATTAATCTCACCCAGTTTAACGGGCTAATTATATAAATAAAATAAATAAATGAAAACACAACTAAATAATTTATTGTTCAAGTTGACTGAGCCTATAATATTTTAGGTTTATTTGAAATTAAGTACAATCAAAATTATTACTAGTAGGTAATTCTGATGCTATAACATTTTAATTCCAGGGTGTTTTTCTGTTCACAAATGGATTTAAGAAGGGAAAATCTGGTAAGAAGAAAGGTGGAAAAGCATTGTTTGAAAAGATATTTATGAAAGAACTTTGGTATGAAACATATAAACAGAATTGGAACTACATTGAAAATGAACTACAGGTAAGTCCATTTATTCTCTTTCTTATGACCCGAAACCAACTTAAGTGGCAGTGAGCGGAACACATTGCTTGCAGAACAGATGGTCGATGGGGCCTGGAGTGGCAACCATGTAACAAAAGATATAGTGTTGGAAGGCCTCCTCCCACAAGACAGACCGATGACCTGGTGAAGGCTGCAGGATTTGGCGGGATGCGAGAAGCACAGAACTGGTTGAAGTGGCGGTGCTTGGTGGAGGCCTATGTCTTACAGTGGACGTCTTTTGGCTGAAATGATGATGATGACCAAAAACCAAAAGTCTGTACTTTGCAGATGTACTTATACATAACTACTGATTTAAACTTTTATATGCACTTTAGTTAGGCCTGTTGCTAATATATCTTATACACGCACAATGGTCCACCTGACGGACTATGTGCGGAAACCAAACCCTGTAACATAGAACATAGAATATATCTTATAAAGTCTTATGTACTGTTAGTTAAACAATCCAAATACTATATTTAGCTAGAAATATAAGTTATATTTAATGAAACTATTAAACAAACTAAAAGCAATCCATATCAAACTATAAATACACTACTGATGAAGTACTGATGTTATATTTTCAGTTTCTTTAAATCAGTATGTCATTATATTTTACTGTTTTTTCCAGGAACTTCATCAAAAGACATACAGTCTGCTGCTGCATGATATTGTGAACTACATAAAGAACCACGGTATCAGTGAATCATCTACTTTGGAGGGTATCATTCCGAGTGCCACTCTTTTGACTGGGGTCAGTCAGCCAGACCATGTGTCCCAGTTTACATCCCTTATTGATATTATCAGGTAATGCAAGTATTTTGGTCTAACATAACATAACATAACATCACGCCTTGTTTCCCCGAAGGGTTGGGCAGAGGTGTCCCTGTAGCAGGTATTTTGGTCTATTATTTATTTTATCTACACCCATGCTATAAATCCTCTATAAAAGTTTCTGAAACAGTTAGCTTATTGCCAACATTAAAGCAAGCAGTGTCATTGTAACCCTAATATCATCCAAATGAGTGTTATAATGTTGTAGTAAATTTCATTATCTCATCATCTGTTACGACGCCTCATTGAGGTGGATAACAATTAAAATTCTATTGTGTCTCGTTAATGACAGTTGAAAGGTTAAGCAACTCCTTTGCTTTTTCAATCCCTTAGTTTGTATTAGATACTCAGCAATTAAACTTTCCATGAATTTACATAGAGACTTACAACACTGAATAACACCCTGTATGGTTTCAGAACCTTTTATAGAGGATTCATATCATGGGTGTAGATAAAGTCTTGTATGCAACTGTACATAATTAGGTATTAAAACACTTATGTGATACTATTATCACCCACATAACATTAACATTTTGTAGTGACAAAAATTGAAAAGGGCATGCTGAGATGGTTTGGGCATGTTGAGAGGATGAATGAAAGGCGATTAACAAAATGTATTTACAAGGCTGATGTAAAGGGAAAGGCCGGTCGGGGACGCCCTAGGAGGACATGTACTGACCTTATTGGTGGTGTTCGTCAGAAAGGCCAGGTGCGTAGTACTAGTAGCCGGCGTGCGTGTAGGACTAGATGTATGAACGTAAACGAGGCAAAATAGGTAATAGGTAATAATAGCATATATAACTATTACCACTAATAATTGTGCTAATAGGAAATGTTTTTTATTTTAAATTTATATATTATGATATAATAATTTTAGTAGCATTGAGAAAATGCATTCTCTCTCTCAGACAACTGTAATTTTAAAGTAAGAATATTAAAATAAACATTGGCCGTACTCCTAAGGCTTTCTGACCAAACGTCCAGGGAATGGTTGCTGAGTTAAAATAATAAAATGTTTCAGAAATGAAGTAACTCCACATGTGGCATTAGTAAATTCACAAGATGCATCCACCGTTAAACACTTAGTTGAAAATGCTGTTTGGCAGTTAATACATGGAAACCAAATATTGGTAAGTCTTACATGAAAGAACTCTACCTATAATCAATGAATACACACATAACATCACGCCTTGTTTCCCGAAGGGTCGGGCAGAGGTGTACCAATAAAATTAAAAAAATCACCATAGTAATTTTATTTGTTAAAGTTTTAGTTGATCTATGTCCAGCAGTAGACGGCAAAAGGCTGAGTTGATTGATAAAATAGTTTTACATCCACTAAAACTATTAAAAACTAAAACTGATGAAACTGATGTAAAACTATTTATTACAGATACAACATAATTATAATTTTGAGTACAAAGGTATTACTTAAATATTAAGAAATTTATAAGTAGTATTGTAGTTAGTTTTTATTGTGAAACAACCACTGGACTCCCAACTTTTTTTTCAATAAGTAATCATAAAACCTCGTGCAGACAGGCGCGACGCCTCGGCGAAACGCGACTCCGTTAATTGTTCTACCGTGAAGCTTTCTTATAAATTGTTTTGTTAAAGTCGCGTCGCGCGACTCCGTTAATTGTTCTACCGTGAAGCTTTCTTATAAATTGTTTTGTTAAAGTCGCGTCGCGCGACTCCGTTAATTGTTCTACCGTGAAGCTTTCTTATAAATTGTTTTGTTAAAGTCGCGTCGCGCCCGTCTGCACGAGGCTTTATAAACATTGGTAATATGAGCCATGCCTTTTATTGCCAGTATTCCGTTTTGTGACTTTATATGAATGATAAATAATGACACTATAATTTAACGTTTCAGGATTATGATGATGAATCAGAAGGCATCATCAGTCAAACAAAGAAATTAAAAAAACATCAATGTACAATGAAGACCCTCAAAAATTGGTACCAATCTAAGTGCATGTCATCACCTATGAAGAAAAAGTCAGCCACAACCAAAAGAATATTAGTTATTATTATTCCTGATTTTGAGAGCTTTAACTGTAATGTTTTACAAGACTTTGTAATGATTGTAAGGTAAGTTGACCAAGTTTAAAAAAAAATTAACTCTGCTACTAATCATAAATTTATTCTAATAATAATGTATTTAGGAATTTGTAGTACATGAGGGACTTATAAAGTATACATTATTAATTACATGGTGTAGGTACAATTAATTGTTGGGTGAATTGCTGCTCTCCTAGCTAGATCACCGAGTAATCTGTATTTAGGAGAGACAGTTTCGACTCCCAATTTGAGTATCACAAAAATCATGTTTTTATGCTTTTTGGAGATTACAGTATCAAAACACAAAAAATAAAATCTTACAAAATTTAATCCATTGTTGTTAAAGGCAACTTAACATTTGTATCTTAAGTTCAGCAGCTGTGTCCTTTTGGTTTTTATTTGCAATGTATTCCAATTACCAAGTACCGTCAGCAATCACCAGTAATCTGCTAATAATCGTGATCATGGCTTTGATTAACTGGTTATGATGTTTCTAACTGGTCAAAATGATATTATCTTGAAAACGTACTGTAGTAATTATATTTGTTTTTATATTTTCCAGTTCATATGTCTCAACAATGCCTATAGTATTCGTATTTGGCGTGGCGACGTCGGTTTCAGCGCTTCACAAATCGTTTCCTTACCATGTGTCATCCAAGCTTCTAATCAAAGTATTTCATTCACATGCGTCACCCGTGTACATGAATCAAGTAAGTTGATTGTAACTAGTAAAGGGATTTATTGAAACATACACCCTTCAATTATCCTTCAATTTATGACTGTTAAGAACTCTAAAAGTGCGTTTTAATCACTACGTACCAACAGATTGGGTTCCGAACAATAGGAACCGGTAACGCAGTAGACCTGAAAGGAGATAGCGTGACGAGTTAGACTCGTACCAAAGTTTCAGTCCAATCTTTAATTGGGCTCATATTGCAAAAGAGAGAGAAAAACCGGCACGAAGGGTTCCATCATACCACCGTTGTATTTAACACTACAAACAATTTTTTTAATAAAAAAAAACACATTTCTTGTATATACCCCTTTTAATTTTATATTTATATTATTTTGATGTTATAGCGGCAATAGAAACACCCAATCTGTGAAAATTTCAACTGGCTACCTATTATGGTTTATGAGATACAGCCTGCTGACAGACAGACGGACGGCCAGCGGAGGCTTAGTAATAGGGTTCTGTTTGGTAGGAACACTAAAAAGGGAAAGACGGAAGGGAGGCTTTTGCCCTGCAGTGGGACACAACAGGCTCATAATAAAATCACTAGAGTGGCCTTGCTAAGTCTGCATAAGTAAAAAAACGGTGGAATTTGAAAATCTATAGACGGCAACACCATCTTGTCCTACAAAAAAAGAATTGATACTTTGTTTGTCTTTTTGTTTTTGCTAGGTTATTTTGTTTATATTTTGATTTATTCCTGGTAAAGAATAGTCACTTTAGCACGATGCAGTGTGGATTTGATACAGTTTTGTCATTGTTTGGAGGTAGAGCCGTCGACATAGTCTATTACACATAATCTAATGCAAAACTCAAAAGGCAAAATATTAAAATCATTAGATCTACTTACAATCCCGAAACTGACATAACTGACTGATGTAAAAGTATACCATAAAAAACTTTTTGGGGTTGCCCATTTATTCCATTGCAGACTTAGCGTGGCCAGACTTTAATTTAGATTTTTTCTGTATTTCAGGTGTTGGAGGATATTTTCTTAACACACACAAGTCCATTTCACTTATCAGGCAAGGCGTTCGAACTGCTAACAGATGTCTTTCTTTTCTACGATTTTTCTGTTACGGGTCTCATTCAGAGTGTAAAGGTAATTATTAAAAAAATATTTTTTCTCAAACATGCTTGGAAATTCGAACATTATTTTGACGACCTTCTTCGAGATAAATCGAAATTGCTGTACTGGTCAAAAACAAGCGAGTAGGCGGCCGGCAATGTTACTATGAAAATCCATATCTGTCGTGTTTTGCGGCCAAATAAATTAATATGAAAACTCATATCTGTCGTGTTATTTAAAAATGGAACTAACTTTTACTTTAACACATGGCAACCAAGGAGGTAACTTATCAAAGATTTTATTATATTGATTTGGCTTGCAAATAGAGCTGGTTAAAATAAAGAAGAAAAACAAAAGATCAAATTGGCGCGTAAAAAATTATCGTTGTTCGTCATTGATTCTGGAGTTTATAATTAATTTACTCAGTATGAATTTCCGCGCATTATTTGAGAAAAGTACTATACAAGCCTTGGCCGCAATCAGGCATTGATGGACTAACGTATGTGTGCTCGGCCCACATTTTCACGATCGTCTATCAATGCCCTAATTGCTGGCCGCGACAGCAATGTACACTATTGTTTCTATTCCGATTTATTACTACGGTACTTACGGTAGACACATTTATATCTTAATGTTTCTCTTTTCATGCCGATGAGTCACGTAGTGAGGTCAGTATAATACTTTTATTCAAGTATCTGTTTCAAGAATCATTGTGTTTCATAGGTGTGTTTATTATTGTTTCTATCTGTTTTCAGTATTGCATGATGGATCATTTCTATGGAGACAACTTAAAGTCGCTATGCTGTGACAGAGACAAACTTGCAGAAGTCATAGTAGAGCTAAGTGCAGATGATCTCGAGAGCATACGACAGTTGATGTCATTCAGGCCATTCTTAGAAGAACAAGATTGTAGAACTAAGATCAGTCTGTTTAATGACGACAATTTCTTCAGAGAAGCTCTTTACAAGAAGATGAACAGACTTCACGATTATTTGTACAGCTTTTACATGTGTTTGAGATTGCTAAGTGTGTTTGTGAAAGAATTACCAAAGAATATTCTTGGGAAATCTGTGAGTATCTGATATTTCTTCTTAATTTTCTTTTCGTTACACTTCAAACGACACATGTAAAGATAAAACTTGAAAGCGCCTGTCTAAAAACGAACAGACGAAATCGCGTGTGTGTGGGTCGCAACTGGTCTAAGTATGATTTAAATCATGTTAGTAAATGAAATAAATAAAAAATGTAATATAGGTACTGTTAATTGCAATCAAACCAGTTTATTGATATCTACGGTGTAAATATCATTAGTCCGCCACAGCTCAGTTATCTTGGTGATCTCATAGCGTTACATAGCGCACAATAATAACTTATGTTCTTGCAAAAAGTAAAAAGTATTTGAGCATCAAACATTTTCTAGATTTTTAATGGCTGGTTTGTAATAACGTTTTAGCTTGACTGTAACGTTACATTTCTGACTAAAGACTAATACTAATTTAACTAAGTGCTATTAATTTATACTCAATTTTATTGTAGGTCCGGGAAATCTACACGAAGTGCGCCTTAGAATGTGTAGCAGACACACCAGCATTCAAAGAATGCATGCAGCTATTGAAATTTCAATCACAAACAAAGTTGGTTGAAAGTATTAAACGTGCCCTGAAGATAGTCAACTCATACTTGCAAGTTGTGTCACCCGTCAGACCTCTTCGGTCGTCTCCAACAAAGAATAATATAAAGAATAATATATTTCTCAATGATGATCTTGGTGAAAACTTCATCAAATCTTTGAGAGTGCATTTATTAACATTTTTGAGACAAATAGAGCATGCCAATACTGATACAACTGTTACTACAAATATTTTACCAGAGACTGAAAATTCTGATGAAAATGTTCCTGAGAATAGATATAAGTTGAAGGAGGTAAGACATTTATATTAAAAGCTGATATTACATGCGTGGATTCCATATAATAAACGATGAATGGACAGCTGCATTATTTGGTTCCCCTTTTCTGAGGTGTTTTGTTGCCCGAGAAGTAATAGTAGAGGTAGTTATAATTATTGGAATGAGGTTCCTTAATGTGGTTTGTGGTAGGAGTTGGCTGGTAGAAATAGTCACATAAGGAAAAAGCGTTATGTCCCCTCCTTGCGAGTTTCTATCTCTCTCTCTGTCCTTTGTTACTATATACGAGCGGGGGTCTCCCGACCGCACGTTTTTTTTATACCGGGCGCTTCTACCAATATAGGTTACTAGCGGACGTCACGCAGTTTCACCCGCGTAGTTCCCGTTCCCGTAGGAGTACGGGGATAAAATATAGCCTATGTTACTCGCTGATAATGTAGCTATCCATTGCTGAAAGAATTTTTCAAATCGGTCCAGTAGTTTTTAAGTTTATTCATAACATACAAAAATACAAATCTTTCCTCTTTATAATATTAGTATAGATTAACTTTTTATGCAATATGTCTACTGTAATCTACAACCTAGTTAAAGCAGCTGTTTATGCTTTTTCGAAATGACAAGTATGAAATAAATAAAATAATTTTAAAATATCACAATCATATTTAGGTAATTAACAAGAATTTAAAATGTTGTTCTAGAAATTACTTAAAGCAACAAGAGTGGACCGCGTTCAGTCTGAGTTCGAGATGGTTAGTTCTCGCTTCGTCAGTTACTTGGAGGAGGTGTTCAGTAAGGGCCTGAAGCCGGCGCATACACAGACGTTCCACGAAGTATTGTTCTTCAGCGACGTGTCGAATGTTAGGAAGCACATCGTCGGCTCCCCGCGGGGCGCTGTACACACTGCGCTTAGCAATCCTGTGCATTACTTACAGGTAAGTCATGTTCCTTAACTTTTATGTAGATTTGTATATATCTACGATCTTTAAAGGTTTAGAATTACAACAACCGAAAAGATATTACGAAATATTTCCTGACAGATTTTAATAAGCTTTTGTTGTCACTTTATTCAAAGCGCATTAGGCGTCTTCGGAATGGGATAAGTTTCAATCCTACGTAATTTTGTTTCAAATCTGCATAGCCGTACAGATACAATACAAATTCCTTGGTTTATAGGGTGACTTCAAACCAGCAACCAGAATTTTACTAATAAACATTGACCCTGTTATTCGGACTTTAACTACCTTTAAGACTTTAACAAAGACTTGGATCTGTTAGTTGTGAAGTAGTAGATCCTACTATTACATTGTTCGTTTTGATTTCTTCAAGTGTTCCTGTTGTCACCTGCCGTCATCAGACAGCGTCATAGACACATTGCCTGACGTTTGCCTGGCATACAAGCTACATCGCGAGTGCGGCAAACATATCAACTTGTATGACTGGCTGCAAGCGTTCGCTGCGGTACTGCGCCCTGATGAAGATGACGAGCAACGGCACCAGGATCCTAATACACAGTGAGTATCCACCAAGTTACCAATCTTATCAAGGTGTACCGTGTACTCATTGTAAATTTGGGCATCGGAATCACTTTTCCACGTCATGTATTAAAAAAAAAGAGAAGAGAACTAAATTCAGGGATCAAAGTCTCTTTTAAAGTTCAGACATATCAATAATATCGTGTAATAAAATGCTATGTAGCATCCGGCAAATCCGAGAGCTCAGATAGGCAGTCGTTCCATGTGAAATACTGGTATTTAGCTGTTACACTGAAACCCGATCTTGACATAGCCGGGAAAGGCTAGGCAGATGGTGTCGATGCATTTAATAACTGCTGACGATGTATACCAGGCCTTGTGTGTGTCTCGGCCGGGCTCTGTCTCGCCCTTTGTAGCTTTCTGTTCGTTGTTATGTCATCATACTTCCTACCGGGTAATGCTGTACTCTTCGTGAAACGAAACGTTCTTATGAATATACATTTAGGGGTATTTATTAAAGAGGATAAAAATATATACACTAGAAATTCTTATATTAAATGAATTAACAAACTAGTTAGTTAATTGATTCAGGCGTGACCTTGCGGAAATCCAGTATAAAATACAATAGACGTGGATATATTTAGTAACCTGTTCTGCTTAGGTATTTCTAAAGAGCCATAAAAAACTCCTGAAAGAAATCGACACGTGTTTCACCTCTTATGCCGGGGCCACATCAACGGGAAACGCCGTTGATTATCGCGATTATAGACTTTATTCCGACGGGTTAAGGTCCATCATCGTGATAATTAACGGCGTTTCCCGTTGGTGTGGCCCGAGCATCAACGAAGCATCTTCTACGGCGGTGTGGCAACACGCCGTGTTCGGGTTCGCAATAAGTCCATTGTCATCCTGAGGATACCTCGTTGAGAGGTGAAACACGTGTCGATTTCTTACAGGAGTTTTAATGGCTCTTTAGAAATAGCTAAGCGGAACAGGTTTCTAAATGTATCCACGTCTATTGTATTTTTTAAACTAACAAACTATTAATTGTAATATTGTGTTCTTTGTCCCTTAATTTTCATCGTTAACATGTAAAACGTTCTTATGAACATTATGTTGTGTGTGTTCTCTAACTTTTATCGAGGCGCCATCGTTTATATTCACAAAACGAGTCTCGATTTTGTCAGATACATGTTTTTATAAAGTTAGTTTATTATACAGTTGTATTAGGCGCCATCTCCACGGACGAGAGAATCACGGCGATGGTCACGCTGTGCCTTCAAATTATCGCCGCGATGATATCGCCGTGTGGAGATTAATTCAAAGAGTTTATATCGAATTTGATGGCACAGCGAGACTATCGCTTCCATTCTCGCGCCCGTGGAGATGGCGCCTAAAGGTGTGTCCAAACATTGAGCGGCAATCGTGATGCGCGGCTGCCGCGCGCGAACGCTTCTGACTACCTGCCGCGCACAAACATTTTAAGGAAACATTCGTCACTAAGGGTCGAAACACATAACCGCGTTGCGGCGCCGCGCCGCTAAAATTGGCTGTGGCGTTAGCGCCGATTTCAGCGGCGCGGCGCCGCACCTCTGCGCAAATTCCAGCGTTATGACGTCATACTTGATGACAATGATTCACTTTATTTCTGTCACTCTTGCAAACAACACGCGTCAACACGGAAGCAGTTTTAAAATTAAAATGTCTGACGATGACATCGATTTATTTATATCTTTGGTTCAGGAACGCCTTTGTTTGTGGGATTCTAGTGACGAAACTTATAAAGGCAAATTTATAAAACAAGAGGCATGGAAAGGCGTTTGTGAATTTTTTTTCCTCTATCTTTAATGCTTTGTATTTTCGAGAAAAGTACTCGCCATCGGGATTCATAGCCTTATTAAATGGATGTATCCAGTATCTTCTTTGTCGTATATTTAAAACAGAGTAATGTCTTCTTAATAACAAATTAGCAATAAGTTTCTTACGACGATCCATGGCAGAGACACGTCTATCCACAATCAAAAATTACGAGGAACTGGTTACCCTACCATACGACAATAAAACGCTTTTTTTCGCGACGCCGCAACGCCGCAACACAAACTGCCGATTTTAGCGTTGCAGCGTCGCAACGCGGTTATGTGTTTCGGCCCTAATTGTGTCTGGACGTGTTTCTGCGAACGTATTAGAGGCTAGGCAGATTGATATTGCCAACTGAAGTGCGCGGCGTGTCTCGGATTTGCTGCGCAGTACTGTTGCGCCAACATTCGTCGGTTTAGTCCTAACTAGAGCGCGGCAGAAATGTGTCCTGCAAACGCCGCGTGTTGCTGTCGCGCTCTGGTCGCTCAATGTTTGGACACACCTTTAGACACAAAAAATGGATTGTGTGACCTTTGTAATAATAATTGTGCCGTCTCTTAGTTGTTTTTGTTCTACCCAATAAATAATTAAAATGACTTTTGTTCCAGGTTAAGATTCACTCGTGCAGTGGCTGAACTACAGTTTCTCGGCTTTATAAAGTCATCTAAAAGGAAAACTGATCATGTAATGCGATTGACTTGGTGATTTTATACTTGTCTGTCGTTCCTTTAATTTATTAAACACATAATTATTTCAAAATTAACTACATAGTTTTATTTTTTGCAAAACATTTTATAGTCGCTCTTCCGTGACGTCATGGAAGCACCCAATAATACTTTTCCACACCTGGAAACCGACCGCAGGACTTGAATGCTCAGCATTCGCGCTTGCGAACGAAAACTTGAATATTGGTCTCTTTTCTGTCAACTGAACAAACAAGGACATCTACCTTTTCAATTTTTATTTCCTAACCTAGGTGCTTGGTTTCGCAGCCCGAAAGCAACTCGAACAAATGATGATTTTAAATGTGAGTGAGTGGTAAATCCAGGCTCTGGCGGTTTAAGCCTGTCTGAGGCCCGGGCGGCAAAACTAAATGCAGCCCCGGTATTGAGAAAATCGTAGCGAGAGCAAGAGCAAGCGTAGTGAGCTAGAAAATTCTAGCACCCTGCAACGGAAAGATTAGATTTTCTTTTGACCGTTAGAGAAAAAGGAGATGCTAAGTTTGAATACCTTTTATAGATAGTGCAATCCACGAAGACGCGTCCCACTCCGCTCCGCGCCGTACTAGAGTTCAGCTTGCAGTACAGTAATCGCGGAGTGGGGCGCGTCGTCGAGGATTGCACTATCTATAGAAGAACATACGATGGTAGAGTGAAGCGAGCTCGTAACCTTGCAGTCACCTCGCACGTCACCTCGTGTAGGTTAGGTTTTCTTTTGACCATTCATACAGAAATAGGAGTTTCGTAACGTATGAGAAAAAGAGAACGTGAATAATAGATACATTTTTAAACCTTGGTTAGGATTTTATTTAAAAATATCGAGATTTGGGCCCCCACCCAGGACCCAGGCCCGGCGGACCACCCTTGCAGCCCACCCCTTAGTCCGCCAGTGAATGGGCGTAAAATAATACTTACATGTCATGTCATCACGCCTCTTTCCCTGAAGGGTTAGCCTAGGCACAGATAATAGCCTAGGTAGAGCGGTAGAGGTGTTTACTGTAAGTTAATGTAATAGAGGTAGAACCTATTGCCACTAACCGGACACAAATCCAAGACATCGACTTGCCATTGAGAAAATCTTAATGGAAACACCCAATGTTCATATCAGTTAGCCCATAGAACCTAGGAGTCCAAACTGACAGTTGCAACTGCGGCGGATAGACCAACGACGCAAGTCAAATCATTAAATGGGTTTATACTCGAATGAATCCGACTCAATAATAAGTTGTCGATTATGCACGTGCCTGTTCAAACACCACAACAATGATTACAAGTAGGCTCTTATAGTGACGCAATCATTAAGTTCATGACGCAAAAACTTAAGATCTCCAGTTACGGCAAACAAGGTTTTTGATAGGTGGTGCAACAGAGTATTACAGAGATATTGCCGTAGACATGGACATTATGTTGTCTCATACACGAATATAAGAATTAAGTAGGTGCAAGAAAATATGATATTTTTTGCAGATGATCTAAGTTCTTCGATCGTTCGTAGAAGTTCACTTCAAGTTCAAAGTTCAAGCGTTGCGTGGGTTGACTTGACTGTGTAGATATTAGATTGGTACGAACGTGGTATTAAAAAGATATTTCGTTAGTCGGCCCGTAATATTGTATTGATAGATAGCACCTAGTAGACTGTACCTACCTACTAATTAGGTAATCATCTATGATGCAATAACCAAGACATTGACACCGACCCGAATTCAAAAGGTTGGATCTGTGCCTGGTCACCAATCAATCTCAACGCACCGGGTAGATAATTATGTGCAGTGCGTCGAAATTTTATTGTGATAATACATTTTTCTTAATTTAACACATACTTATCTAATTATCACATTATTTTATCTTTAACGTGATTTAATGTTATTACCATTATTATTCTCTTTTATTTAATTAAAATACTTATAAATTACATTTTTAAATATTAGATTATAAAAATTTAGAAACATTTAAAAATATAAAAAATAGTAGCCCACCGATATCGGGAACAGGGTCCAAGCTACCAAGTTATTACCATTATTATTAAATATTTAACACTCAGGTAGGTATTGCTTGAATCCTTTTTATCATCTCTTATAATACATAACCGGTTCTTAGTAGCTATGCTCCTCAATTTCGAGTGATCGCCCAAACCTGACTACGTTTACAAAGCCGCGTTTACATAAGACTCGTTTTAGTTTTTTTATATCTACTTATTTGAACTAAGTTTCAGTGATTGGAATGAGCTTTAGAAACTGTGTGTCTATCGAGATATTCATCTTGTTCAGTTGAGTAGACTTTCAGTACACGTAGACTTTTAGAAAGAAACAGAAACAGATCAGATTGATACAGTTGGATTGGGCAGCATTTGGGAAACTAAAATTTAATATGAAGAACGCAGTAGGTACCTAGTATTATTGTAGTGTGTAGTTATGGGGGATGCGTTGAGGAAGCCCGCGAAAATTAAAAATGAATTAAAATTTCCTGTGTAAAATATGTTTTTATAGAATTAAAATCATTAAACTCATAGATACAACTCTGCTGCAAATCGCACTGACTTGCAAACGTCCTTATTGGATGCATGTAGCACCCAGTAAGAACAAACACAGTGGTAACAAATTATTATAAGTACCAAGACCTATGAAAATTATAAATAGAACATGTAGGTATGCAAATAAATAAATAAATTAGAGTTACCTACGTTATTATGTCTCCCCGCCACCTTTACCGCAATGCTTGAAGACTTCAACCAGCTTGGTCCATTATGACATACCAAGACACTCGGCCATCGACATTGACACTATCTGGCGATATTCATCCTGTTCAGTAGAGTAGACTTACAGTAGACGTAGACTTTCTGTTGCTCAGCGCGCTATGGTGCGAGCTGTGTTCTAAATTTTTTTTGAAGGATAAGGTATCCCAACTTGCTGTGTAGGTAGTCCGCTGCCTGCATAGCTTGAAGAATTAGCATGCTGAAGTTTCACTGGGTAAAGTTTGCCGTGCTACCTACCCATGGCCGTTGGAATGTAGACGAGCCCGTGAAATCTTGGAAGGTATATGGATGTAGGATCTTAAAAAGATAGACTGGATGCGGAAAGCGAAGAACCAGCAGTGGATTGCGATAGGTAGAGTGGAATAAAATAATACTTACAAAATGACATTTTTAACTTTAGGTCCCTATTGTGTTAAATACTTATCGTAAACGAATTCAGAAAAATTTCGCAACGCTTATGGGATAACCAATTAATGATTGGTGTGAACGCAGCATTAGGCACTGTCGATAACTAAGTAACAAGACAACTTCCATAGTTCTCTAGGTTAAACGCCCGGTCTATGAAACTACCTATTATATTTGTCTACTACGTGGGTACCAAAGATATTGTTGATGGCACATGGAGGCCTTGTTGTTTAATTAGCAGTTAATAAAACAGCCGCAAGATACACATCCTCCTACCGACTTGTGTTGTAAAAAACAAACTGACCTTGAATTATAATTTCATGATATAAAGTATAGACCCGACCTCTGGAAAGGTTAAGAGCACATCACTTTTATTCGTGTCGTGCATACCGCAGGACAAGTTTTCGCCCATTTACACCTGTTTTTATTTTCAGACTAATAATACGTTTCTAGACTCCAGCCATGTTTTATCGTTTGACCTTTTCAATATTAATAATATATTCGCTGGAAACCTCTCGGGTCGTCTTTTGTTTCTTATTCCTATTTTCATTTTGTTAATTTATTTTTTCTTTTGTTTTTAACCTTTAATAGTTATGTAGGTAATAGTAGTCTGTTTCCTACTTGCAATGATCGCGTGATTATGGCTTGAATTGATCTGCTTCAAGCTTCTGACTAACTGACCGATTCTTTGACAGTTCAAAAGTGCCTATAAATGGTTTAATTGAAATAAATGCTTTGAGTTTGAGTTCTGTCGCTTGATTTTCAGGAATATTAATTTTACCAACTGCAGAAAGGCCCAAATGCATTCGATAGTCCTTAATACCTGGCTAAAGTAGATAAAAACAAAATCGTGTTTTCTATCGCTGTGTAAATAAAGTTGATTTTAGACTGACTGGTACTGTTGACAAAGTCTTAAAAAATATGGAATTGAGGCGCAAACTGAACCTTGTGTGTAGGCATTGCAGTTCTTTTTCCTAAAACTTGTGTTTGTATACATGTTTAGCAAATAAATTGCGAACGCAGATTAGGTAGATATATAGGTGCCTACTAATATAAACCAGTTATCCCAAAAGAACATATTTTTTTCAGCTTCCTGAGTTCCTGACTTCTGAAATGGTGCAATACGGCTGATATAACTTGGCAGGTCTGAACATAGGCTCTACGAACTTTCGCGCTTGTTCTTTCACTCACACTCGCCTCATGGCACCATTTGGTTTTATGTGGTGGCATTACACTTATATTATTCTGATTTAGTTACCTAATCCCTACGTGCACAAGTGCTACATAAAAATTATTGTATGAGATTTCTACGAAGACTACGGGACGACACATCCTATGGATGTTAGTAGTACCAAACTATTTGGACCCGAGCTGTGCTTAATATGATGTGATAGGTATTAGGTAATAACGACAAAATATTTTATAACACACTTGCCTTCACAGAAACTTCCTTGGCCCAGACGAGTAAGTTGGTATGTACCTACCTACCTATATCTAAAGATTAAAGTTTAAACTAATTTGGTATTCAAAAGGATTACGTTCGTATTAATTAATATGGTAAAAAAAAACTGAAGACACCGGTAATGTGCGCTTGCGCTGCTGTGTGGTTTCGGTAATACTTTGGTGTACATACACACGTGTTGCAACTGTATGGCATGCTCGTGTGATCCTTCTATCATTACTAGACCTTCAAATAAGATATTTGTACTATAGATTGTGTATGTATGTAGGTATACTGATTACTATGTTTCTAGGAATTTTACATTTGAATATCTACATTTTACAATAACATATTTTTGTTTGTCTGCGGACCTAAAAGAATACTTCCCGATTTATTTTCGTGTCATTGATCTATTACCGTGGAGTTTCTTGCCGGCTCTTCTCCATAGGAAGCGACCAATTGGAACCGTGCACCTAGCTTCTGACGTTTCATAAGTGCCCTTGTAGGTTTATGTGAAATAAAATATTTTGAATTACGATTTCCACAAAAACCCTTTATTCTTACGTGTGCAAGCAAAACAACTTCCTTGCGCCGGTGGATCCGACTTCTGACGAAAAGCACACTGAATTTATTTGAACGCACTGTAGCACAAATTTTGGATTTTATAAATGTCACTGGGCCTGGCATACCACTATTTAGAATAAAATATCCTTGTCATGTTTACTAGGCGTGACACGTATGAGGTACACACTAATATAATATGGTCAAATACACTCATAGAGCATGTGTGTGTACTCTAGCGTATGTGCTTGTGAACATTGATGACCGAATCCGGAATATCGACATCGAATGTTTGCTGTAATTTGACATTACGTTAGATGCAGGAGAAATGTATAAAAGATTATGTCGCGTCTGCTGCAGCATCAGTCGCTCATCAGCCACCGAACCAAGCCAAACTTACCAAAATGAAATCGGTACGTACTTAGAAAAATAATAATTATCATTACAAAAACAATTGCAAATCGTTTGTTATTGCAAGTTTTTATTTTTATACTTGAGTTAATTTTGTACCACCTCCTCTTGACTGAAAGTTATGATTTCCAAGTTGAAGTTCCCATGGTAGTATATTTTTTTTGGAAAAGATTTTCTGTTACTGCAGTTAGAGTTGTCTTTGCAATCGGGATAAGATTATCTGCAGTATTTATATGATGATGCCTGTTTTTAACCGACTTCCAAATAGGAGGAGGTTATATGTTCGTCGCGTATGTTTGTTTTTTTTTTTATTGTGTATGTGCACCGATTTCTCCGTCAATTGTGGACCGATTTTGAAATTTTTTTTTTTGTTTGAAAGGGTATGCTCTCGAGGTGGTCCCATATAAATTTTATTAACTTTGCTTGTATAGTTTTTGAGTTAGCTTCAATAATACGTACTTTTTCCCACTTAGTATGTGGATGATAATTATGATAAGATCCTGTCACAGCTGTTATTTACATAGCAGGTAGTGGTTTTCGAATTTGTGTGGAGTAGGTACCACACCTAAAATGTGAAAATTAAAACTTTTTACAAAAAAAACAACCGACTTCCAAAAAACACTACAAAGAGAAAAATAAGTTTAATTTCGGAAGTCGGTGGCAAATGACGAAAATTCAAAACCAAAGACACCGACTTCCGAAATTAAAGTTATTTTTCTCTTTGTAGTGTTTTTTTGGAAGTCGGTTGTTTTTTTTTTTTTGTAAAGATTTTGTTTTAATTTTTTTAACATCTTAAATTTATGGTATTTTCCTAACTTTTCTCATTCATCAGATACAGAGTGATCTGTACATTTGCAATAAATTCGAATTATAAATGCCGAATCATTTATAATTCGAATTTATTGCAAATGTATAAAAAAACTTTTCGTTTTGATTATGGTGTCATTTAGCAATATTGAAAATTGCCTTGAAAAATATTACCATATTTTTTTTGCACCTAAAAAAACCAAGTATTGTAATTGTTGTTTGGTTTTCAGATGATTGTTGTCGCCCTCGCCCTTGTGGCCTTCGTCGCCGCTGCCCCCGCTGAGGAGCCCGAACCGATCCTCCGGTCCAACTACGATCAGCAGCCCGAGGGTTCCTACAATTTTGAGTAATTCAATTTATAATATTTTTTTTTTGCAAATGTTATTAATTACGGGATAGATATTAACTTAGTCCTTAATTATGTTGTTATAATGAATGTTGTGGCCTCCTGTTAATGTAGAAGTGTACCAGACAAGAAATTAGGTATGATTTTGTTAAAAGAAAAAAAAACCTTTATGGTTCCGTACGTACGAATGAAAAAACCGGCCAAGTGCGAGTCGAACTCGCGCACGAAGGGTTTCGTACCATTATCCATAAAAACGGCAAAAAAATCATGTCTGTTGTATGGGAGCCCCCTTAAATATTTATTTTATTCTGTTATAGCGGCAACAGAAATACACGATCTGTGAAAATTTCAACTGTCTAACTATCACGGTTCATGAGATTCAGCTTGGTGACAGACGGACAGACGGACGGACAGCGGAGTCTTAGTAATAGGGTCCCGTTTTACCCTTTGGGTACGGAACCCTAAAAACGGTACCCAAACAGGATCACTCGTGTGTCACAGCCAATTTTCTCCGAATCGAATGGACCGATTAAGTTAAAATTTGGTACACATGAATTTATGTGACCTATACACGGACGTGTAACGTTAATAAATGAATTTTAATATATGGGAGTCAATTTTGGAGACAAATAAGAAATAAAAAAAAAAAAAATTTGCAAACTGTACCGTGTGACACATGAAATGAAAGGGCTTACTATGAGGGTCTCCATATTTTTCTTTTATAATTAAAAATAAATAGTTTTAAAGTTACTTAAGAAAATAGATAAAAATTGTCCATCTCCGAGACTATTGAACATTACATTTTGAAAAAAGTAATAAAAATAGTTCTATACTTATAGATTACAGGATAACCTATAAGAAGTCTATGGTTTTAAAATAACATGGCAAATCTCTCAATATTGTTCGTACAAACTTACATTTGCAGTTGGAATGTATGGGAGCACATGTTTTTCAACTACAATGTTAAGTTTGTTCTTGGGACGCACTTGGCCGATTTTTTTGTTGGCGGGCCTCAATACCTAAATACAAAACTGGCTTTCTGCTGCGATAGGACATACAACAAGTACGTAGTAACAAGTTTGTAATCTGTGTATTTTCAACAGTTTCGAGACCGCAAAAGGCATCGTGCGCCAAGAGGAGGGTACAGTGAAGGAAGCTTTGGATGAGGAGAACAAGCCCCACAACGTCGTGGTTGTCCGCGGCTCCTACAGCTACCCCGGTGAGGACGGCAAGCCCGTGTCCATCACCTATTTCGCTGACGAGACCGGCTTCCACGCGGAGGGAGACACCATTCCCAAGCCCGCTAGGAGATAAGCTAACAACAACGACGCGCAGATTTATGATCAATTGATATAAATTAATTGGTTGTTCATCAGCTACCACGATTCGAGACTCTGATAACGTTTAAGGAATTAACAAAACGGTTACCATGACGCAGGAGTGTGGTGCGGAATATCAGCCGCGCTGACTTTTCGCTCGTTGTTACTTGAAGCACACTGCCATAATTTTGTACGTTTTTATATTATTTGTTGTGTTTTAATGACGTGATTTACATAGTAATTAAAGTTCAATTGAAGTCATTTGTGCTCTTTTTATTTTTATGAGGTCATAAAAAATAATGTTGTTATCGTCTTCTGAACCACTCATTTTTGACGATTAAACGTCTCTTAACTTTAAGCAATGTTTATAAATACATCCCTACTTAAACTAAGTTTTAGATGATCTTAAATGTCTTCATAATAAGTACACAAAATATACCCGCGTACCTACTAAGACGCATGGTTCCGTGGTAAGTACAGAAATAATAACGTCACTGCTAAGACGGGTGGCGCTAAACGAGCAACAACTTACGCCAAGCTTCGGGCGGCGGTTAACTAACCCGTCCAATATCAAAACGATGGAGACAAGAAATGGTCTCCTGTGGCTCTGTTGAGTCAATCTGCAGAATCGGGGACATTGACTTAGCCGCCCGTGTCGAGAGGTAGAAAGCCTCAATAAAAATTCACCCCAATCCTACGGTGGAGACCGCGCCAAGAGGATGCATGGCTGGGGAATGTGAGTCTCGAGCGCCAACCTTGGTGAACCTGGCGAACACCATTGTATGTATTAGCCTTCTCACAGGAATGGCGTCACCCTGTGTAGCGACCACCCTATCGTACATACTCGCGGGAATCAAATGATAAGACTGATGATAAAACCCAAAAATCTTACACCTCATCAAACTAGACCAAGGTTCTTGTCATTCAGCGGATGCATAAGCACGGATAAACAGGCCGAAAGTCAGGGAAGTAATGTAAATACTTCTCAATCAAGCCACATACAAAACAATACTTCAACAATCACCCGGGTAAGTCAAAGGGACTCTTTTGGACAACAGAAAACCGGCCAAATGCGGTCGGACCACGCACAATGAAGGGTTCCGTAGTTGGGATGAATTTATCCAAACTGAACTTTGTAGTTGAAAAACATGTTCTCCCATATATTCCAACTGCAAATGTAAGTTGGTCGATTATTACTCGTTAACTTGTAGAGTCTACTTAGCTGTGATAGTTTTCCTTTTAATTTCGTTATATAAACCACTGCTGTGATTTTTTTCACACATCCAAAACCAACCATTTAGCTAGCAGGGTGCACTTGACTCTAACAAAAATTAGCACTTTAAAGCTTAACGTATCGCAAACGGATCCCTGAATCCAAAAATGGTTTCACAAACTCACAATGTTTTTGAAGGAACTTTCCAATTATACCCCACACCACGGGATAAAAAAAAAAATCACCACTTAACGTGTAGGGGAGGTACCTTAAAAAAAATGTTTTCCATAATTTTGTTTTACTATTATGTTTGTCGACGTAATTAATATGTATACCAATGCCAAATTACAGCTTTCTAGTACTAAGGGTCTCGTAGCTAGACCGCGGACAGACAGACAGACGGACATGACGAAACTATAGGGGTTCCTTGTTTACTACGGAACCCTAAAAAAGAATCCTCAAATCAAGAGTGGCAGCAAGACAAAGCACCTAACAATCAAACGGATTAACTACACAATGCCCGTGCAAAACACATTTGACATTCTCAGCGATGAAGATCCTAAAGCTGTAAATGAACACAAACAATACATACCGAAGCCTGAACCAATTTTTGTGACTGGTATAGTGGATATAACACTCCTAAGAGATCTCTTAAGCAAAATGATTGAAAGGAACAAGTATACTATGACTACGCTAAAATCAGGACATAATCAAGCTACATACATTACATGGGACATAACTGGCGAAATGTGGGTGTACTTGCTACAGGGACACCTCTGCCCAACCCTTCGGGGAAACAAGGCGTGATGTTACGTTATGTTATAATCAAGCTAATGCCTGCAGACATTGAAACTTACAAAACAAGAAGAGATTAACTCATCGAAAAGGATATCAACCACTACACCTACAAAATCAAGAGCGAAAGGGCCTACAGAGTAGTGGTTAGAGGTCTACAGGCCTCAGAAAATATTGATATGGTCAAAGAAGATCTACAAGCAAATGGACATAAAGTTCGTCAAATAGTCAACGTGTTGCACGAACTACAAAAGAAAAACTTTCCCTCTATTACATAGACCTAGAGCCACGAGCCAATAACAAAGATATTTTCAATGTTAAGTACATTAACCACGTCAAAATAACGATTGAAACACCCTACAAGAAAAAGAGGTGTTACAGTGTAAGAGATGTCAAAGATTTGGGCACTCGAAAAATCAATGCTTCAGATCCTTCAGATGCGTTAAATGCGGAAACGACCACGTTTTGAGTATGAATGTGGATGTCCGAGTAGGGGAAGACTAAAGAAACGATCGATGGACAGTGTGAAAGATGATATGGCTAGAAAGGGAGACTACCGAAATTGTGATTAATAGAGGAGTACCTATGGAAGAAAAAGACGTATTGCGCCAATTTTTCTTTCTCTAATAACCTTATTTAATATGAACATTTTAAAATAAAATGTAACCAAATTGATCCAGCCTTTCTCAAAGTGTTGCGCTTACCAAAGAACAGCATTTCTTTTTAGATAAGATGAAAGATATCTTCTGTGTAACGGTAGTATATGTGAAACTTTTAATATTAAGATCTTAATGTACCTGTACTTGGAAATAAATTACATCTTATCTTAAAATTATTTAGGTAAGTACTTACCTACAAAATTACATTCTACTGAAAAAGATTACGATTCAAATTTAAAGTGGCAATAGAACAACGGTTAAATTGTGTAACCGGCGAACGTGTGGTCATGAGCTTTATCCACACTCATTGCACTCAAATTACTATCACAAGCTTATTTAGTTTAGGAGGAATGTTTATGTGAGTTCTAAGGCTGGTTTAACAGCTGTCCAGGAGGCCCGCACGGACCCCCCGCACACGGGAAACCCGTATGGGTAGCGCCCACAGTGCTCTGAAATAAGGGAGTTAGTACGATATGGATGGTAGCGTTGTATGGGCACTACCCGGAGCGGGTCGCGTACGGACCAATCTGCGTCGCTGTGAAACAATACTCTAGCAACTCGCGTGTGTCTCTGTTCCGGGAGCCCGTACGGGCCGCTCGCACGGGTCTCCCGGACAGTTGTGAAACCAGCCTAAATCTTTAAGAAGTATGTAGGTACCTAAATAGTTTAAAAGTCCAAAAGATGTCCGATCCGAAGATATTAGCAATAAAAAGTATAGGAGCGTACATAATGTATCGGAATGCGCGCGAGACGGTTGGCGGTCAAGGTCACACCACTGTCTGCATGGCAAGCAACCGATCTCGTACGTGTGTGCATGTCGACGAGTAACTAGCCGAATTAGAGACTTCACACATTGCTACAGTTTTTATCGGCCGATCAACTTCTTAAAGATTATGGTTTTACTTATTTTATATACTTTGCTACGACGCATTGCTACGCCGTAGCTTCGCAGCCAGCAAGCGTAGCGGCAGTCCTGTCGTACCCGTGACGAGCGGCTATCATGCCATTTGTGACAATCCTGGTGCCGTAATTGACTTTTGACGTATATTATGTAAATAGATGGCAGACAAGTAGTATGTTTATTTAAAACTTGGATATTTAAAGGCTGTCACAACAGGGGGGTCCGTTGGTCAGTGGCTAAGCGAAAAGTAGTTAAAATTCAATATTTTGTTTGCCTGTCATTTAATACACCATTATGTTTACTTAGTTCGTTGTCTGGGAAGGCTCTTATTTTATTAAAACAAATTAAGCCGATACTCATTATGATTCAAGTCATTAGATGGCCGAGAATAGATGTATTACCAGTTTCCATCTTGTATGCTTTAAAAGGAGAAAAATAAAACAAACATTTAATTTTTACGGAAACATCGACTTTATCATAAATGAGAGAGAGAACATAACTTACCAACGGAGGTACAGATTATTACCGATATTATAATAGCACGTGCTTTGTAAATAATAGTGACAGAAACTTATTATAACATCATCCATTATACATAGACATACAATTATAAATAGATCTAAAACTTATCTACCAAAGGATCACTTCCATAGAAACAAACAAAAAAACTATAACCAGTCCATTGGAGATCGCAGAAGCTTTCAACAAATTTCTTTTTGGACAAAATTAAACCAATACCAGGCTCTGGTAAGCAAGTAACTGAAAATATTTCTAAATCAAGTCAATCCATGTTTATGGCACCAAGTACCAATTACTCCATACGACGTACTTAAAATTATAATATCGCTAAAAAATTCGACAAGTGTTGGGTACGATGGGGTCTCTACTAGAATTATAAAATATGTCGCATATCATATATGTGATCACACAAGTCATTTAATTTTAAATTAATTTGTGTATAAATAAGGGCAGGAACATATCCGGAAAATCTAAAAACTTCTATTATTAGAATATAATAGAATAGAATTTTTCTTTATTGGAAAGACTCAACAAGATTGTTAGTAAAACTTATGACTAGCACAGATAGTAAACAAAAACGAGGAAAACAATACAATAAATAACGGTTGGTCATCGCTGCGACATCTCACGAGAGACGGCACAACAGTGACGCACGTATTCATAGTCCAGGTGACTCGCAACCATGCTTACCACACCCTGTGCACCAGGGAAGTGGACCTTTTACGCATTTTTGCGATAAAGCAATCTACATGCGCATCTACGAACATCCCTGACGCACTACAGAAACGGAGCAGCCCCACCATACGCATTGTTATATTGAACGTGTTGAGCGCTATACGATCTTTGCGTATATCCAGCCCACAGGCTGCACGTGTAAAAACTAGTACAGTAGGCTCGAAAGAGTGTGATTTTTACAGGAAGTGAGCATCGTGCAAACCTGCGAGCTAGCATGTTCACTCTAACCGACAACGCCCTTTGCTCCTGTTTAATGTCATCATCGTCTTTGAGGTTGGGAGTCCATATATGACCAAGATACTTAAACCTGTAGACTCTCTGTAAAGGTGTACCATAAAGTAATACAGGCGGTACCGCATCAGGACTTACACCCCCAACCTCAAAGACTATGACTTCCGACTTCTTAGTGTTGTATGTCAGGCCATGAACTTTAGCATACGCCTCACATTGAGCAACCAATTTTCTCAAGCCGCAGACTGACGCGCTCAGCAGTACCATGTCGTCCGCGTAACTGATATGATTGACGCAGGTACGGTCTATATAACATCCGAACCTGGTTCTGCTGAGCTCGCTAATCAACTCATTCACGTAAAGGTTGAAAAGTGTTGGTGAGCTCATCCATCATACCTCACCCCACCCTCCAACCCGTAAGGACGAGAAAACGCCCCAGCCCATCGTACAGTGTTAATCTGGTTTCCATACCAAAACTGACATTCCTAGGGTTGTCAGGATATAATAATTGTCGATAGAATTTATCGACGTTTCTTACTATTATCGATGCTAATGTAACATATATTTTAATATATGGGTTTAATTTGGTCTGGTAACACGGCCTGTGAGCCAAACGCGGCGTATCTTCTCCCGAAACCCAAGGATGGGACGATGACGGATGGAATGTTACATGGGTAGGTGAGAAATTGGATTTTATTTATTCACTATTATTTTAGATCAAGTATGTACAAATGTAAATTATGTTATGATACTAAAATATACAATAAAATTAAAATATAAATTAATTTTAAATTAAGTTTTATTTAAAATATCGATAGTTTATAGTTACAGACTATAACTCGGTCACGATGATTCATCGCCCATCACTAATTAGTATATGCATAATCATCATAATTAGTATATGTATGCCCATAAAGTATGACATTGACAGGTACTGTCTGTACTATTAAGAAATTCAGGACTTAATAGGCGTGATTTTACTGACAGCTGTCGCAGAGATCAAGCTATCTTTTATGAAGTATAATGTTTGGCCACATCATGAAGTAGTCAAGCGTTTTACTGTTCATATCGTCAAACGTTGAGTATTCAATGATCTGGCCAGACCACATCATGATGTGGCCAGCGGTCGATGTTCTATTTCATGAAATGCAACCATTTTATGAAATGGTCGATTATTTCATGAAATGAACAATTCTAAGATCTGGCCACGACATTAACATCATGACGGTACCTTGTCAATATATCTATGAAAACATCATGTACGTAAGGAAAAATCTAAGTCTTTTCAGTAAAAGAGGTGATAGACACAATTATAGGACTAGAAATAGGGACCAATTAGTTCAACCGGGTTTCAGACTGGCTAAAGTAGACTCATCCTTCATGGGCTGCTGTTTAAAATGTTTTAATAAAATTCCTTCCCACATACTCCAACTGAACGAAACGAAATTTAAATCATGTATAAAACGCACACTATGCTGCCAAGCATATTATAAGTTGGGGGATTACATCGCTAATAAAAATGCTTGGCTCAGCGCTGGTCCAGCTCAACAAGGGCGCATAAACTAATTGATTAGCATTCGAAAGTATTGTTGCAGCTGCTGAAGATTGTAAAACTATCTTTCCTTTGTATAAATTCAATCTCTTTGTATTGTATAATTGCATATCACATGTGTGAGCACTGTGACCATGTTGTACATTCCATAAAGCTACCATTTACTGGGTACGTCTTTCATTGACTTGAATGTGCCCTGGCGGCTGAGAGTATGTCGTGCTCACTCAAATGTCTCGCTGATGGTGGCGTGTGTGTTGGATTATTAAATTCCCTTCAAAATGGTTCAAAATGGTTGAATCGCTGATAAACGGCTTAATACTGGTCCTGCTCCACAACCACAACTAATTGATTAACATTTGCAAATAATGTTGGAGCTGCTGAAGATTGTAAGACCATCTTTGTATTGGATAAACTCAATCTCCTTTGTACTATATAATTGCATAGCACAGGTGTGAGCACTCCTATGTACTAAAGAGTTACTATTTACTCAATACTCAATACTTTATTGCATTTCATAATGTGAGATAAAACAGTTGGCATGTTAGACATTGTATCAATCATGGACCCTGTCGGGCACAGCAAAGTTAATTAAATGATAATAGGAGAGAGGATGAAGGCGCTTTTTGTTTAGAAGAATTAAATGAGAACATATTCGTTCCTCGTTGGTCTAGTGGTCGCAAGCGCTACTGCTGAGTATGAGGTCCTGGTTTCGATTCCCGGGTCGGGCAAAGTGTTATTGGGTTTTTCCATCTGGAATTTCTCAGTAGCAGCCCGGAGTCTGGATTTGTGCCCGGTTGATGGCAATAGGCTCGCCCCCTATTACATGGGACTTATACATAACTGGCGAAATGTGGGTGTACTATAGGTGCACCTCTGCCTAACCCTTCGAGGATTACAGGCGTGATGTTATGTATGTATGTATGTATATTACATTAAGCAAGCATTTATTTCAATTAAACCAATTACAGGTACTTTTGAATTGTCAAGGGGTCGGTCAGTCAGAAAAATGAAGCTAGTTGCCCATTTCAAAGCGTAGTAGGTACCTATCGAGAAGAACGGGCAAGAAACTCCACGGACACTCTTTTACATAAAAAATTGTTACAAAATATTGGTTACATCATTCGTGTTGAACTTATACATGTGAGAACAATGTAGAAAGACGTGCACGTTAAAAGCGTCCGTAATAAAAATATAATAACAATTCAAAAATTTAAATAAACCGTGGCAGCTAAGAGATGACCAGTCCCTACTGACGGCGCCCGTTCACGAACATGACGCATGGATTAGTATCATTCAACTCAACCATTTTGAAGGGAGCTAAATGATCCAACACACGCGCTACCATCAGCAAACATTTGAGTGAGCATGACATACTCACAGCTGCCAGGGCACATTCAAGTTAATGCAAGACATATTACCCGGTAAATGGTAACTCTTTAGTAAATAGGAGTGAAAGAAGAAAGAAAGTAAAGAAAGAAAAAACGTTTATTTGCGGTAAACATGACGCAACAAAAAAAAAACATTACATTACAAAAATGAGAAAAAGTTGGGGGAAGCATGCGTCACATCCACGCAAATCGGCTATCGCTCAGCATTATGCTATGACCCTGTGCAAGACAGAGCCCCAGCGCTGGTTTTCAGCGACAGCCGGCGCCGACGTTACGACGTCGACCGGTGAAGCAAACAAATGTTTTTAAGTACGCTGTATCAGTACAGCGTTCAGCGTTCTGAGTGGTACGCTAAGAAATTTTCGTATATTATGTAATACCTTAAGTCTATAAAAGCAATTTTTGAGTACTTTGTTTAAAGGAGCCTCAAAACGCAGCTCTGGATCTAGGATTAGACCCAGGTTACATGCCTGTTCTACTCGCTCAATTTTCTCCCCTTTAATTAAAATTTCTGGTTTGGTAGACAGTATTGCAGCAACTTGTTTTTTTGTTCCCAGCACCATGAATTTGGACTTCAGCGGGTTCAGGACCAAAGAGTTTTCCTCAGACCAGGTCACCACTCTATGCAGGTCCTCATTCACCTTTTGCATTGCTAACGCTGTATCATCCCCTTTGCAAGATATGTACAACTGGATATCATCAGCGTACATGTGATACTTGCAGTTTAAAAAGGATTCAGTAACATCAGCACTATAGAGGATGTACAGCAAAGGGCCCAGAATCGATCCCTGCGGGACTCCCCTAGACACCTGGAGCGGAGGGGAAGACACAATTGATCCGTCTTCCTTGTGGATCTGCACATACTGCGACCTACCAGTTAGATAGCTATTAAACCAATCCACAGCATCAAAATCAAAGCCATAATATTTTAGCTTGGACAGCAGTAGATTGGTATTAATAGCGTCGAAAGCTCGAAAGAAATCCAACAGGACCAGAATCGACCCCTCCCCCCATCACGTGCCTCCAGGATATTTCCCACCACATCCATCAGAGCCGTTGCAGTGCCTCTTCCCTTACGGAAACCCGACTGAAGCTCAGGGAGAATGTTATTAGCCTCCAAGTATTACCTGTAGATACATTACACGCTCCAGAATCTTTGATAGGCAGGGCAGTATACTAATCACACCTGTGCTATGCAATTATAAAGTACAAAGGAGATTGAGTTTATACAATACAAAGATGGTCTTACAATCTTCAGCAGCTCCAACAGTATTTGCAAATGTTAATCAATTAGTTATGGTTGTGGAGCAGGACCAGTATTAAGCCGTTTATCAGCGATGTAATCCCTAACTTATAATATGCCTACTTGCATAATGTGCTTTTTATACAAGATTTGAATTTCGTCTTATTCAGTTGAAGTATGTGGGGAGGAATATTGGGTAAGTCAGGGAGAGTTGCCTATAGTTTAAAAAAATACATAATTAATTATATATGTAAGATACTAAATGAAATATGCATAGTTTATTTGAATCACTGTTTATTTATGCCATTCAGATTAAATTTGGAACAATTGTGTAACATATTTTGTTTCAAGAATATTAAAAAAAAAAAAAAAAAAATAGGCATCTCTCCCAGGCATGTGGTTGAGTTGCCTATATAGATATCAGGGACAGATGCCCACAAATAATTATCACATAATCAGATGTTACACGTAAGGCATTCCGCTGAATCTTCAATGCAGTCTTCCTGCTTTACCCGTTTCCTTGTTAAAATTATGTTTAAGGTTTAAACTTTCAGCAAATTAAACAGCCAACTGGCGTAAATCAGTAATAGTAGGCGCAAACCCACGGCTTTGCAATTTTTAGATATGATTAACAATCTTTTTCTTTGTTTTCAAACAGAGAATCAGGTCCAAGTCGTCCTTTTTTAGTATTGCCTGTGAGACACCGATGACGAAGAGGTCTGTTAGGAATATTGTATTCTTTACTTGCTTGAAAAAAAAATCAATGATTTATCTTTTACCAGATTAATGTCTTTTTCCAAGTCTTCTTGTAGTTCATGTAGCTCTATTAGAGCCAGAAGGCTTTCTTTTGTATTCATTCGGCTTCTAAAAATATAAAAGTCCATGTCAACAAAATAAGATCAGAATTTAGGTTATGAAACAATTTAATACTATTTACGTGAAGAATTTAGGAAAAAAAATTACTGCAAACAATCTCAAAGAATAGAATAGAAAGAAGAAGAAGAAGAAGAAAAAAGAAAATTGAAGAAGATTATATTCTAACGTTTTAATTAACTACACTTACCTTATTAAGAATAAACACCAAAATATTATTTTAAAATCCTTATTTTGGGAATAAAACGTTTCACACTGACATCAATTCTCGACTGACATAATATGGATGCGTTCCGGTTCACGCAAATTTTATATTTAATTTTTAAATTTTAGTGGGCATCTATACCATTGTACGGTTCACGTACAGGCAAATTGCTAACGCTGCGACCTACTTTTCGCTACACATTTTATTTACTTTTATAACTATGTATAATATGTAGTTCAGTTGACCAAACAAAGAACAAAGAACTCAGTTACGAGTACAAACGTTTTATGAACGAATACATCGCTATAGGACACATGAAATCAGTCACAGGAGAAAGTAGGGGTCAAGTCTACTTATCTCACCATGGCGTGTTGAGAGCTGAGTCCACTACAACAAAACTAAGAGTAGTGTTCAACTCGTCGTACAAGACAAAAGGAGACAGCAGTCTCAACGACCACATGTACTGCGGTCCGAACTTACAAAAGGATATACTGACACTGCTCATTAATTGGAGAACGTACAGATACGTCTTTACGGCAGATGTAGAAAAACTTTATTGGTTCATCTGGCTGAACGAAAAACAACAACATCTGCAAACTATAATCTGGATATCTTCCCCTAACGAACCTCTACAAGATTGGCAGTTGGGCACAGTAACTTATGGAACGAAAAGTCTAGCAATGCGCACTCTACATAAACTCGCAGAAGATGAAACAGATACCTATCCGGAAGCTGGAAATGTCCTGAAAAACTATTCCTACATGGATGAAAACACTACAAAGTGAAAAATAACTTTAATTTCGGAAGTCGGTGTCTTTGGTTTTCAATTTTCGTTCGTTGTCACCGACTTCCGAAATTAAAGTTATTTTTCACTTTGTAGTGTTTTTTTTTTGAAGTCGGTTGTTTTTTTTGTAAAAAGTTTTTGTTTTTCACTTTTTAGTTGTGGTACCTACCCCACACAAATTCGAATACCATCATTTCATTTCATCATTTGCCTAGCCTTTTCCCAACTATGTTGGGGTCGGCTTCCAGTCTAACCGGATGCAGCTGAATACCAGTATTTTACATGGAGCGACTGCCTATCTGACCTCTACAACCTAGTGACTAGGTAACACGATACCCCTTGGTAAGACTAGTCGTCAGACTTTTTGGGCTTCTAACTACCCGTAACGACTGTCAAAGATCTACAAATGACAGCCGGGACCAACGGCTTAACTTGCTTTCCGAGGCACGGAGGGGACTTGGTATGTAAAGATGGTCACCTATGCCAAATTACAGTTTTCTAGTACTAAGGGTCTCGGAGCTAGACCGCGGACAGACAGACAGACAGACAGACGGACATGACGAAACTATAAGGGTTCCTTGTTTACTATGGAACCCTAAAAAAATAAAAAAAAGATTGTGGTTGTGTATCTTGGGGTGTGTATATGAGTGTAGTGTGTGTAGGGAGGTGTGTATGTGAAGTGTGAGTGTTGTGTCCTGCAAGAGATGTTAAATGAGGACCCCATTGTAGCCTTGAGGCGAGCGTGATCCCCAGCAAAACAATTTTATCGACGAATTTTAGTTTCTCTTGATTCAATACTATCTCACAATCACTACTTTTGACATTTGGTAAAGAAAATTTGATGCACTTAGTTTTTTTTTTTCCATTTAATACAAAATGATTAGCAGTGAACTAATTTTGGACCTGCAGTAGGGCATTATTTACGTCTTCAAAATTTGTAGCACGACTATCTACCTTAAAAATTAAGGAAGTATCGTCAGCAAATAAGCCATTTGTGGTTGATTTTTTAATAAATGGAGTAGATCATTAATATACACTAAGAAGAGGAATGGACCCAATATCGAGCCTTGTGGCACACCCATTTTTACTTTTAAACCTAGTGAATTGATACCGTTTATTTGAACTTGCTGTTGTCTATCATTTAAATAAGAAAATGAGCGCAAGTTTTCCAAGTCCGTAATGCTCAAGTTTCAAGAGTAAGGTTTCGTGATCGACGCAATCAAATTGGTGCAGATAATAAGTATACAATTACTAGTATAGATACACAGATATATACATATCCTAAATAATAGATACATAAATACGTGTATGTTATTATAGCCTAACAGAATATTTTAAATGATCGCACTTAGTTCCTATCATTAGGACATTTCTTCGATCTCAAAAATGTAACACTTTTTGGTTTTAAAGTTTTAATTTATTTATTATCTCTTTAAACGCCTGCGTGCGTAATTTTTTTTTGTCATTTATAAATTCAAATTAATGGTAAAGTTAACCAACAACATTTTTACGCCATCAATAGCAAAACATGTAGATCCTGTTCCCGAATGTTAATTTAAGACCTTGCAAATCTATTGTATGTGTACTTATGTTTTACCAAAAATAACGTAACGTATTATTGAAACTAACTCAAAAACTGATCAAGTAAAGTAAAATTTATATAGGACCACCGCGCAAGCTTCCTCTACCAAACGAAAAACGGTCCAATTGACGAAAATATCGATGTACATACATACATATATACGCTACGAACATAGAAACTCCTCCTTTTTGGAAGCCAGTTAAAAAGGCAATAGTATCTGGAAATGGAGTACCGAAGACCTTACAAATTGAAGAGATCTGTCTATTGTTCTTTCTGGGTATTTTGTTTTAAAGTTTCGGATTGTGAATGACAGATCAATTTAGGTTTATAATTGTTATTTGATATATCTCATTATCTGTTACGATGCCTCATTGAGGTGGATAACAATTAAAATTATATTGTGTCTCGTTAATGACAGTTGAAAGGATAATAGAGTATGAAAATTATAAAGGTTGCGGCCGTGTGTCGTGCCATTCCCCATTTATTTATAAAGTCTATTGAATATTTATTCATTCTTCTTTATTTTCCCTCATCTATGACAGGTTACTAAGGTAATAATTATTGTCAACTTTAAAATAAAGATATCACGCATATATGCCATCAATTAACAAATCCGGATTAACGACATCGGACATTAGACGTTACGTTAGACGCCGGAGAAATGTATAAAAGCTCATTTTGCGATCGATCTAGCATCAGTCGCACAGCAGCCACCGAACAAAACCTATCAAACATGAAATCCGTACGTATATTCATATTTTATCAGCGTCTAAAATTAATTAAATATTTAAATAATTTAATTTAAATAAGTTTTAACATAATTTCGATCTTTTGTTGTAGCTAACAAAAAAAGTTAAAAGTTGGTTGAAATTCACTGAAAAGATCTTTTAATTTTAGTATTATTTTGTTAGGAACCTTGTCAATAACTGTTTTGCTCTATTTATAATACCTATATGTGTATTGTGTGGTGCAGATGATCGTTGTCGCCCTCGCCCTCGTGGCCGTCGCCGCCGCTGCCCCCGCTGAGACCCCGCAGATCATCCGGGCCGAATTTGTACAGCAGCCCGACGGTTCATACATCCAAAGGTAATACATTGTTTTATTTTTTCCAAATATGTGGTGTCCCTTTACAAGTGAGTCCACATACCTTCCGTTTAACAGAAAATGTTATTAATCGCTTTAATTTCAACAGATTCGAATCCGAAGATGGCATCAGCCGCTCAGAAGAGGGTCAACTGAAGGAAGCTTTTGATGAGGAGAACAAGCCCCACACCGTGGTGGTTGTCCGCGGCTCCTACAGCTACCCCGGTGAGGACGGCAAGCCCGTATCCATCAACTACTTCGCTGACGAGACCGGTTTCCACGCGGAGGGTGAAACCATCCCCAAGCCCGCCAGGAGATAAGCTATTCACAACTACTCACCGATAAAGAATTGATTGTTCAACATAATATAATTAATCAGTTGTTCATCAGCTGCTGTATCTATGACTCTGATAACGTTTAAGGTGACAGAGGAGCGCGTGACGGTACGTCAGCTTCATCCTCTTCTTATCGCTCTTTGTTATTTGATGCTAACTACCATATTTTTGTTACCTGTTGAGTTTTAATAATGTGATTGAAACTGTAAATAAAGTAAAATTTTAAATCTTATAAATTTACTTTTTTGTGAGTACAGATTACGATTCATTATACGTGTAATGTTCCATCATTTCAATGATATTCACGATAACCACAGATTAATTACCAAGAAACAAGAGTAATTTGATTTACAAAATACCCTTTTTAGATGATTGACACGCAAAATAAGCAATTAGCGCTATTTGAACTATTGCGCCCATAAACACTATAGTTCATGGTCAGTTTCTAAATAGTCTTGTGCGTAAGTAGGATAATATTATGTCTAGACATATTTAAACAAGAAAATTCCGGACATAAGACTATAAGTCGATATTTTAAGATAACTAAGAACTTGATCTGAGAGCTGGTGAAGGAAGAAATGAATTTTGATAAAAAGTATTTAAAATAAATAATATTTTATAATATTTTCATAAGATTTGAAAAGTTTGTCAATCTCATCAAATTGAATAAAGGCGCAAAATGGAATAGAATAGAAATCTATGTCGACACGACGGCCTCTTTCGGTTAATACTATTATGAATACTAAAATAATGACTACTTAAATTAATCCCTAAATAAAAGTACACTGTTGGATTTTCAACGCTAGGCTCAGCGTTGAGAGTTTAAAATTCAACAATGCACTTTTATTTAGGGATTCATTTAAGTGTCACTTACACGTAAGTGAAAACGGGCATTACAAAAATAAAACCGAATGTAACCTTGTATATAATGTATACACAGCCTATAACTATAGAGCCTATGAAATTTATAAGTTCTGGTTTCCTTCCTAATTGGAAATAATCATTCAGCCGAAAGACGTCCACTGCTGGACATAGGCCTCCCCCAAGCACCGCCACTTCGACCGATTCTGTGCTTTCCGCATTCTTCTTCGCACCCCTTGCCTCACCGTGGACCCCTTGCTTGACCGCTACTATAGCCAAAGGCAGGTGGGCCTCCGGGCACTAGGGGCCATTTTTTTGGGGGGGTATTCCATAATCGCCACGCTTGGCAGGCGGGTTGGCAATCGCAGTATGGTGTTAAAAATGCATAGAGAACGCTGCTGCCCATTCTCTAGTAAGTCCCTTAGTCGCCTTTTACGATACCCATGGGAAGAAATAGGGTAGTGCTATTCTTTAAGTCCGGCACAACACGGACAATAACGGATTGAAAATAATGGATTATCTGATTTGCGGCTTTGCCTGTTACGATGACATTATTATTGGGGCTAGTCATACCTACTATTTTAAATTGATGAATGTAAGCGGATGGTTAACCGTAACATTTTTCATATCAAAATAGTAAAAAGTTAAACTGGGGTATTGTTAAAAAGCCTGATTAGTCTATTATGTCAGGGAAGGAACTAGAGTTGAGTAGTAGAGTTGATATTTATGAAACACGTCCATAAACGTCCTTATTCATAAACTCACTGTCGTATTAACAGTATGTATGTTACTTTTAAGCTTAAACGTTAAGTTAATCGCCCGCCGTGATAACGAGAAGCCATATTAGTATGGCTGTATTACGCGCGTGGGCCCCCACAGTCGAAGGGTTAGCCTTGCCACCATTAAAACTACAAAATCCATTTTGTCTCTTTGGGTAAAAGATGGCAACCATGAGAGAACCGTCGAAATCTGACGCACGAACTAGATTCTTTAGAAATGGTTTCAAAACCCCATGTCGAGTAGGTACTTTATTTCACCTTTTGAAAACTTGGGTAGACATTGCCTTGATTGCTCAGGAACCGGATGTATTATTAAATGTTATGTGTATTTGTTGTTGGCTTGCCGTAACGTTTGGTGTAAACTGTAAGTACAGCAAGTATCTAACTGTTTTATAAATAAAAATAATAATTATCTCCGTCATCTAGTTTTAACTAATTTGATTTTATTTACTCAATTCGATGCATTCTCACGTACTGTACCCAGAAACAGCAGTAAGTAGTAAAGCTGTATTATAAAGGATTGCTGAGTTCCAGATGATGAGTTATGGGTGCCGGTCACATGATCCGTAACACCTCTCTAACATTGGCAACGTTTCGATATTTTATCTGGATTTTCTCCAGTCATCAACTGATTGGAATTCTTTGACCAGGTGTAGTCTTCGCAAATTCAAAAGTACACACTCACATTCTAAATAATTTAATTATTTTTTTGGTACTACAGGACTACAGTTAGGTACCTACATTACTGAGAGCAGTTATACAACATGTAAAATGTAAATGTATGTATACGTATGTGTATCGTGGTAATTTTCAGAAAAAAATGTATTCCCGCAATGTTTGTTTAATGGGGAAATACTACCTGGTTATATGTATAAAATGCATAGGGCGCGGGGGGCCGTCGTGTAGCGGGTGTCTACAATAAGTCATAATTTATGTTTTTTTTTTTAAATTAAGGTCATTGTTGCCACATAAAATTTAATTTAAATAACTTTTTTGTTTTCAATAATAATGATAATATTTTTATTGTCTACTTTTTGATAATGTTATTGCAGTACCTAACAGGGTTTTTGTTATATATTATATACTACCCGGCAAACGTTGTTTTGCCATATAAATTATTTATGTTTGGGGTGGACCACCCTTATCACTTAGGGGTAGGAAAAATAGATTACGACCGATTCTCAGACCTACCGAATATACATATAAAATTTGATAAAATCGATCAAGCCGTTTCGGAGGAGTATGGCAACGAACATTGTGACATACGAGAATTTTACATATTTAGAAGAAGAAGATAGAACAAGCATATTGCCTTCTACATATAAGTAGCAGAATATGAAAAATCTTAGAGTCTACTCCGTCGTTACAATAAAAATATTAATCATGTTTAGAGTTAACTTTTAAATTCGAACGAGTGTTTTTAAATCATTTGCAAAGACAGGAAGTATGTGTCATTCTTAAAAAAATAACATATTTTAGTTTTTTACAAAAAATTATGGTCGGTTAGCTACTTTTCCCGACTAATCAGCTGAATAGTAGGTACCGTAGTGCTCGGTATAGGTCACGAATAGACTGTACCTTCTCCTATAGTTCTAAATTACTGAAACAATTGAGAAAATACGTTTTAGTGCGGTTTGTTTATTTTTCACAGTTATTTCTCGGTTAGGCGTAAGTGATACAAAACATTTCCTTAATAAAACTAAACTAACCAGTCATAAAGATTACTAAAGAGGATTATTTTTTTTTATTAAAACTGCTATGAATTCATGGCGAGTTTTGTCTAAATAAGATTAAAGTTTATAGCTGCTGTAAAAGTTGTTTTAAATAATCTAAATAATTACAACATAATCAGTCTATAATTTGTCCACTGCTAGGATACAGGCCTCCTCTCTTTGAGAGAGAGTGGGCTTTACTGTAACCAACCACGCAGGCCCAGTGCGGATAGGTAGATGTCACATGTCTTCTAACTTTTGGTTCTAGAACATTTCCCCAGAATGTTTTTCTTCACCGTTTTGAGAACAGAGATGTTGAAATAAATTACACAAAGTGCCTGCCTAAAAGGGTTGTAGATGGTGGGTTCGAAGCTTCGAACCCACCATCTACAACCCCTAAATCGAGGCCACTACCACAAGGCCATCAATGCTCGAAATATTATATAGCTGTTATGTTACTGCAGCATTACAGCATAATTAGCTCATTATGACGAGTACCAAACAAATAGGCAATTTTGTTAGGTAATCGTATGTTTTGATTGTAATTATAAAGTTTATTTTATTTATAAAAATGCATCAGTAGGCTACATCACATTGCTGGAAGTAGGACTTGATACAGAAAGCAGAAGTTACTCCTAAATACGGTACGTATAATAGTGAGGAGGTTACTCTCTAGAGCCTTGGTCACCGGCAGTTTGCACCCTGATCCTGATGTCTTTGGGCTATTATTTTTTATAATTTTAAATGTTTTATTTCTTTCAATCAAATATTTTAAAATATATAATTTATACGTAATTACGTATATACAATTAAATAAACGAAACTTTAACCTATACTTACCTAAAATCTTGCTCAGTACTTACCTTGTTTTTGTGTTAATGGTTTACTAACGTATTTTGTAAGTTGTTGTTTTGTAGTTGTTTGTTGCTTGAATGATTAAATAAAATTATTAATTAAAAGGCATTTTTTTTAAATGTATCATTAGGCAAAAGGAATCGTATCAATCTGTCTGATTATAATATTAATATTTGCCTAAGAGTGCTGTAAATTAAAATTAGTTTCCATTTCAAGTTTATAATTTAAATTCTATTATAATTATTCTTTTCTTGATATTTCCAGTTTTTGATATAACACGCACGTGTAGAATGATACACATGTATGCCATATAATTCAAAAGCTTATTTATTTATTGATTGTGATCGAGTTTTATATAGAGATTAATATTTTTTATATTGCCATAGAAATGTATAAAAGGATACATTGGGATTTGCAACCAACAGTTGATCATCAAGTTGCCAGCCAATCAATCCAATATGAAATCGGTAAGTAAGCTAAACATCACTTACATACTTGTGCATGTGTTACGAGTATGAGTTGCAAGCTGCATCCAATATTATTTCAATGTTCCTGGAGGCTGAATACTACAAAGGGTTTTCGATTTTGTGGGAGGTTCATAGCATCAACAATATGTTTTAGGTAGTATTTCTTATTACTAGTTTCTTCTGCTTACGTGCTTTCTTTCTATAGGATAAAATGTTACAACATGGAGCGATATATTCCTTTTAGGTGCCTGATAACCTAATTATTGTAGGTATCGAGTATCTCTTTCTCTTTTCTGCTACAGCTCGTTGACTTATTCTGTTTCAGATCATCCTTGTCGCCCTCGCCTTCGTGGCCATCGCCACAGCTGCTCCCGCTGAGAAGCCAACAGTGGAAATCATCAGCTACAACTCAGAACAAAATCCAGATGGCTCCTATAATTTCTCGTAAATATAAAATTTTCATTTGTTATATTGCCTAACGTGCCATTTGTTATTCTCTACTGTGTGTCCCGGGTTTACCCATGTATATTATAGTTCAGCAGTTAGATGGACGTTTAAAGTTTTAGCAATTATAGCCCTCGCGCATTCAATAATTTGATAATTTACACATTGCATCAAATGTTTGCTCATGTCGAACTAACCTAAACATTATCAACAGTTACGAGTCTGCCGACGGTAGCTCCAGGAAAGAGGAAGGCCATGTAAAGGAAGCTCTTGACGAAGAGAACAAGCTCCAAAGGGTCGTCGTTGTTAGTGGATCCTACACTTTCCTGGATAGTGAAGGCAAGCTCGACACCATCAATTACTTCGCTGACGAGACTGGCTTCCACGCTGAAGGGGATTCCATCCCCAAGGTCGTCTCAAGGAGATAAACTATCAACAACCATTCGCTTAATAATTGCTAAGGACTGAAACATCAACTGTTCAAAGCATCGTTGCTGATAACTTTGATACCGATTATGTTAAGGATTACGTAGCGAAAATTAGCCGGACTTAGTTTTTTTTGTTTAATATTACTGAGATTAATTAATAAATGTGATTTATGCTGTAACTAAATATAGTTAGCTATTTCAAAACCTTCGTTATTATTTATTTCCTCTTTACACCTTATTTACAAGCTTTTTAATGACCAAATTTTTGCGTTTCGGGTGAGAAAATGTCAGCTCCGATTACTTCTTCCCACAAAGTGTACAATTGGGTACTCTGAGAAGATAAAGTTCTCTTGCGTCTGCCTATGCAAAAATCAGACACCAAAGAATCCGTAAAGGCATGAACACTCATGCCTTTACGGATTTACGGACGACCAACGACTAATTATTCTTATTTTGAAACGGGACGTTCCTGCTCTCGCGGGACGGTTGAAAGCATAGACACAGGCCTTCTCTCTGTGAGAGGGAGTAGGCCCAGTGCGGGTAGGTAGATGTCACATGTCTACGTGAATTATTGGTTCTAGGACATACTGGTTTCCTCAAGGTTTTTCCTTCACCGTTTTGAGAGCAGTGGTGATGAAATAATTTACACAAAGTAAAGCGTCTGTCAACGTTCGAACCTATGACTGTAAGTCGAGGCCGTTACCATGGGGCAGGGCCGGATTATCTATTAGGCAGTATAGGCAACTGCCTAGGGGCCCCGCATTGGCTAGGGGCCCCGCGAACAGAGTTCTTTTTTTGAAAATGTTCTTTAAGTGAAAATTTATAATTTAATTAAATATATAATTTCTGATTGGAAAAATGAATCGCACCGAATGAGGTTAAAACTGAAAGCTCATAGCAGATCGCAGCACAGTTGTACGTCTTTATAAATCGCCATTGTTGTGTTTGTTTACTTTTGTGTCGATCACAAATTATTCGAAAACTAGACAAATATGTATGAGACTTGGAGTGTAGCACTATTAATAGACGAGATAAGGACAGGGGAAGCGTCTACCACTGGTAAAAAAACCGCTTTAGTGGAAAAGTCAATAAATTATGAATGTTTTATAATTTATAGATTATTTAATTTGTCTGTTTTGTCTGTTAATTTTAAGTTCGTTTTTTATTAAAGACTGGAGGTGTACGATAGAACTAACCTGATCAGAGTTGAAAACCAACTCGGGCTTGATCTTCCTGCCTAAAAAACCTCAGAGATACCACTGATCTAATATGATAATATAAACACACACATACTTTACTATAATTAACATAATATCACATCAAAAGTACCTGTATGTAATGAAAACAGACTTTAGTTTTTTTGGGAGCATCACCTATAAACCACTTTTTCCTGTACACTTAAGCTTGGCTTAAAGGATAGCACATTGTCTCGACGAAATATCGGATTCCAATTTTTTTCGGAGAGCTTTCTCCCACAGTTTTCTTCTTATAACATCTTTGGCAAATACATGGGGCCCCGTATTTTTGCAGTAAACAGCGCAACTGGGCTCAATAAGTAATTATGCGTAAAAGAAGTCGCTTGTTTACAAAAAAATGTATGGCTAGCTGTCAAATTATAAGACGCTGGAGATCAGCGCCATTTGAAGTGAGCAAGAGTCAGTTTTTATCCCCATTGTATTTTATTGTATTTAATAAAAATACGCATACTTTATAACATAACATCGTGAGGAAACCGGTATGTCCTAGAACCGAAAATTCGAAGACATGTGACATCTACCAACCCGCACTGGGCCCGCGTGGTGGATTACGGCCCACTCCCTCTCACAGAGAGGAGGCATGTGTCCCAGCAGTGGGAACATTTATAGGCTGATTGATGACGCATACTTTCCTTTCATTTGTTTATTTTTTTTGTTAGGTTGATGGCACCTTCGTAATGAAGTAAAAAATAGCGTAATTATGAATATAATTGCATTGTGGTAGAAAAAATGTATTTTGTGAAGTTAGAAAAGGGTAAAGGGGCCCCGAGAATTCCATTGCCCAGGGGCCTCGACATGGTTAATCTGGCCCTGCCACTGGGCCACAAAGTTTGGTCGATTTGGGTAAATATACATAGAAATGGTTGACGGAAAATCTATATTGCCGTAAAATTTAATAATGCCCAGTGTTTGAGATAGTTATAGCCGTTTTAGGGCTTTCAATTAGTCATAAAGTCATAAGTGAGGAAATCGTGAAAGGAAGCTGGAAAAAATCCGCTAATAAGATCGTTTTCTCACACAGCGCAGATTTGGTAAACACCCGTATTTTTTATGCGAGAAAGTAGATCTGAGCCAGAATATGACGTCGTTTTTAGGGTTTCGTACCAAAATGGTAAAAGGAACCCTTACGGTGCGACTCAGTCTGTCTGTCACAGCTGGATATCTCAAGAACTACTAATGCTATCAACTTGAAATTGAAATAGTTTTAGATAACGTTTGCCCAAGTATGTTGCAATTAAGAAAGAAATAAAAACATACATTTTTTTTGCAAGTTTTACTGAACGGGGTTCTTAAAAATTCGAATTGGGGCTACAAGGGCATGTGGGGTATCATATGAAAGAGCGCTATTTACACATTCACAATTTTGTTTATTTTTTATGCCGCATGGTTTTCAACTTTTGACGAAAAATTATAAAAAATACCCTTATCTCCGAAGTTTGCATAGAGAAAAATCTGAAATTATTCTGTGAAGAAGTTCATGTAAAGATTACAGGAAAAATAAAACGATATCTCTAAAATAGCACACTTTTCAGAAATCATCAGCTTAAATTACATTAGTTCCATTATGGCGCTGACCTAAATCTGCAATATTCTACACGGCAGTATGTAGTGTAATTCTCTAACGAATAAAGGCCTCGCCGATGAAAATTTAAAATGGTACAGAACCCTCGGTGCGCGAGTCCGACTCGTTCTTGACCCGTTTTTTATTTAAATTCGTGCTCCTCAACATACTCGGGATTTCCTTCGTAACAGTTGACTATGAATAAAGAAGCGTGTTGAGATAAAAAAATGGGAAGGAATTTCCTCATCGCACATCTTGCTCATTTTAATACACCGTTCAACTTGAGTGAAAAATACAACGAAGCTACAGCTAACACGAGCAGTGTATCTTCCTTGCATATCGATGCTGAAAGAAAAGTCATCTTCATACTTCTTAAGAACGTTATTTATAATTGAATTTAGGTAGAAGTCCGACATAACTCCCCGCTTTACTAATGGAGGGTTGAAGTCTAGGACGAATACTACTTACAAGAAAAAAAAAAGACAAGGTCTTTAAAAAATCAGCCGGATATGAGATTTTTTCCTAGACAAAGCCAAGAATTTTGGTATAGGTACCAAAATTCTTGTATCATATTGTATTTTTAAAAGTATACTAACTTAATAAAAACTTTTATTTGTGGACGCACGTAGTCATAAATACTATTACTAAAATACCTTGAAAAATGTTTGTTATAATATAACTTCGTTCAGTTTTCGTTTAATGATGAATATAATATGAGAATAGTACCGTGTAGGTACAGATAAAATACATTGTCTTGGAGAAGCTTTGGAACCTCAGATCAAAACTTTCATGTCTTTCAGAAGAAATACAGCATCGCATAGCTGTTAATAGAGAATTAACATTTAAAAAGGAATCTCCATTCTGCGCCATGACCTTTCTTACTAATAATAATGTCATTTACATACCTATTTAAAAACGAAAACGTGTAGGCATAATTAATTTCGGAACACGTACCGCAACATTTAGAATGTCCAGATTTCACGAATAGCTTGAAAATAATATTATTATTCGACTTAATACAGAAAAAGCAGGTTTTAAATTAAAAAAAAAAAAATACTTAGAATATTGTATGTAAAGCATGGTGAGTTTTTTGCACATGCTTAAAATATCTTTTGATTGATACCTACTTACATAATAGTTGTCATAAAATAATTAAATAGGTCATTTCCTCATGGATGTAGGTAAGCACTCGAAGGGATAATATTGTGAATGGACCACAGATGCAACCAGTTGTGATGGCATTAGGTTCCACGTGATAGAGGATATCGCAATAGCACTTGCACAAGTAAATCACACTCGGTTCAATCGTTTTATGATGAAAGAATGATTTGAAGAACTGTACAAATTAAACATGCCGGTGATTTGAAGCAAAGCTTGGTCTTTCGTTCTGATGGATAGTAATATTAATCAGGGGTCAAACAAAAGCGGTTTTCGCGCCATAATGTGACCTTGACGTCGATTTTATGCGGCGTTGATATTATATTTGAGTTACAATGACCTTATACACTGAGCTAGCCACTTGACACCATTTATGTCCAATTGTAATTTTTTGCACTCACAGTCCTGCCATGTCGTTTATGAGGGAAAAGTATTTTTATTTAATGGGAATATAGTTAGTATTGTAATGAAATTACTATGATGGTGAGCAGGTATGAGCGTGCTGGATCCTTTTCGTTAATAGGTATCTACCCTGTGATAACTAATTCATCTTTAGGTATTGCTCGTGGCAATATTACCTACATTGCAAATTATTCCATGTCAAGCCTCTGATAGTAAAGTGATTATTCATATATTTTTTTAAGTAAGTAGGTACAAGACTGATCTATTGAAACAAGAGTCTCGCCGAAGATACCATTCGTGATGCTGATTAACGAAAGTAATCCAGGGGTTAGTTAGATAACTGGAAACTCTCCAGACTATACCTTAGGTTAGGCCACAATGGCGGCTATTACAAGATTTTTCTCTCAGGGCGACGAACTCATGCGCATCGCAGCAAGAATAAGGTGCGGTGCTAACAAACAGACTGAAGTCTTTTAATTCATTTTAAAGTATAATTAACTCTATTTGTACATTTCTGTTTAATTTTGAAGAATCCTTTATTTATTTTATTTGCTCTCATGCACATAACATATTTACAATATCCACTGTCGGTCTCTGTACATGAACCCTGTCAGGGCACCGCAAAGAACAATGATGGTTTTCTGTCTGTATTTCAAATGTAGTGTAATATACAGGGTAACCCATGAATAGACGTCCAAAAAATTATTAGATAAGAAACCTCTCTTCAAGGGCTTCCCGAAACATCCCCATATTATGTTAAAAATAATAATAAGCGATACTTATTCATGACTCGTATAGGAGGTTCCTCTCTCTGGAGCCCTGGCTTGTAGCTCGGACCTTGTTTCCAATACCGTTGGGCTACAATTATTTATATTTTCAAATAGATATTATGTTCTTTTAAAAGAAATATTCTAAAATGTATTTGATCAATAAAATCATTTTATACATACCTAGATATATAACATTTGTGCTTTATTTTAGCTTCTTATCTTCCATAAACTCGTTAATAATATAATATTTTTGTTCTAAAAGTTTAAATTAAAATATGCACAGTGTTTTTGTGGATCTTAAATGTTCAGGTAACTTATTATATATTTGGATACTTCGGTATTCTGGGCTATTTTTATACATCTGTAGTCTAGGTGCTGGTAGAATTAATTTAGTTTTGCGGCACTCATTCTTATCAAAATTAAAGGGTTGTATATTCTTTTTAACAAATGTGGCTATAAAACTTTTGAGTAATTTACAACAAAAATGTTGACTACTAGTTACATAAAAATAGTGACAACATAACTACTGCTATTGGTAGTCAAACTCGGTTATGTTACAGTATAACAAAACTATTTTTTAAATATTAACCAACCAAATTATGTTGCATTTTACAAAGCCATTTATGTTGTGAACAGCAAAATAATTTTGTTCCTGATAGGCTACATCTTTTGTTATAAACTGTAGAACAGTTTGGTTAATTTTACTGAATGGTTTTGTTGTTATCAGACATTGGTGCCGATTCTCTTGTACACCGAACTAAACTAACTAAACTATCACTAAAATTCCTTACTTTTGACTATGAGAATCTCAAAGCTATTCTGCAAAATAAATTCTATAAATTTAAAAATAATTTTGACACATCTAAATCGAATTTGACAATCGTAACTCCACACGTGATACCTAATCACGTGAATCTTTTTAGAGCCGGAGGCGCGCAGGGGGGGCAGCCTCGACGTGTTTTATATGGATTTTTTACTTTTTGTATGGAAAATAAGAAAAAATATTATCTACATGTAGGGGTTTAAGGGTTTTATAGAGGGAGTCGAAAATTTCATTATTTTTGCGATTGGACACACCGTTTTCGAGATATAAGCAAAAGAAAAAAAAATATTCAGTACTGTTTTTGCATCTGAAGTCGAGGTGTTGGTGTGAATTTAAGTTCCCAATTTTATTCCACATGTTTTTAGTCGCGATTAAAAATAGTCAGATTTAGTTAGAAAATCTAAATTTTAGATAAAAAACGTCAAATTCAGAATAGCGAAATTGTCATTTTCACTAAACTAATATCTCAGTACTATCTTAGTGCTGCCAAACAAAAATATAGTTAAGTTGTGTAATTTTAGTCTATTTCAGAATGGAAAATCGTCGTTTGACAGGATTAAACTAAATTTTGGTGATTTTTAGTCTAGTTTAGAGACATTTCTGACAAGAGAATCGACACTATTATTTACCTATTATTAACCAAACTCCTTGAGTAATTACTTACCAATTATTTGTTTAAGCGCAGCTTCGCTGATATGTTATTTATAACATGATGTATTTTATTACTTGTAACCTTATTGTTGTTATACATTATGACAGGGACATCGACGCGAAAACTGTTACCATGGATTCAGTACATGATTTTGAACCTGTGTTGAAATTTTTCGTCGGTTATTTGATCAAAAATCAGCTGTTCCATACATTTTGACTTCCACTTTTCTATGAAACAGTAGATTTTATTTTTAATAACCGACAAAAAGTTTCGACGCTGCGGGTTTCAGAATCATGTACTGAATCCATGGTACCAGTTTTCGCGTCGATGTCCCTGCCACCTTGTATTATTATAGGGCGGTTAGGGGTTACTAGTTTGTAACCAAAATTATTAAATATAGTTTTGTAACAAATTCTAATAAAACTGTCTATACAATTAATTATGATTACAAACTAGAAGAGTAATAATTAAAACTATTAGATATAACAAAGAAAAAATTGTTTTTATTAATATTACATACATACATACATAAACTCACGCTTTCTTCTTATTAATATTAATGAACTACAAATGAACTCTCTGTGTTACATACAGTTTACCATTATGAGCAATATTTATTTGATTAGGTACATGTGATAATAAAGAATCATGAAACACACATGTATCGTTTCTTTGACTTCTGAATATTCTGATTGAAAACAATTCAAATGATAACCAATCAACCATCGAAAACAATGTACATTTATTTATTTGTTAACATAGGTAAATAAAGAAATGCAGATTTTATGATCTTCTTATACATTCCAAAATAATTCTGTTTTCTTTATACACAAACACTTGAATAACGGTCTTAAAAATAACATCACTAAAATCATGAAAGTCTCCATTAACATCATGGACAAGAATAGTTCAAAAAATTGTTTAAAACAGCTCGGCTCATAAGCAACAAATGTTCATCAAATTCTATTTTATAGTTTGGATCAAGATTTAGCAGAACACAAGTTATTACCACGGCGCGGGTAACATTGCATTGTTAGTATTATTGTTATGGGAGAAGATGTGTAAAAAAATATTATTGTTTGGTTTATATTCTGCTGTCCATTGTGGGCTGGCACCAACAACACAAACTAAAGATTGACCAGCAAAATATAAAGAATTTCCACGACGCAGCTTTTTCACATCTCAACAATACAATATTTCTCGACGGCATGAGAAGCCAAGTCAGAGGCCCATAGGCGGCTTTAAAACTCCCAGGTTAGTCGCTAACTATATGAAAAGAAGAAGAAGACAGTACTATAGTGCAAATCCTATTATAGTGGATTTGCCTTGACATAAAATAAATACTTACCTAATTTAAAATATTCCTGTAACATTAAGGGTAGTTGTCATCATCATTCATGACAGACTACTCTTATCCGACTACCATAATAAACGGCTACAGTTGAAGTCTCATGCAGATCGGATGTGTTCATCAAAAATGGTAGACTGGTCATAGTAACCATATCCATTTCTTCTTCATTATATTCTGCAAAATGAAAATTTAATTTAATAACAATACCTAGTAATTTGGTTTGTAAATGAGTAAAAAGCTAAATTGTAACAAAATGTCACGGATTCAGTACATGATTCTGAAACCCGCAGCGTCGAAACTTTTAGTCGGTTATTAAAAATAAAATCTGCTGTTTCATAGAAAAGTGGAAGTCAAAATGTATGGTACAGCTGATTTTTGATCAAATAACCGACGAAAAATTTCAACGTAGGTTCAGAATCATGTACTGAATCCATGGTAACAGTTTTCGCGTCGCTGTCCCTGCCATAATGTATAACAACAATAAGGTTACAAGTAATAAAATACATCATATTATAAATAACATATTAGTGAAGCTGCGCTTAAACAAATAATTGGTAAGTAATTACTTAATGTCTGATAGCAACAAAACCATTCAGTAAAATTAACCAAACTGTTCTACAGTTTATAACAAAAGATGTAGCCTATCAGGAACAAAATTATTTTGCTGTTCACAACATAAATGGTTTTGTAAAATGCTACATAATTTGGTTGGTTAATATTTAAAAAAATAGTTTTGTTATACTGTAACATAACCGAGTTTGACTACCAATAGCAGTAGTTATGTTGTCACTATTTTTATGTAACTAGTAGTCAAAATTTTTGTTATAAATTACTCAAAAGTTTTTTCAGTGTAGAATATAAATTGAGGGTAAAGTTAGGATGTAGCTCGCCGTCCAACAAGGACCAGGCCCGGGTCGACGCAGACGGCGCGTTGTGTTCCACGCGCGCCTCAAAGAGATGTCAGCAGAATTGACGGGGTCCGCTAGGGCTGATGCCTACCGGGGTTGCGAAGAAAACCGAAACGGAGATCGTAGCCCCCGGCAACAGGGCAACCGAAGGAACACGGGTGGGTTTTAGTCAGTAAGAGTCTGACATGCCCTCCCGCTCTGCCCAGAGAGGCAGAAGTTATAATAATAAATAATAATAAGGAAGAAGCTGGCAACACTGTGTCAACAAGACATCTCGTTTACCTAATTTTATAAAATATAATAATTCTGAAGCATTTTTACAAGAGTTTCCCCATACATACTACATTGAAACCAGAAAACCATATAAATTCAATAAAGAGATCTAATTCCACCAAAATGTAAAAGAACACTATTAAAAACTACCGAATCGGAGGTGACAAGACAGATGTCACCTCCGATAAAACAACATTAAACTAAAAATAAAATGAAGATGAAATGTTGACAAGATCGGCTGCACGCCTAGCACGCCCACCACCTCCGGACTCGCCGCTCAGCTCCGCCTCGTCGCCGCCGGTACCCAGCCCCACTGTGAGCGCTGTGACGACACCGGCCGCGGCAGTTGCGTCGAGCTCGAGCGACGAGTATTTCTCTCCGCCCACGACGCCACCACCTGCTCGTCGGCGGGGAGGACGCCGGCCGCCGGTCGGCTTAGGACCTCGAGGCCCACCGGCCTCTGATAGGGTCCCAGCTCCCGGCGGAAGTGTGCAGCGCATGAGATGGACACGATCCATTAACGAAAACGTCATGCGCTCATACTATGGGGCTACAGAGGGGGGAAATAACCTGACCGCGTACCGTGTTCGGATGCTCTCTCTTTTTCAGGCGCTTGAGCCAGCTGTCAACGTTTCGGCACAACGACTGTCGGATCAGGTGCGGGTCATCCAGCGTAATCATATGTTGGATGACACTGTACTTGATCGCCTGCGAAATGAAATGCGAAGTAGCCATGTCATCGCTCCCCCGTCGCAGAGTGTTATAGCACCAGCACAGGACACTACAAGCCAAGCTGACGAGAGGATTGATGACAGGGCTACAAACGTAAGTACCCAGTGCAATGAGGAATTGAGGAGTGCTTTGGAGGGTGCGATTCGGGAATATCGATTCATGTCGCCCGAACTTAGACCACGTTTACCTCGTTTGCCCATGCATAACAAAAATAGGGCGCTGGTGGCGGTTCTGGATTCGCAGTTGTCAAACTATTTTGATGACTGCGCAGACCTCACTGATACTCACTCAATTCTGTACTGCGCAGCTGTAGCGGCATGTCGTGTAGCTCACGTCAAATTTGCTAATGACTCAAGAGCTACACGACCGAAACCAGCCATGCCAGCTTGGCAGAGCAGAATTGAGCGCCGTATTGGTGGGGCCAGAGCCCTCATCGGCAAACTAATCTGCTTCAGGGAGGGCAATACTTGCCCTAGAGTGATGCGCTTTGTGAGGCGGGCGTTCTTAGGGACTAATATCTGCCCACAGGAATATATGGCCCGAGTCACAGAGCGCATCGACTTCCTGAAGCAGAAAGTGTATGCATGGGCAAACCGTATCCGTAGGTATAAGCGGCGAGTGGATCGATACACTCAGAATCGCACCTTCCAGAGAGATGAAAGGTGGGTTTATAGGGCTTGGGAGCGACCGAACCAAGGTGTGGCTGACACGCATCTGCCAGATGATGATGCCATGTGCTCTTTCTGGCGCAACATCTGGTCGGTGCCTGTCAGTCACACCGAAGGTGATTGGACTCGAGAAGTCGAGCGAGCCTGCGATCCAATACCAGAAATGGGGGCCATTACCATCTGTCCCCAAGATGTGGCTCGTGCAGTCCGTCCGTTGCCTAACTGGAAGTCTCCAGGGCCGGACGGGCTGCACAATTTCTGGATTAAATGGTTTGTAAGATCGCACGCTCGCTTGGCGGCTCAGTACCAGACTGCTTTAGAGTCTGGTTCGCTACCCCAGTTCCTAACGACAGGAGTTACCCACCTGCTCCATAAATCTGGTAGCACCGCGGAACCCAAAAATTATAGGCCGATCACGTGTTTACCGACGGTCTATAAAGTTCTTACATCCATTTTGAGAGCTAAAATTAACAAACATATAGACACCAACTCCATCATGTCTGCCTCTCAAAATGGATGTAGGAATGGGTCCCGCGGTACTAAGGAGCAACTCCTCATTGATATGGCCATTAGCCAACAAGTTCGCCGTTCCCGAAAGGATCTGTCGACATGCTGGATAGACTATAAGAAGGCCTATGACTCGGTGCCACATACATGGCTCATGAGGGTGCTGGAGTTGTATAAAGTAGATACAACTCTGCGCACCTTCCTGATGTCGTGTATGGGGCAATGGAGGACGGTCCTTCGCTATCCAGGATGTCGAAATATCCAGAGGAATAGTGAGCCGATAAGGATTGAGCGAGGTATATTCCAGGGAGATAGTTTGAGTCCGCTCTGGTTCTGCTTAGCCCTGAATCCTCTAAGCACACTGCTGGAGAATTCAGGTCTTCGCTATCGGCTGAGGAGAGGTGGTCAGGTTATATCTCACCTCCTCTACATGGATGACCTAAAACTCTTTGCCCCCAACAATTTGCAACTGATGGAGCTACTGAAAGTAACTGAAACTTTCAGTAGCGCCATCAGGATGGAATTTGGTGTGGATAAATGTGCGGTCATGCATGTAAAGTGAGGGGAGATTGTGGAATCCGCGGGAACCCAACTCTCGGATTCCACAAACCTTAGAGCCCTCTCCACATCCGAAACCTATAAGTATTTGGGTATGTCGGAAGCGTTGGGCATCAATGTTACTGACATGAAGCAATCGTTGAAGGAGCGCTTCTTTGGCCGCCTGAAGAAAGTATTTAATAGTCTTCTATCAGGCGGAAACAAGGTGCGCACCTTCAACGGCTGGGTCATGCCGGTTTTGATGTACTCTTTCGGCATACTCAAATGGACTCAGACCGAACTCGACGCCCTGGATAGGAGGGTCCGTACGCTGCTAACTGCATTTCGAATGCATCACCCACGGTCATCGGTAATGAGACTGTATGTCCCGCGAAAATGTGGAGGTCGAGGCTTTTTAAACGCTAAGACACTCCACAATCGCGAGATATGCAGTCTCAGGGAATATTTCCTAGAAACCGACGTGGGGATGCATCGAGATGTGGTTGCGATAGACAAGGGCCTTACCCCGCTCTCCTTGGCTAAAGAGAACTGGCGCAAGCCTATAGTGCTTGACACTAACGACCGCAGGGAGATATGGCAGAGCAAGGAGCTTCACGGGCGCTACTACCGGGCCCTGCATGGGCCCGATGTAGACTTACTAGCGTCCGTAGCCTGGCTGCGCTTTGGTGACCTCTTTGGGGAAACCGAAGGTTTTGTCTGTGCAATTATGGACGAAGTTATGATGACGAACAATTATCGGAGATTTATTGTGAAGGACGGCACGGTTGACATCTGTCGGGCATGCCACCGTCCGGGAGAATCAATCCGACATATTATCTCCGGGTGTTCTCGTCTAGCTAACGAAGAGTACTTGCATAGACATAACCTTGTAGCCAGGATTATCCATCAGCAACTTGCCCTGAAATACAGCCTTGTGGTATCGGAAGTGCCGTACTACAGGTATGTGCCCGACCCAGTTCTCGAAAATGGAAATATCACATTGTACTGGGATCGATCCATCATCACTGACAGGACTATTGCTGCCAATAAGCCTGATATAGTGGTGGTGGATCGAGGAGAGCGGCGCGCAATGATTATTGACATAACGGTCCCGCATGACGGAAACCTCGTGAAAGCCGAAAAAGATAAACAAATCAAGTATCTTGACTTGGCTCGCGAGGTTGTCGACATGTGGGATGTGGACTCAGCAATCATTGTGCCGATAGTCGTATCAGCCAATGGCTTAATTGCCAAGAGCCTCGACCAACACCTAAGGAGGCTCTCGTTGGGCAGCTGGATTAAGGGCTTGATTCAGAAAGCGGTACTCCTGGACACGGCTCGCATCGTTAGGAGGTTCCTCTCTCTGGAGCCCTGACCGCCGGTAGCTTGGACCCTGTTCCCGATACCGGTGGGACACTATTTTTTATATTTTTAAATGTTTTTATATTATTTTATTCTAATATTTAAAAATATAATTTATATGTAAATAATGAAATAAAGGAAAATAATAATAATATTTATTCAGTATTAAAAATTGGTAAAATATTAACATAAAATCTTAGAAATAATTTACAAAGGTATTATAATGTTAGATGCCTGTACTAGGATAAACCTGTATCACAGGCGGCATGAGTTCACACTTTATGGTACTTGTAGGACAATAAAATTCATAACAATATTTAATATTAAAAGTCTTGAAATAATGACAAAATGTAATAACTTAATTCATTATTTTATACCTAGTTTACTTAAATACTATTTACCTTAATGATAAAAAAAAAACAAAAAAAAAAAAAGTCTCGAAATACGTCATTTCTTATTTAGTTTGCGTAAAATAGTTTCTTGCACTTTATAACCTAGTTAAAACACATGATATGATTTTGCGTCAGCAGAATTTGTAAGTGGGTTAAAAACGATGTTGCACAAAATTAAATAACATTCGAGGCTATATGTATTTTCGATTTTACTGCGGGCGATTAATGTGTATTTTGTTAAGTCAGCAGTAGGCATTAAACGGTAGTCTGGACTTGAGTATGACGCTCTAGGCGCCCTCGTAGTCGATAGAGTTGATGTACCTGTACTCCGCTATTTTCCTAGCAGGGCAATCAGCGTCTCCCGTTTTATGGTTATTGGGCTTTTTAAAGCGTGAGCAAGTTGCACATTTCGGTGTGTCAGCTTTCTTCGCGCATTCTGACAACGAGTGTCCTTCTTCTCCGCAGTGACCACACGTAGATTTCAGCTCTCTGCATGTTTTTGCTGCATGACCATATTGTTGGCATTTATAGCATCTGGTAACCAGGGTGAAGTCCCTGACAGGGCAGGACGTCCAATTAATAAAAAGCCTTGTTTCGGATAATAGGGCTTTATGTATATTCGCTGTTACTTCAATGACGTAGTTACAGGTCAACACATCTTTCTTCCCAGATTTGTGGCTTAATTTAACCATGCTCAAAAAGGACTCCATTGTCATCGCTGGAAACTTGTCGGCTACGTTCTGTTCGTAAATGCACCTGAAGACTTCAGTTTCAGCCATAGTAGTCGGCACACCTACAACCACGATCCTAGGTTTGCGCCTGTTGGGTTCGTCGGCGGTAAGTCCGGATGTAGAGAGCTGGACTGCGTGCTTGAGTATATCAGCGTCGTGCTCCGTCTCTGTTATATCATGCTCACTCAAATGTTTTGCTGATGGTGGCGCGTGTGTAGGATCATTTAGCTCCCTTCAAAATGGTTGAGCTGAATGGTGCTAATCCATGCGTCATGTTCGTGAACGGGTGCCGTCAGTTGGGACTGGTCATCTCTTAGCTGCCAGGGCTTATTTTTAATTTATTTTAATTGTTATTTGTTTTATCTTTTTATTACGGACTCTTCTAACGTGTACATCTTTCTACATTGTTCTCACATGTATAATTTCAACATGAATGATGTAACAATTTTTATTTAAAAGAGTGTCCGTGGAGTTTCTTGCCCGTTCTTTTCCACAGGTACCTACCTACTACGCTTCGGAATGGGTAACTAGCTTCATATTTCTGACTGACCGATTCCTTGACAATTCAAAAGTGCTTGTAAATGGTTTAATTGAAATAAATGCTTTGAGTTTGAGTTTATTTGATAATTTCCAACCCAAAAAAAAAGGGTAACTTTAGGATTTTTCTCTTGATGAAGTGGGGTTTGCAGCTATCTCTAGGTTTTATGTGATAAATTATTCGTTGACATTTCTTTTGGGCAATAAATAAGTCTTTAGCATCTACACCGTGGTTACGTAGCCATGCGTAGGCATACGCATAGTATACATTAAGGGTAGTCTTTTTTGTGTTTGATTTGAGCACACTATTTGCACATAGGGTTGCCAGGTCGCCAAACCTAATAGCCGGACAGACCAGCCAGTTTGGCCGGACATTTGGGTAAAAAGGCCGGACACCCTACATTATTATGGATTTTGTGTCTCAGTATTAATAGGTACGACAAAAAATTGCATGTAAAATCAAGCTTGTTTGATTATTACCATAAATCTTCTTAAATTCTAATGATAGGCAATTTTATTGCACAAATAAGTCTTATTTACCTGCTATTACTTGCCAGAGTAAAATAAAATAAAAAAAAACAATTTAAATAAAATAAAACTTCTTCTCTTCAAGTTAAACAATAAAAATAATTATTCACATTTTTGGTTGGCAGAAACCTGCTTTAAAAGCTCAGTTTCTTTCAAAATGCAGTTGTAAAAATCCTTACACGTCAAATGTTTTAAATTAAATTCTACAACATTATTTTAGCTACAGTGTCAACATTAATCTGTAGCGTTCTTTTGACCATTGCTGACCTATCAAGGAAAAAACTCTTTCAACGTTTGCGTTATGTCCTCATGTCCTGGGATCGCAAAGTATAGAGCGGGCGGCAGCGTGGTGCAGGGGGGTTGGGCGGGACTGCGGACTGCGGGAGTAGGGGTTTCGAATACCGGATTTTTCAATACCCTACAGAAAATTTCCAATACCGGGATCCCGGGATCCCGGTATTGGAAATTTTCTGTCATAAATTATCTATAATTTCTATAAAATTTAAATTTTAGAATTTAGAATTCACTCTATTTTTTTTACTCAATATTGGTTTTTTATTCAACAACTAAAAAATTTCACAAATAAATAATAAAACACTGTTTTTAAACTTTTTTTTTTTTGCAAAAATAACCTGACACATAGTATGAGAAAAGTACCTAGATAAAATACATACATACATAAACTCACGCCTTCTTCCCATGGGGGTAGGCAGAAACTACAGAACGCCACCTGCTACGATCCTTACATAGTCCTTTTGCCTCGTTTACGTTCATACATCTGGTCATACACGCACGCCGGTTGCGAGTACTACGCACCTGGCCTTTCTGAAGAACATCACCAATAAGGTCAGTATATGTCCTCCTAGGGCGATAAAATAAAACGTTTAAATTTCAATAATCAGTATCTAAGTAATTACAATTTAGCGGATAGATCGCTAAATTGTTATTACTTATCTTTATGTTTTTATAAAATAAATCTCTTTAAAATCAACATACAATATTGTTTACTAAAATCACATTAAAATCAGTTAAAACTCATGGTGCTTTTAAGGCTTTTTCTTCCTGACTTACTACTGAGTGGAACATAGTACCTTGAGCTATAAAGTAATATCATGCATATAATTTCTTTATAATCAACAAATAAACATGTTTTTTTCTTCAAATTATTATATCAAATAAATCAGTCAAAAATTCATAATTGTTTCGGCTTTTTCTTCCTAAAATAAGTTCGTAGGAAGGAAAGAGCATCTAAACTTTTATCTGAGAGTGAGCTTCTTAAACGGTTGCACAAATATGTAACCGAGGAACTAACTAACTGTCTTAATAAACCACGCGATCATTCAAATACGCCGTTTTTTAAACTTACCCAGATAAAAAATTGATTGGAAATATAATGTATAATAAAAGAAATTGTTTCACAGAGGTCTTCGTTGTTAATTGTTTCAGTGTCTACTGATAATAAAATAAAATCACCAATACCGGTATCCCGGTATTGGACATTTCAATACTGGTATTGAAAAAGGTCAAAAAATGTCCGGGATACCGGTATTGGAAGCCCTATGCGGGAGCGACCGACAGTCGACTCGAGTGCGCTCGACCACGCTCGGCGCTCGCTCGTTTGCCAAATGTAAAAAGCCTAACAAAAGCCGGACAAGCCGGCCACCGTTTATTTTGACCGGACGCACGGCAACCCTATTTGCACACTAGGCCATATGAAAATTGTGATAGTTTTGTTTTAATTTTCTCTACGTGTTTTTTCCAATTTAAATGAGTGTCCATACCATATCAAAATATCTAGGCGTCATAATTGACACAAACCTGAATTTCCGCAAACATCGATTTATTATGCACCAGAGTGCGTAAACTAATATACATTTTTAAAAATTTACGTAGCATTGCTGACTTTAAATGAATTAGACAGGTTTATTTGGTTTCGTGTCAATCTATTATTACCTACTGCATAACGTCCTGGGGTGGTGCCGCTAAATCAATTTTTATAATAGAAGCTAAAATAAAAAAGAAGACATAAAATTTTCAATGACTTAAACAGTAACTATTTGGGTATATTATTTTACAACTAGATTATGTAAGATATTATGTTTAAATAAATTAACGAATAATATTAAAGTAGACAAAGTATTACTAATTTGGTAAAGGAAGAGACTTAATATAGAGTATAGATTTAAGATAGAGTATGTAGATATGAATTTTATTTTAAAATTTCTAGTAGTTTTTCCGTGTCTGCATAATTGAGTATTGCCAAATATTCTTGTACAAGTAAGTTACACTTATTATAACTTAAACTATAAATCTTTAGGACTCTGTTAAACTGGTTATACAAGTAGGGTCCTAAGAATAAATAAAATCGATTAGTAAAAGCATGTTTAGTCTGAGAGTTAGTACAAACCAAATCTTTCCTTCTCCTATCTGAAGGTACTGGGTTAAAATAAAGTTCAGTGTGTTGTAATAAAACTACATTCAAAATAAATAATTGACGTACTGTTAGCACTTTACATGCCATATAAAGCTGGTGTGTAGGAAATCTAAATGGACGAAAAGTAGCAACCTTTAAAACTGCTCTTTGGGCGCGTTCTAGGTGCAGTAAAATTGATTTAGCGGCACCACCCCAGGACGTTATACAGTAGGTAATAATAGATTGACACAAAACTAAATAAACCTGTCTAATTAATTTAAAGTCGGCAATGGCACGTAAATTTTTAAAAATGTATATTAGTTTACGCACTCTGGTGCATAATAAATCGATGTGTTTGCGGAAATTCAGGTTTGTGTCAATTGTGACGCCTAGATATTTGATATGGTCGGTTTTGGCTAAAGTGGGACAAGTGCATGCAATGTCAGCATAATGTAAATTACAATTGTTATGCGCTTGAATGTTTGGATTAGTAAGCGTTGGATTAGTGTTTCTCATTGTAAATAATAGGTACTTGGTTTTTTCTGTATTTAATGTTAAGAGATTTTTATGGAGCCAATTAGACACAGTATTAAACCCATTCTGTGCTACTTCATAAACCTCATCCTTTGATTTAGCTGCGAACAGTAGAGCTGTGTCATCCGCATATGACATAATTACACCCTTTTGAAGTGTCAAATTGCACAGGTCATTTATATAAATTAAAAACAAAGTAGGACCCAAAATACTGCCTTGTGGGATTCCATAACAGCTATTCTCAAGATCAGAACTCATGTACTGACCTATTTTTACACACTGATGGCGGCCGCTAAGGTAATCAGTTAATAGTTGCAATTGTACTCCTCTTATTCCCAGCATTTCCAGCTTGTACAAAAGCAAAGTACAAGAAATTGTGTCAAAAGCCTTAGCAAGGTCTAAAAATATCCCTATGGTGTGCATGCCATTATCCAGGTTTGTGCTTACAAAATTAGTCAGATGGTGAACAGCTTGGCTTGTTGATCTTTTCGGCCTAAAACCAAATTGATGATCAGAGAGTAATTTATTACTTTCAAGATATTTTACTAATCTACTGTTTATAATTTTTTCCAAAATCTTTGAGAGGCCTGTTAAAACTGAAATTGGCCTGTAATTATTCACACAATTTTTGTGTCCAGCTTTAAACACGGGGGTGACTATAGCTTTTTTAAGCAATTTAGGAAATATTCCTTTTGTTAAACATAAATGAAAAATGTGAGTCAAGGGCAGTTGCGTCAATTAATATAATTGTCTTCTGCATATTTACGTGCTGGGCAATTTAAATCTCCAGTTGGATGATCATTTTTCCTCTTGAAGCGTTTGCAGGTCGCACATTGAGGCGGAGAACCTTTATTACTGCATTCCTTAAATTAATGTCCTGTTTCGCCACAGAGGTTGCAAGTAGGGCTCGTTTCTCTACAAAATTTGGCTGCGTGTCCGAACTGCTGGCAGTTAAAACACCTAGTTACGATAGTGAAATCTCTCACTGGACACGATGTCCAATTTATGAAAATTCGGCCTTGATCCATCATAATTTTCCTGATATTAGCAGGAACTTGCAATATGTAGTTGCAAGTAGGACGATTTTTCTTTCCTGACTTATGGCTCAATTTTATATTTTCTAAAAAGGTCTCACGAGTAATGTTAGGCAATTTTTCTGTCAAGTTTTGGACGTAAATGCAATCAAATACCTCTTTTTCAGTCAGGGCTACGGGGACACCAATGACAGCAATCCTAGGGCGACGTTTGGAAGGTTCTTCAACTGTAAGGCCTGAGGAAAGTAGTTTCTGTGAGCTTTTTAATTTATGAATGTCGTCTTTGTTATCCGTCCTAATGATGACGCCTCCGTTTCTAGTTTTACTTAGACCGCGAACATGGAGTTTTAATTCCTCAGGCGAGATAATTTTTTGTACCAAAGACTTGGTGTCGTCACTGGTTTTGGTTTTATCGCTGGGATATATAGCGACCGAACTGAGATTTGCTGGGCTAATAAATTTGTCAGAGCCTTTCATCACAATGTTAGCATAAGAAGTATTTTCTGGTGCGGTTCGGCTCATCTTCGTTTCCACGACTTCTTTGAACTGGCAAAGGGATTCCGCAACATTCTGCTGCACTTGAAGGTGCTGGATGGTTGAGTGCGCCTGGATAGACTTCTGCTTCAGGGATTGGTACAGTACGGCCATCTGAGACGTCCCATGGTTGACTTTCCGACAGAGATTGGTGACACGAAGTTTTTGGTCGGAATTCATTTTTCCCTCGGCCACAATCGTGCAAATTTCGTTCAAAACTGTGTCGATGGATCCAAGCCATCTCTGAATCTGCGACGTAGAGACGACTTCAGTCGGTAGTTCGTTCTCCGTGGTTGCTGGCGGCGCTGGTTCTCTTGTCTGACTTTGATCGGCAGGCGATGGCGTCGGTGGGGGACTTCGTCGTACCAATTGGCTACGGCCAAAGGGGCTATCTCCTGGGTTAGACATAGTACTAACGCCGAAAACGCTGATTGTCTATAAAACTATTTTGGTCATCTTTCACAACGAACAAATTGTTAGTCACACTCGTCACTTGCACAATAAACTGACTCCGCAATTATTGTAATAACATTATTCGTAATTACTTATCAATATCGTTATAATCAACACAAAAAACACGTCCGCTTAGTCTCGCGGCAAAATGTTATATCAAAATAGTCCTGTCAGTGATGATAGATCGATCCCAATACAACGTGATATTGCCATTTTCGAGGACTGGGTCGGGCACATATCTATAGTACGGTACTTCCGATTCCACAAGACTGTATTTCAGAGCAAGTTGCTGGTGGATAATCCTGGCTATAAGGTTGTGCCTATGCAATCTGATTGATTCTCCGGGACGGTGGCATGCCCGACAGATATCAACCGTGCCGTCCTTCACAATATATTTCCGGTAGTTGTTCGTTATCATAACTTCGTCCATAATCGCAAAGACAAAACCTTCGGTTTCCCCAAAGAGGTCACCGAATCGCAACCAGGATACGGACGCTAACAGGTCTACATCGGGCCCATGTAAGACCCGGTAAAAGCGCCCGTAAAGCTCTTTGCTCTGCCATACCTCCCTGCGGTCATTAGTATCTAATACTATAGGTTTGCGCCAGTTCTCGTTAGCCAAGGATAGCGGGGTGAGGCCTTTGTCTACTGAGACCACATCTCGGTGCATCCCCACGTCGGTTTCTAGGAAGTATTCCCTGAGACTGCATACCTCACGGTTGTGCAGGGTCTTGGCATTTAAGAAGCCTCGGCCTCCGCACTTCCGTGGAATATACAGTCTCATCACCGATGAGCGTGGGTGATGCATTCGATTAGCGGTCAGCAGTGTGCGGACCCTCCTATCCAGGGCGTCAAGTTCCGTCTGAGTCCATTTGAGTATGCCGAAAGAGTACATCAAAACTGGCATGACCCAACCGTTGAAGGCGCGCACCTTGTTTCCGCCTGATAAAAGACTATTTAAAACTTTATTCAGACGGCTAAAGAAGCGCTCCTTCAGCGATTGCTTCATGTCAGCAGCGTTGATACCTAAAGCTTCCGACATACCCAAATACTTGTAGGTTTCGGTCGAGGAGAGGGATCTTAGGTGTATGGAATCCGAGAGGTGGGTTCCCACGGATTCCACAATCTTCCCTCGCCTTACATGCATGACCGCACATTTGTCCACACCAAATTCCATCCTGATGGCGCCCCTGAAAGTTTCAGTTACCTTCAGTAGCTCCAGCAATTGCAAATTGTTGTGGGCAAAGAGTTACAAGTCATCCATGTAAAGGAGGTGAGATATAACCTGACCACCTCTTCTCAATCGGTAACCTAGCCTTGAATCTTCTAGCAGTGTGCTTAGAGGATTCAAGGCTAGGCAGAACCAAAATGGGCTCAAACTGTCGCCCTGAAATATACCTCGTTCTATCCTTATCGGCTCGCTATTCCTCTGGGTATGTCGACATCCTGGATAGCGAAGAACCGTCCTCCATTGCCCCATACATGACATCAGGAAGGCGCGTAGAGTTGCATCTACTTTATACAATTCCAGCACCCTCATGAGCCATGTATGTGGCACCGAGTCATAGGCCTTCATATAATCTATCCAACATGTCGACAAATCCCTTCGGGAACGACGAACCTGTTGGCTAATGGTCATATCGATGAGGAGCAGCTCCTTAGTACCACGGGACCCGTTCCTACATCCATTTTGAGAGGCAGAAATGATGGAGTTGGTGTCTATATGTTTGTTAATTTTAGCTCTCAAAATGGATGTAAAAACTTTATAGACCGTCGGTAAACAAGTAATCGGCCTATAATTTTTGGGTTCCGCAGTACTACCTGATTTATGGAGCAGGCGGGTTATTCCTGTCGTTAGGAACTGGGGCAGCGACCCTGACTCTAAGGCTGACTGGAACTGGGATGCCAATCGAGCGTGCGACCTTTTGAACCACTTTATCCAAAAGTTGTGCAGCCCATCCGGCGTCGGAGATTTCCAGTTAGGCAACGGACGGACTGCACGAGCTACATCTTGGGGGCTGATGGTAAGTGCCCCCATTTCTGATATTTGGTCGCACGCTTGCTCGATCTCCCTAGTCCAATATCCTTCGGTGTGATTGTAGGCGCCGACCAGATGCTTCGCCAGAACGAACACATGGCGTCATCATCTGGCAGACGCGTGTCAATTACACCTTGATCCGGTCGCTCCCAAGCCCTGTAAACCCACCTTTCATCGCTCTGGAATGTGCGATTCTGAGTGTACCGCTCCACTCTCCGCCTGTATCGTCGAATACGGTTTGCCCATGCACAGATCTTCTGCTTCAGAAAGTCGATACTCTCTGTGACGCGGGTCAAATAATCTTGAGAACTAATTTCAATTCCCGAGAACGCCCGCTTCACAAAGCGCATCATTCTATGGCGAGTATTGCCCTCCCTGAAGCAGATTAGCTTGCCGATGAGTACTCTAGCCTCACCGATACGACGCTCAATCCTGCACTGCCAAGCTGGTACAGCTGGTTTTGGTCGTGGAGCTCTGTCACTGTCGGGAAATTTAACTTGAGCTACACGACAGGCTGCTACAGCTGCACAGTACAAGATCGAGTGGGTATCGGTGAGGTCTTTGCTGCCGTCAAAACAGTTTGACAGCAGCGAGTCTAAAGTACACACCAGCGCCTAGTTTTTCTTGTGCATGGGCAAACGAGTTAGTTGTGGTCTAAGTCCAGGCGGAATAGAACGGTACTCCCGAAAAGCATTCTCCAAAGCGCTCCTCAATCGTGTATTGCATTGGGAAGTCACGGATATAACCCCGTCATCATCCTCTTCATCACCGCGGTCGGGTCGCGGTGAAGAACTGGGTAAATTTTGCAATTGCACCGCGACCATTGGCGAAGCAGGTGTAACATAGTTATCAAGTACGGCGTCATCCAGCTAGTTACGCTGGATGACCCGCACCTGATCCGACAGTCGTTGTGCCGACACGTTGATAGCTGGCTCAAGCACCTGAAACAGAGAGAGCATCCGACCACGGTACGCAGTCAGGTTACTTCCCCCCTCTGTAGCCCCAAAGTATGCGCGCATGGCATTTTCGTTGACAGTTTGTGTCCACTTCATGCGCCGCACACTTCCACCGGGAGCGGGGACCCTATCAGAGGCCGGTGGGCCTCGGAGTCTTAAGCTGGCCGGTGGTCGGCCTCTTCCGCGCCGACGTGCTGGTGGTGGTGTCGTCGGCGGCGAGAAGTAGTCGTCGCTCGAGTTCGACGCAACTGCAGCGGCCGGTATCACTGAACTCACGTCTGGAGCAGGATCCGGCAAGTGCGAGGCGGAGCTGAGTGACGATCCCGAAGATGTTGGGTGTGTGTTTTCAATCAATCGTCGTGCCCGACTTCGCGTCAACATTGTACTATTCTCCGTCTATAATTATTTTCCTAGGTCGATCTTTAGGTTTTGCTGCCCATTTTGGTGTCTTCTGGAGCACATGTTGTATTATATTTGATGTGTAAAAATCAAAGAAATAGGTAAAAATACTATAAATATAAAACGGAGAAAAAAATTCATGACAGTCGGCTTGACAGTCGGGCCACAATTTATTTATTTCGTTTATTTATTTTCTTTCATATATAATTATATTTTTAAATATTTCGTTTTCTTAGAAGATATAAAAAAAACATTTAAAAATATAAAAAATACAAGTCCGCCGGTATCGGGAGCAGGATCCAAGCTACCGGTGGTTAGGGTTGCAGAGACAGGAACCTCCTCACAATGCGAGCCGTATCGAGGAGTGTCGTGTGTAGACACACCTTTATATTATTAATTAGTATATAACATGTAACATTATTTTAATAAAGACAGTATTTACTCATCATTCGCCTGGGTATCATTTCGCTCCAGTTCCCAACATCACATGGCGACCGTGACGTAAGAGTCCCCTGGACTGTTTAGAATTCCTTCTCCGTATAAGGATATCGGTCCACGATGAACCGCAAGTATAGTCGTAAACTAAGTCTTGTGAGAAACAGTGCTTTTTGTGGCATCAATAATTATCATGGGGAAAAGTCAGAGTAAGGAAGAAGTTATTATAGCTCAAACAGCTTCTGGCGGTAATAACAACGCAGATTTGGAGCAGCTAAAGTACCATATCAGTACAACGAATGTGGTTTTGTCGGTGATTTTGTTGTTGCTGTTGCTGGGATTCCTGTACCTTATAGTCAGGATTTACAAGAACTGTCACACCAAGTGGATGACCAATGAAATAAATCGACACGCTTTGCGAAGATCAATTTCATACTTCCGGCGAGACCCAAAAGTTGCTATGGGAACGGAGAACGTATAGCAGAAAATTTCAGAAGGATCAAACTATTTGATAAGGCATGGACAACGACACGTAACATAAAAATACAAATTGGACGACATATTTGGCGATATATTCATGAGTATGAGCTTGATGTAAGAAGACAATAGCATGCAGATACCATCCTTCAAGCAGCGAAGTGAAGGAAAATAAAAAAGTGAAGTGGTTACGTTAAAATAAAGCGTGTGATTACCTATTTTACAACCGTGCAAGTGCCCGCAATTTATAAAGTCATTAGCTCGGTTCGACAGCATCCAAAAGTGGAACTTTAGACATTATTAATTAACCCTAAATAGAGAAATCTCGTGGACACTTAAACTATTAATACAGCTAGATAAGTGTATCAAATATGACTAAATAGCAATAACTAAAATGAACCCGCATTGTGTATGTATGTACGTAAATAAGAGTACCTAATAAGTAAATATAAGTAAATAAAAGACGCTTCATGTTAGTAAAGGCTAAGATACTATATAATTACGACATATGGCTCAAGAGCTATCAGATTTACTTGTAAAGATAAAAGAATTGAGAACATATTTAGTGAAGATCGGTTCCACGAGGCGAGTAGGTAGAATAATAGAAATAAAGGTACGAGAAGCTAACCATTTGTATGAAGAATATCAAAGTACTTTAGGAAAATTAGAAGCAATTAAAGGTAGCATTAAAGAACAAGAATATGTGTTTGTAAAAAAAAATTGTGAACAATTTAACATAATATATAAGGAAATATTAAGTTTGTGTTCTGTGAAAACTGAGGAAAGCCAAAAGATGGCCAAGTTTGATTTAAAGATAGCTTTGAATTTATTGCCTGTTTCAGCTGACGATGAATCCAGTATTAATCGTCTTATAGATGGTATTGAATATTATAGCTCAGAGCTCGACGACGACTCCCAGAAAAGGTTAGTAAACTTTGTTTTAAAAAATAGACTAACTCGGGGCGCGAAATTGAAATTATCCCCTAATTATTCTAGTACTGATGCACTTATTAATGATATGAAAATTCAGCTGTTACCGAAAAAATCGGCGACTGCTATTCAACGCAAACTGCAATGTTTTAAACAGGATAATCAGTCAATTGATGAGTTTGGTAATAAAATTACAGAATTGTTCGTAGACCTGACCATTTCTCAGTCGGAAGGTAAGGACCATGCATACAAGGTTTTACGTCCACTGAACGAAAAACTCGCTATAAAATGTATTGCAGATGGATTGAGAAATCGTAGACTCAGTACAGTTATCACAGCAAGGAACTATACCTCGTTAAAGGATGCCATCCAAGCGGCTTTAGATGAAGAAATACCACGACCCACCGATCCTGAAGTTTTGTATTTCAATCGCAATAACTATCATAATAACAATTACAGGGGTTTCGGGAATCGTCGAGCCAGTATGAGAGCCAGAGGTATGTCACAGGCAGCTGCGGAAGAGCAGAACAGCGAGAACTTTGGTTACCAGCAGGGTACAGGGCGCGGTTGGCGAGGTCAACGGAACTCAGCGCGCGGTGCAAGGCGGTCATTCTTCAGGAGCAGAGGTAGATCTAATTATAGCCGCCAAGCACAATTACATACTTTGACAAACTCAGACCCGACTTCTTTACAGACCACCGAAGCTTCTTTGCAAACGACCGAATCTTATTTGCCATCCGACGAAAATAATGAGTTTTTTCGTCACTAAAAGAGCAATTCTTTTTACAAATAACAATTCTAGTACTATTTATTTAAATGGTCGTAATGATTACCCATATAATTGGTTAATTGACACCGGTGCCTCCATTTCGGCAATTAAATATAAACATGTAATGAAACAAAACATTCCAATCCATAAACAGAACATTGACGTATTTGGAATGGGAGGCAAAGTTCAATCTATTGGATATGTTTATCTAGATTTGAGTTCTAAGAATCAGATACTGAAACATAAATTCTATGTTTTTAATTCCTTGCCTTGTAAGACCAGTGGCATAATAGGGCATGACTTCTTAAACAAATACAAATCAATACTAAACTTAGGTAACAATACTTTGTTGCTGTGGAATAATAATGTTGAAATTTCTTTTCCATTGTGTTTTCCACGTAAACATATAAATATACCCGCGAGGTGTGAATCAATACATTTCATTAGTGTTCAGCCGAGGTATGCATTTGAAGAAATAGTTATTTGTGCATCAGAACTGCAAAATGGAGTTTTTATAGCTAGCGCATTAGTTAAACTCAAAAACGGAAAGGTACCGATCCGAGTCCTTAACACAACGGATAATGATTTAACTTTAGATGAAATTAATCCTATAATACAAAAATCTTCGGAATATAATATTTGTTCTTTTGAGAAAACAATTAGTAACGCGGAACGGGTCAAAAAACTGTTTTCTACTCTAGATATCAAGCACCTTAACAAAGAGGAACAATTATCGATAGAAAAAATTTGTGCGAAGTACTCCGACATTTTTTGTCTAGCAGGGGACAAAATGACGACAACAGACTTATATACACACAAAATTAACTTGAAACCTAACGTAGCTCCGGTATATTCAAAGCCATATAGACTTCCATACTCACAGAAAGGAGAAGTAAACAAACAAATAGAAAATTTACTTCAGCAAGGTATTATAGAAAAATGTAACAGCGAATGGTCAAGCCCAGTTTTACTGGTACCCAAAAAACCAGACTCAGCTGGGAATAAAAAATGGCGTTTAGTTGTTGATTATCGCAAACTTAACAGCTGCATTCAAGATGATAAGTTTCCTCTACCAAATATAAATGAAATATTAGACTCTTTATCGGGTTGTATTTACTTTAGCCATTTAGATTTGAACCAGGGTTTCTATAATGTTGATCTACACGAAGACAGCCGCAAATACACAGCATTTGCTTCAGGGCAATACCAGATGACGCGTATGCCCATGGGTTTAAAAACCAGCCCCAGTTCTTTCTCACGCATGATGACAATGGCTATGGCCGGTCTAACATATGAAAAGTGCTTAGTATATCTCGATGACTTGATAGTCCTTGGAAAGTCTCTTTCTCATCACAATAAAAACCTCATAGACATATTTGATCGCTTACGCAAAGTTAATTTAAAACTAAACCCTACAAAATGCAATTTTCTAAGGAAAGAGATACTATATTTAGGCCATGTAGTATCTAGTGAAGGTGTACTGCCAGACCCCGCAAAAACAAGTGTTATTAGGGATTACCCAATTCCCAAAAATGTAGACGATGTAAAACGTTTTGTCGCTTTTGCGAACTACTATCGTAAATTTATTCCAAATTTTGCAGATAAAGCTTATTATCTTAATTTATTGTGTAAGAAAAATGTAACATTTAATTGGGATGACAACTGTCAGAAATCATTTGACATACTAAAACAGACTATGATAACACCACCAATACTGCAATATCCTAATTTTTCACTAGACAATAAATTCACATTACAAACAGACGCATCAGGCTATGCAGTTGGAGCTATTTTATCAAATGCGGATGGGCGCCCAGTTGCTTATGCTAGCAGAGGCCTAAATAAATCAGAGAAAAACTACCCCACCATAGAAAAGGAACTATTAGCTATAGTGTGGGGGGTGAAACATTTTAGACCGTATTTATTTGGCCGTTATTTTAAAATTAAAACTGATCACAAACCATTGATTTACTTGTTTAATCTCAAAGATCCATCCAGCAGACTACTTAAATTTAAATTGATACTTGAGGAATACGATTACGAAATTGAATACGTCAAAGGTCGAGACAATGCAGCTGCGGACGCACTGTCTCGATTAACTTCCAAAGATTTGCAGGACATGAACAATAATTTATGTGTTATGACACGGGCGCAGAAACTAAAACTGAATGCCAACCCATCAACAGGCGAGGCAACACGGTCAAGCGATTATTTTGAAAAACCAAAAGTTGTTGAGACACAGAATAGACCAAAAGAAGTGGTTGAATTAAGATTTATAGACAATTCAGGGTTAGGAAAATTAAGGAAAGAAAACGAACTAAGTGAAGAAAACAATGTTTTTATCTATTTAAAAAACAAAAAGACAATATTTATAAAACCAGCGGCTCACTCGCAAATGACTCGAGCAGAATTTGTGAGAGCGCTGAGTAATTTTTGTAGTGAGATATATGTAGAGGAAGTGTACTTTATGAAAAATAAGAATAATAAAATATTTGTTGAAAAATTAATCAGCCAAATCAAAGACAGCGAAAATTGGTTAGGGCCGAGATTAATCATAATACAAGACGTAGAACGCGTAGAAAATAAGGACGATAGAAAGGTCATACTTAATGATTTTCATCTTTTACCGACAAGCGGTCACGCGGGCATAAGACGAATGGTAAATAATATTCGGAAATATTATTTTTGGCCAGGCCTAGACACAGATGTTAAAAATTATGTGAAAAAATGCCCAGATTGCCAGAAACAAAAGTACACAGTACAAGTAAAAGAACCCATGGCCGTTACCTCTACGGCACACACTGCTTTCGAAAAGATATTCCTAGATTTAGTTGGGCCTTTAGATAGGGACAATAATGGATATTCATATATCCTAACAATTCAGTGCGAGTTGTCAAAATATGTATGTGCTTTACCACTTATTACAAAAACAGCAGCAGAAGTTGCACGTTCTTTTGTGGACAACTTCGTGCTTCATCATGGTGTGCCGAAGGAAATCGCCACTGACAGGGGTACTGAGTTCATGGCAGAAACAGTTAAAGAGGTATGTGCTTTGCTTAATATTAAAAAACTTAACTCAACTGCTTATCACCATCAAAGCATAGGAGCTTTAGAAAACTCACATAAAAATTTGTCCACGTTTCTTCGTATTCAAACGGAACAAAAATCGGAATCCTGGAGTACTTGGCTACCCTATTGGTGTTTCGCTTATAATACTTCTGTAAATACGTCTACTAAATTCACTCCGTTTGAATTAGTTTACGGTAAAAAGTGCATTTTGCCAAGCAACCTCACTCAAAAAATAGAGCCACTATATAACTATGATAGTTACCCACTGGAACTAAAATACAGGCTGCAGGTATCACAAACACAAGCTCGCAAAAATTTAATTAACAGTAAGTTGGTAACAAAACGTAGGTATGACACTTATGTTAATCCCACACATTATAACCCTAATGACAAAGTATTAGTAAAAAACGAAACAGGCAGTAAACTCACAAGCTTATACTCAGGACCCTACAAAGTTATCAAGGATATTTCACCAAATGTAGAAATCGAAATTAATGGTAAAACAGATATTATACATAAAAACAGAACAAAGCTCTATTATGATTGATGTACTTATTGTACTGCAATTGCACTGTAAACATTTACTTATAAAATTGTTTTTAAGAAAAACAACCTGTCGTTGTCGTGTATAGTTACAATAACTAAGCAAAATGTAACCATATAAATGTAACCAATTTATATTTCAAAACTAATCTAGAATTAAGATAAAAAAAAAAAAAAACTTTTTATTTTTATTTTTTCTCCCCCCGGGGAGGTGTCGTGTGTAGACACACCTTTATATTATTAATTAGTATATAACATGTAACATTATTTTAATAAAGACAGTATTTACTCATCATTCGCCTGGGTATCATTTCGCTCCAGTTCCCAACATCACAGGAGTACTGCCTTCTGAATCAGGCGTTTGATCCAGCCGCCTAACGAGAGCCTCGAGAGATGTTGGTCGAGGCTTTCGGCCATCAGGCCATTTGCCGTTACGACAACGAAACAACCAATTGGAACCGTGCACCTAGCTTCTGACGTTTCATAAGTGCCCATGTAGGTTTATGTGAAATAAAATATTTTGATTTTGATTGATTTTGATTTTTGACAATCGGCACAATGATAGCCGAGCTCACATTCCACATGTCAACAACCTCGTGTGCTAAGTCGAGATATTTTATTTGTTTCTCTTTCTCAGCTTTCACTAGGTTCTCGTCATGTGGAATGGTAACATCGACTATCATTGCGCGGCGCGCTAATTGATCTATCACTACTATATCAGGCTTATTTGCTACAATAGTCCTGTCAGTAATGATAGACCGATCCCAGTACAACGTGACATGGTCATTTTCGAGAACTGGGTCGGGCACATACTTGTAATACGGTACCTCAGAGTCCACAAGTTTATATTTCAAAGCAAGTTGCTGGTGAATAATCCTAGCCACTTGGTTATGTCTGTGCAAGTATTTGCCGTTAGCTAGACGCGAGCAACCAGAGATAATATGTCTGATGGACTCACCCGGACGATGGCATGCCCGACACACGTCAACCGTTCCGTCCTTCATAATATGTCTCCGGTAGTTATTTGACAAGATAACTTCATCCATAATTGCACAGACGAAACCTTCGGTTTCCCCGAAAAGGTCACCGAAACGTAGCCAGGATACGGACGCTAAGAAATCTACACCGGGCTTATGAAGAGCCCGATAGAAGCGCCCGTGAAGCGCTTTGTTTTGCCATACCTCCTTGCGGTCATCTGTAGTAAGTATTACAGGTTTGCGCCAGTTCTCTTTAGCCATGGAGAGCGGGGTGAGCCCGTTGTCCACTGCGACCACATCACATCCACATCGGTTTTAAAAAAATATTCCCTGAGGCTGCACACCTCGCGGTTGTGGAGGGTCTTCGCATTTAAAAAACCTCGACCCCCGCACTTCCGCGGGATGTACAGTCTCATCACCGATGAACGTGGGTGATGCATCCGATTTGCGGTCAGGAGTGTACGGATCCACCTGTCCAGGGCGTCGAGTTCGGTCTGAGTCCATTTGAGTATGCCGAAAGAGTACATCAAAACTGGCATGACCCACCTGTTGAAGGCGCGCACCTTGTTTCCGCCTGAGAGAAGACTGATTAATACCTTCTTCAGGCGACCAAAGAAGCGCTCCTTCAACGATTGCTTCATGTCAGCACCGTTGATGCCTAACGCTTCCGACATACCCAAATACTTATAGCTTTCAGCTGAGGAGAGGGATCTGAAGTGTATGGAGTCCGAGAGTTGGATTCCCTCGGATTCCATAATCTCCCCTCGCTTTACATGCATGACTGCGCATTTATCCACACCAAATTCCATCCTGATGGCGCCACTGAATGTTTCAGTTATCTTCAGTAGCTCCATCAGTCGCAATTTGTTGGGGCAAAGAGTTTCAAGTCATCCATGTAGAGGAGGTGAGATATGACCTGACCACCTCTCCTCAAACTATAGCCCAGGCCTGAATCCTCCAGCAGTGTGCTTAGAGGATTCAGGGCTAAGCAAAACCAAAGTGGACTTAAACTGTTACCCAGGATGCCGACAGATCCAGGGGAATGATGAGCCTGTATGGATTAAACGGGGAATATTTCAGTTCCCCGTTTAATCCATACAGGCTCATCATTCCCCTGGATCTGTCGGCATCCTGGGTAGCGAAGGACCGTCCTCCATTGCCCCACACATGACATCAGGAAGGTGCGCAGAGTTGCATCTATCTTGTACAACTCCAGCACCCTCATGAGCCATGTATGTGGCACCGAGTCGTAGGCCTTCTTATAGTCTATCCAGCATGTCGAGACATCCTTGCAGGATCGACGAACTTGTTGGCTTATGGCCATGTCGATGAGGAGAAGCTCCTTAGTACCGCGGGACCCGTTCCTACATCCATTTTGGGAGGCTGACATAATTGAGTTACTGTCAATGTGTGTGTTAATTTTCGCTCTCAAAATGGATGTAAGAAGTTTATAGACCGTCGACAAACATGTGATCGGTCTATAATTCTTGGGTTCCGCGGGACTACCTGACTTATGGAGCAGGTGGGTAACGCCTGTTGTTAGAAACTGTGGTAGCGACCCAGACTCTAGGAATGACTGGAATTGAGATGCCAGGCGAGTGTGCGAACTACTCAGCCATTTTAACCAGAAGTTGTGCAGTCCGTCCGGTCCCGGTGATTTCCAATTCGGTAACGGACGGACTGCTCTGGCTACGTCTAATGGCGTGATTAGCACAGTATTCATTTCTGGTATATTTTCACACACTCGCTCGACATCCTGCATCCAACCAGCCTTAGTGTGACAGACAGGCACCGACCAGATGCTGCGCCAGAATGCACTCGTGGTGGCATCATCCGGGCGGCGCACGTCCGTCGCATTTTGTTCAGGTCGTTCCCAAGCTCTATATACCCACCTCTCATCGCTCTGGAACATGCGATTCTGCATGTATCGGTCAACCCGCCGCTTATACCGCCGAATACGGCTCGCCCATGCACAAACTTTCTGCTTCAGGAAGTCGATGCGCTCTGTGACACGGGACATGTATTCTTGAGGACTGATTCCAGTCCCCGAGAATGCCCGCCTTACAAAGCGCATCACTCATGGTCGTGTATTTCCCTCCCTGAAGCAGTATAGTTTGCCGATGAGTACCCTGGCCCCATCGACACGTCGCTCGATTCTGGACTGCCAGGCTGGTACGGCTGGTTTGGGTCGAGTAGCTCCGTCGCAGTCTGGAAACTTAACGTTGGCTAAACGACATGCCGCAACAGCCGCGCAACACAGGATCGAGTGAGTGTCAATGAGATCCTCGCTGCTCTCGAAAAAACTCGTAAGCTGCGAGTCCAAGGCACACACCAGCGCCCTATTTTTTTTGTGCATGGGTAGGCGTGGTAATCGGGGTCTAAGTTCGGTCGGACTGTACCTATACTCGCGGAACGCATCCTCCAGTGCGTTCCTCAATCGGTCATTACACTGGCTACTTACTGTGGCAACCCTATCATCCTCCTCTTCAACACCATGATTGAACCGCGGCGGGTTTGCATCAATATTTGATGCTTGTGCCGCGGTTTGTGCCCGAGTTGAGGCGATGTGGTTGCTCAGTACCTCTGAGCGCAGCCTATCAAGTGCAGCATCGTCCAGCTTATGATTGCGCTGGATGACACGCACCTGAACCGACAGTCGTTGGGCCGAGACGTTGACGGCTAGTTCTAGTTCCTGGAACAGAGACAGCATCCTAACACGGTACGTAGTGAGGTTAGTTCCTCCCTCTGTAGACCCGTAATATGCGCGCATGACGTTCTCGTTCATAGACTGAGTCCATCTCATGCGCTGCACACAACCACCGGCAGCGGGGACCCGGCTTGGGGCCGGTTGGCCCCTGAGTACCAAGCTCTTCGGTGGCCGGGGTTTCCCCTGCCGACGTACAGGTGTTGGCGACGTCGGCGGGGAAAAATACTCGTCGCTCGAGCTCGACGCAACTACCGCGGCCGGTGTCGACACAGCGCTCACAGTGGGGCTGTGTACCGGCGGCGGCGAGGCGGAGCTGAGCGAAGAGTCCGGAGGTGGTGGGCGTGCTCGGCGAGTTGCTGATCTCGTCAACATTCCATAATCTTTAAATCTTGCATAATTTATTTATTGTGGGGGTCCGTATTTGACACTGTCATTTTTGATTATAGTATTTTTTTTGGTTTTTTCATTGTAAATTATTTATGAATTTATTTACTGTTTATTTTAAGGAAAAATTATTGAGCTTTTTATATTAATTCGTTATATGGAAATAATTAAATATGCGAATTATGAGATGAGATTTTTTTTTTTTGTTGTTGACGTTTCGGTGTTGCCAGCTTATTTATTTCCTCATTTATTCATTTTTTTACATATTTAATACATTTTTAAATATTTTTATAAAAATCATTAAAAAAAACATTTAAAAATATAAAAAACAGTGGCCCATCGGCATCAGGAACAGGGTCCAAGCTGCCGGTGGTCAGGGCTCTAGAGAGAGGAACCTCCTCACTATGCGTGCCGTGTCTAGGAGTACTGCTTTCTGAATCAAGCCCTTCACCCAGCCGCGCAATGAGAGCCTCCTGAGGTGTTGGTCGAGGCTCTTCGCTATTAGGCCATTAACCGTAACGATTATCGGTACAATGATTGCAGAGTCCACATCCCACATGTCGACAACCTCGTGTGCTAAGTCAAGATACTTGATTTTTTTATCTTTCTCAGCTTTTACGAGATTCTCGTCATGAGGGACAGCGATATCAACAATCATTGCACGGCGCTCTCGTCGATCTATCACCACAATATCAGGCTTATTAGCTACAATAGTCCTGTCAGTGATGATAGATCGATCCCAGTACAATGTGGCGTGACCATTCTCGAGAACTGGGTCGGGCACATACCTGTAGTATGGTACTTCAGATTCTACAAGGTTGTACTGCAAGGCAAGTTGCTGGTGGATAATCCTAGCCACTAGATTGTGTCTGTGCAAGTACTCGCCGTTAGCTAGACGAGAACAACCGGAAATAATATGTCGGATTGATTCACCGGGGCGGTGGCATGCCCGACAGATGTCAACCGTACCGTCCTTGACAATGTATTTCCGATAATTATTCGTCAGGATAACTTCATCCATAATCACACAGACAAAACCTTCGGTTTCCCCGAAGAGGTCACCGAAGCGTAGCCAGGATACAGACGCCAAAAAGTCTACATCAGGCCCGTGGAGGGCCCGGAAAAAGCGTCCGTGTAGCTCTTTGCCCTGCCATACTTCCTTACGATCGTTAGTATCAAGTACTGCAGGTTTGCGCCAGTTCTCTTTTGCCAAGGAGAGCGGGGTGAGGCCCTTGTCCACTGCGACCACATCTCGGTGCATACCCACGTCAGTTTGAAGGAAGTATTCCCTGAGACTGTAAATCTCGCGGTTGTGGAGGGTTTTAGCATTTAGTAAACCTCGACCCCCACACTTCCGCGGGATGTACAGTCTCATCACTGATGACCGTGGGTGATGCATCCGATTTGCTGTCAGCAATGTACGGACCTTCCTATCTAGAGCGTCAAGTTCCGTCTGAGTCCATTTGAGTATGCCGAAAGAATACATCAACACCGGCATGACCCAACCGTTGAAGGCACGCACCTTGTTTCCGCCTGATAAAAGACTATTTAACACTTTATTCAGGCGGCCAAAGAAGCGTTCCCTCAACGATTGTTTCATGTCGGCAACATTGATGCCTAATGCTTCCGACATACCCAAGTACTTGTAGGTTTCGGTTGAGGAGAGGGATCTAAGGTGTATGGAATCCGAGAGTTGGGTTCCCACGGATTCCATAATCCTCCCTCGCTTTACATGCATGACTGCACATTTTTGCACACCAAATTCCATCCTGATGGCGCTACTGAACGTTTGGGTTACCTTCAGTAGCTCCATCAGTCGCAAATTGTTGGGGGCAAAGAGTTTCAAGTCATCCATGTAAAGGAGGTGAGATATCACCTGACCACCCCTTCTCAACCGGTAGCCTAGACCTGAATCCTCCAGCAGTGTGCTTAGAGGATTCAAGGCTAAGCAAAACCAAAGCGGACTCAAACTATCGCCCTGAAATATTCCCCGCTCAATCCTGATCGGTTCATCAATTCCCCGGGTCTGTCGACATCCTGGATAGAGAAGGACCGTCCTCCATTGCCGCATACATGACATCAGGAAGGTGCGCAGAGTGGCATCTATCTTGTACAACTCCAGCACCCTCATGAGCCATGTATGCGGCACCGAATCATAGGCCTTCTTATAATCTATCCAACAAGTCGACAAATCCTTCCGGGATCTACGAACCTGTTGGCTAATGGTCATGTCTATAAGGAGCAGCTCCTTGGTACCGCGGGACCCATTCTTACATCCATTCTGAGACACAGACATAATTAAGTTGTTGTTAATATGGTGTGAAATTTTTGCTCTAAGAATGGATGTAAGAACTTTATAGACCGTCGGTAAACATGTAATTGGTCTATAATTTTTAGGTTCCGCAGTACTGCCCGATTTATGGAGCAGGTGGGTAACTCCTGTTGTGAAGAACAATGGGAGGGATCCAGTCTCTAAAGATGACTGGAATTGCGAGGCTAAGCAGGCGTGTGACCTTTGTAGCCATTTAAGCCAGAAATTGTGCAGTCCGTCCGGTCCTGGAGATTTCCAGTTAGGCAACGGACGGACTGCACGGGCCACATCCAGAGGACTAATGATAATGGCCTCCATGTCTGGTATTGGATCACATGCCTGCTCAACAACACGCATCCAATCACCTTCAGTGTGACTGACGGGCACCGACCAAATGCTTCGCCAGAAAGTTTTTATGGCTTCACTATCCGGTGGACGTGCGTCAGTCACACCTTGATTGGGAGTGGGCCGCTCCCATGCTCTGTATACCCACCTTTGATCGTTTTGGAACATGCGGTTCTGAGTGTACCGATCCACTCTTCGCCTGTACCGACGGATACGGTTTGCCCATGCATAAACTTTCTGCTTCAGGAAGTCGATGCGCTCTGTGACATGGGATACATATTCTCGGGGACTAATACTAGTTCCCGAGAACGCCCGCCTCACAAAGCGCATCACCCTTGGGCGTGTATTGCCCTCCCTGAAGCAGATGAGCTTCCCGATGAGTACCCTGGCCTCATTAATACGACACTCAATCCTGCACTGCCAAGCTGGTGCGGCGGGTTTCGGTCGAACAGCTCGGTCAGTATTTGGAAATTTGACACGAGCTATACGACATGCCGCAACAGCCGTGCAATACAAGATCGAGTGTGTATCGCAAAGGTCTGCGCTGCTTTCAATAAAATTTGGTAACAGCGCATCCAGGGCACACACCAGTGCTCTGTTTCTTTTATTCATGGGCAAACGTGGTAGCCGTGGTCTGAGGTCAGGTGATATGAACCGGTACTCACGGATCGCATCCTCCAGTGCACTCCTTAATTCCACATTGCATAGGTTGTCTGCAGATATAGCCCTGCCATCCTCTTCCTTATCGTGTTGGTTTGCCTGCAGTGGGACCACGGCAGGCGCATGCACGACATTCTGGGATGGGGGAGGATTACTAGCAGAGCTATTCTGCATTTCCGTGCGCAGCCGATCAAGTGTAGCGTTATCCAACCTGTGGTTGTGTTGAATGACGCGCACCTGATCTGACAATCGTTGGGCCGAGACGTTAACGGCAGGTTCAAGCACCTGAAACAGAGAGAGCATCCGACTTCGGTACGCTGTAAGGTTAATTCCTCCCTCGGTAGCCCCATAATATGCGCGCATCACATTTTCATTTATGGACTGAGTCCATCGCATGCGCGACACATTTCCACCGGCAGCGGGGACCCTGTTCGGGGCCTGTTGGCCTCGAAGTCCCAAGCCCGCTGGTGGCCGGCCTCTCTCCTGCCGATGTACAGATGTTGGCGACGTCGGCGGGGAAAAATACTCGTCGCTCGAGCTCGACGCAACTGCCACGGCCGGTGTCGTCACAGCGCTCACGGTGGCGCTGGGTACCGGCGGCGGCGAGGCGGAGCTGAGCGACGAGTCCGGAGGTGGTGGGTGTGCTCGTTTCGTCGCTGATCTAGTCAACATTCTTTGTAGTTTTCATTCCGGTTTTTTGGTTTAAGTAGAGGTGACATCTGTCATGTCCGTTTCGGCATTTGTTGAATATAGTCTATTTTTCTGGTCATTTTGATATTTTTTTATGGTTTATTCTGATTTGTGGGCTTTTACGCTTTATTTTCGGTTTCCGATATTAATAAAAACTGCGGTTAAAATAAATATAAATTTGAAAATTGTGAAAACTATTTTGAAGACGTGTTGACAGTTTGTGTTGCCAGCTTATATTATTTATTTTATTATTAAGATGTTATCCCAAGCAATTTGTCTCAGTTCAAGCTTGAAAGGTATGAAATACTTTGGATGGTTTGTTAGACGGACTTTTTTAAAGATGTGTTTATTTTGTGACCTAGAAAACTCTAGGTCACAAAATAAACTAACTAAACTAACTAAACTAACTTACGGTTATGAACTGTTTAGTTCATAACCGTAAGTTACGCATTTGTGGTCAGATATTCCTTAATCATTAACAGATACCGAGAAGTTTTTATTATTTATGAAGATTAGATCTATGCACGTTGATGACGTAGGCGTTTCTCTAGTCGGCTCTTTGACAACTTGGTGTAGGTTATATTCAAGCATAGTTGCCATTCGTTTTTACAATGATTTGATCTTTGAATTACATTTATATTAAAGTCACCTCCAATGATGATATGTTTCTTATAGTGATAAGACTTTAGTGAGTAAACAGTTCGAGATAGTTAAAAAATTTGTCTATTTTACGGTCCGTTCGGTGCAAAATAATGAGAAGTATATTAGGTTTAATTTCTATCGCACAACATTCGCTGACATATTCTACATATAGTTAACTCGGTAAGGTGTGACCTCTCAGTGTACGTTGTTTCAGTTGGTAGCAGAATGGCGACGCCTCCGCCGCGGCGCTGTTGACGACAATATGCTGCGGCTGTCTCGTAGTCATCGATTTGCACGTAGGGGCGTTGTTTTTCAGTTATCCAAGTTTCTGTTAGGCATACAGCTTGGTATTGTTGTTCTTGCAGTAGGTTTTCTATTAAGTGGGTCTTGTTTTTTATGCTTTGTACTTTTAGTTTCTAAAAGGAATGTTTTTTGGAGTTTTGGGGTGTGTTGTTCCTGAAGGAGTTTTTGAAATCTTTTCTCGTGTTAATCGGCGTCATAGGTGTCATATATCCTTCAATCTTTACTTGATTTTCCCGGGAAGAACCATGGTTGTTGTATTTTGTAGGTTGTTTCCGATGTCTTCATTTTCCATCTTACTGTATATTTGACCTTTTATTATAAGTTGATAATTTCTGATCACCGCATAATGTCCTTCTTTTCTTGGTTCATACAGCATTTTCCGTAGTTCGTTCCCTTTTTGAAGTGCCTCATTTTCTAGGACCTCGCCAATCATAACTCCAGATCCCACTAGAAATTGTCTATTTTGAAGGACGTGTTTGGTCATTTGCTTGCTTATTAACTCTATTACGATTGGTGTGCGGTATCCTTGCCTTCCTAGGCGTGTTAGGTCTTCAATATATCCTTCTAAGTTCACGTTCATATTGTCATAAAAGATATTTAGGATGCAGTCATAGAACTGCTACCTAATTGCGCAACGTATTTTGATTACCATTCAAGTAGAATTTATTTCAATTTGAATCGAATTGCTTTTATTTTACGACTTTGGAATTGCAAAACTCCAATATTTTTTAAACAAACTGCGGTCTGTTTGATACTCCATTGAGTGAACGAAATGCGTCTAAAAAGGCTATTAATCGAATTGCGTAACCATTTTGACAGTTGTAACTTTGTTTCAAACTATAGAGTAATTTGTTTTGTCTGTCATATGAAATAGAAGGCACTGTAGTGGTAGCAATAGATTTTACTTAGCAATCTTTTTGGGATTAACTCATGAAATCTCCATAATTATTAAGAAAAAAATTAAGTAATAGTCTTCCTGATAAATTGTGAATGTGTTTTTATGTAAAACCTCAATGATAAATCAATTTTATTGGTATGTTAAATATCAAAGCAGCGAGGTCGATCTTTAATAATAATTGTGAAAGTTTTCTTGTGAGTTTAGTGCCTACAACCTAAACTAAAAACAAGTATTATGATATTCCAGAAACGAGGTATTTTGGTGGCATTTTAACGAAAGACAAATTCGTACCTCATACCGTACCAAACTTGAGCCACAAGCTTAGCAACCCAGTCGAGCTTGTAATACATTGGAAAAGCAAAAACTTATAGTGAGGAAGAACAAAAAAAAGCAGTTTGAAACATTTTATATTAATGGATTATGTAAGGACATTGATGAACATACCACTATTGCCACATCATTGTCTGTTTAAGGTATGTACTTACTTATTATTTTCTTTCTAAGTGTTGAACATTGAATGTGTGTTAAGTACAGCAACAATGTTACACACATAGGGATGTATTTATAAACATTGCTTATAGTTAAGTGACGTTAAAACCTCAAAAATGTATGATTAAACAGTTGCTAATCATTACATAACTTTATGCAACGTTTATAAATAAACCCCATATTGTTTATTGGTGAATACGAAATGCACCATCAAACGTAAACTTACCATACATTTAAATACCATACATATATTTTCAGTTGCCTAACCTACTACTTATATGAATATTTACTTAGCAATTATAACAACAAAGTAAAGAAAGTAGGTAGGCAACTGAAAATATATCTAAGTACCTATCTTAAATGTTTTTCACTTATTGTTGATATTATTAAAAAAATCGATCTGCCCAGCCTTTACCCAACTATGTTGGGGTCGGCTTTCAGTCTAACCGGATGCAGCTGAATACAAGTATTTTACATGGAGTGACTGCCTATCTAACCTCCACAACCCAATAACTAGGTAATACGATACCCCTTGGTAAGACTAATTGTCACTTTCGGGCTTCTGATGACCCATAACGACTGTCAAAGATCCACAAATGACATCTGGGACCAACGGTTTAACATGCTTTCCGAGGCATGAAGGAGTTTCGGTATGTAGAAATGGTCACCCATCCACGGACCAACCCCGGCAAGCGTAGCTTAACCTGATGGATTGCCCCGTGCGGCTGTTAGTACTTAGCCTATTAATATTATTAGTAGGTAAGAATATTTAAGTCAATTGTTGCTTATAATTGACCCAATTGTTGTTTATAGCAGAATATTGCTATTCTATAAAGTGACTGTGGATGGATGTAATGGATGGTGGAATATATTGAAGATTTACTATCCTTTTTTTTTCAGGTGTCAGGCTCAACTACATTATTCAAGATTTTTTTAACTGTCTCTCATTCACTTACAACAAGCAGTACGTACATAATCCATGATGATTTCCACAGGAAGACATTAGATTCCAAATTCCACTAATCCTTACAGTATGTTTGTTCCAATTCCTTTTTGCTCTATGTCCAAATATTTCATATTAATGTGAATAGATGGTAATGGTGCCGATTCTCTTGTCCATTGTTGAGTTAAGGTTGTAACAATTTAATAAAACAGTTTTATTTGTTTACCATAATTTATTTCTCTCATTTCCTTTAAATCGAATGAATGACAGTTAATTTAGGTAAACACCTTTAAATAGTATCATTATAATTATAAAAATGTCTGTGTTTGTATAAAACAAATAGTATGCCATTCTTAATTATTTCATTTAAAGTTATTTTTATTTGTCCCTCTATAGTTCATAATTAAAACACTTTATTAAAGTTTACACTGTTATCAATTAACACAATAGTTTATATCACTGTCGTACAAGACTATAATCAAGTTTTCTAAAAAAAATATTTCATGAAGGATCTTCAGTTTCTACTTTTGTACTTAAGAAGCTTGAAATCTGAAGTAGCAGAGCAGCAGTGCAGCACAGCAGGGGCAGTATCATTCATGCTGCCTTCATGTCTTCGTAGGTGAAATTCCCCAGGAACTCTACATTTTAAAACAAAGTCCTATTATTTTCTGCTCAAATAAAGTACTCATGTGGCAAAGTAGGCATATCAACTAGGCCCATGGCTAGATGAAAGCCATCTGTCATCATCATCGTCATGCTGGTTGTATAATTTCTTCTTTATTTAGGGCTGACTTTTCAGTCTCCAGATATTTAATAATACTAAATTATAATGGTAATTGGATAAACATAAAATATATATTATGATGTGTCTGTCAAAAGTACAGCCAAGGAAATATATTCATAATTGAGTTGCTATGCTTAATTCTTAATGATGTGTCAAAAAGCTTACCTTCAACGATTAATACATAAGATTCTTAATCCAATCCATGTTTGCCACCTTGCCACCAACTTCTATGTTAGGAAGTCAACAATATTGATATTTGGTAGTGTTCCATTCTTGTGTTTTCAGCACGTCTGTGAAAATATTATGAATATGTTTTGTAGTTATCTGTTATTTGGTTAGGTAGTGGATATTATAGTTTATTTCAGCATCTACTTATGTACAAAAATATCAATGAACAATTTTAGTTAGAATGTGAGACATAGTACGTAACTATTATTTTAACCACAATAAATAGTTAACCTCGCGTAAGATGCCTGTGTCTACGCAACAAAAGAATGATTGTCCGTATACGTAGACTCACCAATAATGTACCTACAGCTACAATAATCTAATGAGATACGAAGGTACTCTCACACACGTTATTCCTATTTATATTGGTTTACTTACTTGTAGTGATAATATCGACTTAGATACTTTTCGCTATGGAGCAAAACAGCCTAAGTCTTAGTCCATGTACTTAATTGTAGTCTGTGATCTTGGTGAAGCTAGTACAAAACGAAGGCGGTGTCTCGAACGAGAGAATTTTCCAAAGTTCTTCCGACTTCCACAAGCCACAAGAATAATGTTCCAAAACTGCTTATTACAGGCCCATGTTTCTGTACGTGAATAGTAAATATAATTTTGTATGTTGAAAAATATAAAACAACTATTAATTTAAAACAAAAACTTTACCGAAATCAACAAAAATAAAATGTAAACAGATACGTCGCCATGATTGATATCGTATTCTCCACAGACTTCAAAGAATATTCATTCCAGCCCAAATTATTGTCAAAGGTTTAACATGTGATGTCATATGCCTTTCCTTTTCTTTTCCCCACACTCTGATAAAGTTAGAGCAGCAAAGGTATACTTTAGACAGGCAGTAGTTTGCATTAAATCGTCAACGCATAACGCAATGAGGGCAGATCATTCAACTTTTACTCTCAGTGTTGCAATTTTTTTCCCCTAAGTCCACTATAGACTTGCGTCTAGATACATCGAAACGAATCAAAAATCCGATTTCAATCAGAAACGGAATCGTATCGATAATCCGAACTAGACAAACCGATTTCATAAAACCACGGAAGTGTGGTTTTGCCTAAGCAAGTTTTTGTTTATATTTGAATAGTTTTGATCGATGCACTTACAACCGAATAATATTACTAGAGACGATCGAAACTGCGAGCCGGAGCCTCTCCTGAAATCGGTTTTCTGTTACCGACATTCGGTCGCTGTTTTGGGAGTCCATTTGTAGATTTGAGTATGAAAATAAAACATAACTTATGTAATCATAGTATTTTTAGGGTTCCGTACCTCAAAAGGAAAAACGGAACCCTTACAGGATCACTTCGTTATCAGTCTGTCAAGACCCTTTTTCTCAGGAACGTACGGAGGTATCAAGTTAAAATTAATATCAAATACGTCTGTGGTCCCTTAGAGCTCTAAAAATCAAGCTTCTAAGTCAACACAATAAAAAATTACGGCTATTTAAGCGACATATTTTGGTACTCGCAAATAAATCAAAAACTACAGGGTACTTCCCGTTGACCTAGACTCATAAAATTTGGCACAAAGCCCGTCTCATTGCACAAGTAAAGGAAAATGACAGAAAATTGTAAATTTTCAGTTTTATCACATACAAAAAGAAAAAACCATTACAAACTAACATTTGCAGTTGGAGAATTGACCGTGACATATATCAATATAGGGGAGATGTTTTTCAACTACAAAGTTGTTTGTTTTTGGGATAAAAACTCCCAGGTTTAGTGGAAATCCCTCTAAGTTGACAACACTGCTTTTCTACGATTTTCTCATAGGCCACAGATAGCAAAGACGTGAAAAGAAAAACGTTTTATTACGTAGTTCAATTGTGGTAGAAAGTATTTTAAAAATTGGTTTTTCATTTTTCGGCAATCATTGTACATTTTTATTTATAAGCACTAGTAGATCATCAGTTGTAATTAAAACAAAATTACATTATAGCACAATAATTTGAATATTAACCATTCATAGATGCTGTAACTAAACATATAAATTTAACAATTATAGACAATTGTATTGAACATCCCTATACAATTTCAGTCGTATGGTAAAAAATGTACATCGCAATTCCAATTATGGCATGCGATTAAGATTGGACTTGCTTTCGATTCAGAATTGCAATCAAAAATAAAATATGTTACGCAATTAGGCTGCTGGTCTTCTGTCTCCCAGTTGGATTCTTAGAAAAGAGAAGAGAAGTAGAGAAGAAGTAGTTTTTTTGGGTTCTCTATTGTGTTTCCTAACTTTTTTATCCATAATCTAAAGTACCATAATGTTTTTAGTCCTAATCATCATTTGTCTGAATGATAACTTGCCCGAACTTAATGTCACATTATGTAAGTTAGTGTAGTGTGTCACATAATGTAAGTGTTAGAAGTAGTAAATGTCATGTTGTATTGAATAAGGAGACACTAGAATTCGTCGAAAAGACAGTTTTTCTGGGGATAACGCTTGACTCCAAACTACAGTGGGGTCCTCACTTAACATCACTTGCAGGGCGGCTAAGTTCAGCCGCTTACGCTGTTTGGAAAATCCGCCAACTAACAGACGTGGATACCGCGAGACTAGTCTATTTTAGTTATTTTCATAGCATCATGTCTTACGGTATTTTGCTGTGGGGACGGGCTGCAGATATTGATTCTATCTTTATCCTGCAAAAGAGGGCCGTCAGAGCCATCTAAAACCTCCGCAGACGCGAATCTCTAAGGGAATTGTTCTAGAAAATTAACATCATGACGGTACCTTGTCAGTATATACAGGGTTACTGGTAACTCGACGTATTCCTTGCAGGACGTCATAGTAGGGTTAAAATGCAACAAATTAAGCCACCAAATGTTCTACCGAAATTCAGTAGTTTTTGAATTAGTTAAGAGTTTTAGTTTTTTTATGAAAAATCCCAGATTAAATCATTTGAAACCAATTTAAAAATGATTTACGGCGCGACTGTACTGAAATTTAAGTTATTATCATAGTTGACGCCGTAGCAGACCTTTGTTAATAATTAAAAGTTCAATAATGCCTAAAACTTTGGCAAATATCACTAACCAAACATTTAATTTTTTGTAATTTTTGCTATTACTTCATAAAAAATGTAGTCTAGTGCAAAAAAAATGCTACACCTGGTGTACAAATTACTAAAAATATCCTTGTCTTATCAGCTATCCAAAAAGGTATGAAAGTTAATACAAAATCATGGACTACATTATGAAAATCGTTTTTGATTTAGTACAGGCGTGCGTTTCACAAAAAGGTGATTATTCGAAAAATCAAAAACAAAATCGTGAACATTATTATTCTTTTTAATCAATATTAAAAACTTTAATTACACACATTTCACACGTCTTGTTCGATGTGCTGCCCTCGGTTTCGAATACATGTTCTTATTCGCTTCCTTACTTCGGTTTTTGTTATTCTTGATGTGATTGTTGCCCTCATCTGGTCCGCCGCATTTGTAATTCTCTCCCTTAGTTCTTCAATTGAATTTACCGGGGTCACATAAACTACACAAAAAAATCCATCGGTTTGGATAGTTTTCATCTAGCAATTGTCGAATTGTGATTCGGAAGCGGGCTGGACATCCGTCATGTTGGTAAATCATGTTTGCTCTTCTTTCTTCCGGTACATCCGTGAGCAGTGTTGATAAATGATTTCTGAGGAAAAAAATGTGGGCCAATTAATTTGTCGTCAATAATACCCATCCAAACATTAAGCGAGAACCTTCGCTGGGATGCGGTTGGTTTCAGTTTTTTAGGGTTTGCTTCTGCTTTCGGTGCCCAGTAATGTAAGTTGTAGTAATTTGTGATACCATCACGATCAAAACATGACTCATCGGTCCACAGAATGTTTTTTAAAAAGTTTTCGCTGTCGGCGTCGGCACTTAGCATAAAACGACAAAATTCAAGCCGTCTCGGCGGATCTCCTTCTTCTAATGACTGGACTGGTTGGTAATGGTATGGATGTCGGCCTGACAAGTGAACTACAGACCAGACTTTCCACTGTGACATACCAAGCTCACGCGCTACGATGTTTGTCGATGTGTTAGGATCGTCAATAAAACGTTGAAGAATAAGCTCCTCGTCCTCAGCCGTGTATCTCCGGGAACGACCAGTGTCAACTTGCCTGCTTCTTTGGACGCTGCCAGTTTCAGATATTCGCCGATAAGTCGATCCGAAGACACTAACGTGGGGGAGTCGGCGCGGCGCGCCTCAGCAGCGTTACCGTCACAAAGTCCGTAACAGTACATTATGTCAGCGTATTCAGGATTAGAATATGCAGCCATAGTCAGCGCTTATGAAGGCACAGCACAGCACAAGAGCAAGATACGCAGCAACAGTTAGGAAAATAGCCAGTAACAAAACACGAGCTTGCGCGACGTAGAGTTGAAACTAACTAACGCTGACGACCAAATTTTGCAAAATCGCACCCCCTGTCATGCCGAGAGAACAATAGCGACCAATCACAAAGCTCCCCGAGTGTTTGGAGTTCAAGCGCAGGTAAAAACTACGAATAATACGAATACGAAACAATAGGTTGACCGTCTCGCAATTTTACCTGCCCCCCATAAAACTCTTCTCTTCCCTGGCACACATGCAAAAGTATTGACAATCATACCTTTCTGAATAACTGATAAGACAAGGATATTTTCCTAGTAATTTGTACACCAGGTGTAGTATTTTTTTTTTTGCACTAGACTACATTTTTTATGAAGTAATAGCAAAAATGACAAAAAATTAAATGTTTGGTTAGTGATATTTGCCAAAGTTTTAGGCATTATTGAACTTTTAATTATTAACAAAGGTCTGCTACGGCGTCAACTATGATAATAACTTAAATTTCAGTACAGTCGCGCCGTAAATCATTTTTAAATTGGTTTCAAATGATTTAATCTGGGATTTTTCATAAAAAAACTAAAACTCTTAACTAATTCAAAAACTACTGAATTTCGGTGGAACATTTGGTGGCTTAATTTGTTGCATTTTAACCCTACTATCACGTCCTGCAAGGAATACGTCGAGTTACCAGTAACCCTGTATATGAAAACATTATGTATGTTCGAAAAAATCTACACCTTTCTAGTAAGATAAGTGACAGGCATAATTTTAACACTAGAAATAGGAATAAATTAGATCAACCACGTTTTAGATTGTCTAAAGTTCACACTTCTTTTATGGGGTACTGTGTAAAATGTTATAATAAAATACCACTCGATATTCTTCAACTAAATGAGAAGAAATTTAAAACATGCATTAACCGCACACTATGTAGACAAGCATATTATAAGTTGGATGATTAATCGTAGATTAAAATGCTTGGCTTAATGCTGGTCCTGCTCCACAGCCACTTGGGCTCACTAGTTAAAATTTTAATATTTGGAAGAGCTGCTTTCCCTTTTTTTTTATTTTTTTTTTTGACATTACGAACTTAAATGTTTTTATTTTTTTTATTTTACCAAGTAAATTGTTTAATGCTCCAATTAGATAATAATGATTTTCTTACTTTTTGGTAGTAAAATTCTATTAATTTCTTAAATACATTGCAAACTATAGTTTTGTATAAATTAGAAGCATTTTTTGATTTTTTGTAAATGTGAGTACCATGGAGCCGTTTATTATGTTATTAAGACGTATGTTGACTTGAAAGAGCATGGCAGTTGAGAGAATGTCAAGCTCACTAAAATGTCTCGCTGATGGTGGCGAGTGTGTTGGATCATTCGGTTCCCTACAAAATGGTTGAGCTGGATGGTGCTGATCCACGCGTCATGTTCGTGAACGGGCGCCGTCAGTTGAGACTGGTCATCTCTTATCTGCCAGGGCTTATTTTTAATCTTATATTTTCAATTGTTTTGATTATTTTTTGTACGTTGTTCTCACATATAGAAGCAACCAGAAAATGTACCCAGAATTTTGTAATATCTATATTTAAAAGAGTGGCCTTGGAGTTTCTTGCCCGTTCTTCTCCATAGAGATCTACGTTTTGGAATGGGCAACTAGCTTCAACTTTCTGACTAACTGACCGATTCTTTGACAGTTCAAAAGTGCCTATAAATGGTTTAATTGAAATAAATGCTTTGAGTTTGATAACATGCCATAAAGTTGAAATCCCTAAATACAATATGTCCTAAATTTATTTGTCATAAATATGACAATCCATAATATACAAAAGACTTAAAACCGTTTTGCAATAAAAGTTATAAGTCCTAAATTTAAATAATTTAATGTTTATTTATTAGAACAAATTTAGATTAATAAACATTAAGCAATTAAAAAAAAACGATGCAAAAGCAATATGGATTTTTTCTCAGCTCCGGCGCTTTATGTATTGTATCACTCAATAAAATAGTTGATTGTGAACATGTGGTTTTTATTTCTCCGAGAAAATCATGCAAACAAGCATAGATCATGGCATGCAGCATGCAAGCGAGCATGCAAGCTAGCACGCAGCATGCAACATGTAGACAGCTCCGGCGCTGCGGAGCTCCGGCGGCCCCACGCGAGCTTATCGTCGCAGATGATTTAACGTTCACCACCGCAACTTCGTCTTGCCGGCAAAGCAAAAGCTGAGGCTGGCAAAGCCGGCCAGCCTCAGCCGCGGCGGCGAGCGTTACAACCACCTGCTCCTCAACTCGCGGGCTGCCTCGCCCCTTCGCGCCAACGCGATTTTAAATTACACTCTAGGGGTAGGGCAGACAAGACTGCGTGGAGTCGGATTCACAGTGATTCGTTTCTGTCACTAAAACCTAATTTTTGCAAAAGTTTTAGGACTAGCAATTTTGAATATTCGGAATAATGCATTATATAATACGATACTTAGGACATATGACTTTATTTCATGCAAAATTAGGAGATTTAATTCAAGTACTCGATATAGTATCGATACAGAATAGTTTTAGAAGTAAAGATAATTATGTTAAACAAAATTTAGACTTTTTGAACTGAAGTTTATTGTAAACGTGTTATGGATAATGATAATCGGACAAACAATTTTAGGAGAAGACAGGGAGTACCGTTTTTTTGTGTTGCTGTTACTATTGTAGCTTGGCTGATGTTTAGAGCTGCAGAGGTTTTGTAGTGATTTTATTTCAGTGTTTAGACGATTACATTCTTTTTCTAAATTACTATTTTCTCTGTTAAGCTTTGTATATCATCGAGTAGTTTGTGTTGTTCGGTGGTTACATTATTCAGTTTTTTTGTTATTTCAGTGCTTAAATTTGCCATAAAATTCTTAATTTCCTCTTGTATGAGAGATTTTAGCTCAGTTTTGATCAATTAAACTATTTAATTTTCGTTGTTCTTCAGTTTATTGTCTAAAAGTTGGCTGAATTGGTGAAGTGTAAATGTGGGTGTGGATACGCGTTCTTGGGTTGATAGTACCGCCTGGGTGTTTATCGTGTCTCCCAAGAGGCTCTCGTCAAAGTTCGATATCCTTAATATTATAAATGCGAAAGTAAGTTTGTTTGTTACGCCTTCACGCTAAAACGGCTGTATGGATTTGGATGAAATTTGGCAAATATATAGATGATGCCCTGGACAAGAACATAGGATACTTTTTGTTTTTTTTTTTTCCCACGGGATCGAGACTTATGCGGGTGAAACCGCGGGGCGTAGCTAGTATTATATAATGAAGAGTCGTCATTTTCTTTCCGTCCGACTGATCGTTGCCTGCCGGATAGGTTGGGTTTTCTCACTGTGACATTAGAATCCTGGGAGACTGTTTGGATGTTTTCTATGGAAGAAAAATAAGCTGGCATATTCATATTGTCCATTTTTGGTTTTTTGGCTGTGCAAACAGGACACTTCCATATCTTCTTGAGATCAGCAATACTAGAAAGTCTTTTTCTGAGATATTCGCACATTCTAGGTCGTAGTTTTGACCACATTCACTGCATTCTACAAAGCTTTCATTAGAAATATACTGCTGGCATCCCTCGCATAATGAAACGAACCCAGAGAGCGATCAAAAAGATAATCCTTTCCATTAAACCAAAGCTGTGGGCTGTGATAATATCAGCCGCTATATGATCATAGCGGCTCTTGATCAACTCCTTCTTGTAATCTCCCACATCATAAACTTTTCCATTTACACTGGTGTTTTCCCTTCCCTGTGGCTCAAAGCCCTTGTGCGGCCCCTGCCTAAGACACCTAATCCCTCTCTTCCTAGTCACTTTCGCCCAATTTCCATCCTTCCCTTTCTATCTCAAGTGCTCGAAGCCTGTGTTCATAAACAATTCTCCCACTTTATTCACCGCAACTCCCTCATCAGTCCATTTCAATCCGGTTTCAGGCCTGGACACAGTACCGTTTCAGCTCTCCTTAAAGTGACTGACGATATAAGGCGGGGAATGGAAGACACTAAAGTTACTGTCTTAGTGTTAATTGACTTCTCCAAGGCTTTTAATAACGTCAGTTACGAAGTAAAGGACTTCGTAACTGACCATCCTTTCCTATCTTATGGTCTCTCGGGACGTATTGGAATGGTTTTCCTTTTATCTTCAGGGGCGTCAGCAGTCTGTTCATGTTGGAGACTCTTCGTCGGGTTGGTGTGATCTTGTAGTTGGCGTCCCTAAAGGCGATATACTATCTCTTGTTTTGTACTCCATTATTATTAATCTAATTACCACTGAACTTCGCACTGCGTATATTTATGCTGACGATTTGCAGCTTTACTGCCAGGATAGTGTGGACAACATATCACATGCGATTGAGGAGCTAAAGCGGTTTAGGTGTGGTTAAAACTGGTCTGATCGTTTTGGGTTGGCGGTTAATTCTACCAAATGTCAGGCTATCATTGTAAGACGCACTCATAGAATACACCAAGATATTTTGTCAGTCATTTATATTACTTTGCCAACATCAAATTCAATATTCTACACCATACCATTACATCTCCTATTCCCCACATAATATCACAATTCAATCAGTATTCTAAGATGCGAGATCTCCAACCTATGCCAATCTATCTTTTTACCGACACAGCCATTAAGCACGTCTTACCGTCACAAGCGCCTGACCCAGAAGACCGTTCCCGCGATACTTTTGACACATCGAATCTTTCGGTGTTGCCAGTATAATAATTAACAATTATGTATTAATAAATTGAAACCTAACACAACTCAGTCATCCCGTTTAGCTCCGATGTTAAGGACCTGGGCCTGCATGTGGACACATGTCTTGACTAGCGAAAGCAGGTCACGACTGTAAGTAAAAAGTCACCGGAACGCTGCGGACGCTCTGTCGGTTGAAAAACCTTGTCTATGTTGTATTCTATACTCGACAAACCTACTTCTCTTTCTTACCTCACTTCCCATGTTCATTCAATACTTATGCTCTGCCCATAGTAAAAATCTTCGTTCTACCAACAATCGTCTTCTACGTTGTCCTTCTCACCGCTCCGGTTTTATTCACTCTTCTTTCTTTGTTCAGGCGGTATTTCTTTGGAATGCGCTCCCTGTGAACATCAGGATGGTAACCAGTCCGTTATCTTTCAAAGTGAAAGCATGTGAATATATTCGTGAAAAGTTGGCAGAATCTTTGCAGCGCTGATTTGCTGGATTTGTTTTCTCCTCTACCTATCGTTATTTCTCCTGACAAAGTTTATTTGGTTTATATGTATGTATTTATGTATTCATTTTCAAGTTATCTATCACTTATGTTGCACCTGCCATGTTTTGTCTCTGCATCACCCTAAGGTTAACTGGTAGAAAATGCCTTAGGCAGTAAGTCCGCCTTTGTACAGTATTTTTTTACTTGTGCATAAAGTTTTAATAAATAAAATAATTAAATAAAAATTATATATTTCCATGTCGGTTTTCCATTTTATTATTTTACTTCTTCATGACGCGTATTGTTAGGAGGTTCCTCTCACTATTATAGCCTGTAGCTTGGATCCTGTTTCCGATACCGGTGAGCTACAATTATTTTTAAATACATATATGTTTTTTTAAAGAAATTTTCTAAAATGTATTTATGCGCGATAAACAAAAATGAAATATTACAGTTACAAACATGCATTGACAGGTAGGCTTACAAAATTAAAATTACAAGAAAAATCACAAAGATATAACAATAAAATAAATGACATAATTTTTTCTCTCCGTATTATATTTTATAGTATTTTTACCGATTTCTTTGAATTTTACCTATTAAATATGAAACAAAGTTGTGAAATGTGAGACAAAATGACCCCTGAAGAAATCAAAATGGACAAAAAAACCAAAAGATTCACTACCCTGGTCAAAGAAGAAAAAGTATAGACGGAGAAGACTGCAATGCTGACGCGAAGTCGGGCACGACAAAACACACACCCAACATCTTCGGGTTCGTCGCTCAGCTCCGCCTCGCAGTTGCCGGATCCTGCTCCAGACGTGATTTCAGTGATACCGGCCGCTGCAGTTGCGTCGAGCTCGAGCGACGAATACTTCTCGCTGCCGACGACACCACCACCAGCACGTCGGCGCGGAAGAGGCCGACCACCGGCCAGCTTAGGACTCCGAGGCCCACCGGCCTATGATAGGGTCCCCGCTCCTGGTGGAAGTGTGCAGCGCATGAAGTGGACACAAACTGTCAATGAAAATGTCATGCGCGCATACTTTGGGGCTACAGAGGGGGGAAGTAACCTGACTGCGTACCGTGGTCGGATGCTCTCTCTGTTTCAGGTGCTTGAACCAGCTGTCAACGTGTCGGCGCAACGACTGTCGGATCAGGTGCGGGTCATCCAGCGTAACCATAAGCTGGATGACGCCGTACTTGATCAACTACGCCTCGAATCACGGAATAACCATGTTACACCTGCTTCGCCACTGGTCGCGGTGCAATTGCAAAATTTACCCAGTTCTTCACCGCAACCCGACCGTACTGGTGAAGAGGATGATGACGGGGTTATATCCGTGAGTTCTCAATGCAATGCACGATTGAGGAGCGCTTTGGAGGATGCTTTTCGGGAGTACCGTTCTATTCCGCCTGGACTTAGACCACAACTAACTCGTTTGCCCATGCACAAGAAAAACTAGGCGCTGGTGTGTACTTTAGACTCGCTGCTGTCAAACTGTTTTGACGGCAGCAAAGACCTCACCGATACCCACTCGATCTTGTACTGTGCAGCTGTAGCAGCCTGTCGTGTAGCTCAAGTTAAATTTCCCAACAGTGACAGAGCTCCACGACCAAAACCAGCTGTACCAGCTTGGCAGTGCAGGATTGAGCGTCGTATCGGTGAGGCTAGAGTACTCATCGGCAAGCTAATCTGCTTCAGGGAGGGCAATACTCGCCCTAGAATGATGCGCTTTGTGAAGCGGGCGTTCTCGGGAATTGAAATTAGTTCTCAAGATTATTTGACCCGCGTCACAGAGCGTATCGACTTCCTGAAGCAGAAGATCTGTGCATGGGCAAACCGTATTCGACGATACAGGCGGAGAGTGGAGCGGTACACTCAGAATCGCACATTCCAGAGCGATGAAAGGTGTGTTTACAGGGCTTGGGAGCGACCGGACAAAGGTGTGATTGACACGCGCCTACCGGATGATGACGCCATGTGTTCGTTCTGGCGAAGCATCTGGTCAGCGCCTGTCAATCACACCGAAGGAGATTGGACTGGGAAGATCGAACGAGCGTGCGAGCAAATACCAGAAATGGGGGCACTCACCATCAGCCCCCAAGATGTAGCTCGTGCAGTCCGTCCGTTACCTAACTGGAAATCACCAGGGCCGGACGGGCTGCACAACTTTTGGATAAAATGGTTGCAAAGGTCGCACGCCCGTTTGGCATCCCAGTTCCAGTCGGCTTTAGAGTCAGGGTCGTTGCCCCAGTTTCTAACGACAGGAATAACCCACCTGCTCCATAAATCAGATAGTATTGCGGAACCCAAAAATCATAGACCGATCACTTGTCTACCGACGGTCTTTAAAGTTTTTACACCCATTTTGAGAGCTAAAATTAACAAACATATAGACACCAACTCCATCATGTCTGCTTCTCAAAATGGATGCAGGAACGGGTCCCGCGGTACTAAGGAGCTTCTCCTCATCGATATGGCCATTAGCCAGCAGGTTCGTCGTTCCCGAAGGGATCTGTCGACATGTTGGATAGATTATAAGAAGGCCTATGACTCGGTGCCACATACATGGCTCAAGAGGGTGCTGGAGTTATATAAAGTAGATGCAACTGTACGCACCTTCCTGATGTCATGTATGGGGCAATGGAGGACGGTGCTTCGCTATCCAGGATGTCAACATATCCTGAGGAATAGCGAACCGATAAGGATCGATGGATTACATGGATGACCTGAAACTCTTTGCCTCCAACAATTTGCAACTTCTGGTGCTACTGAAGGTAACTGAAACTTTCAGTAGTGCCATCAGGATGGAATTTGGTGTGGACAAATGTGCGGTCATGCATGTACAACGAGGGGAGATTGTGGAATCCGTGGGAACCCACCTCTCGGATTCCATACACCTAAGATCCCTCTCGTCAATCGAAACCTACAAGTATTTGGGTATGTCGGAAGCGTTAGGTATCAACGCTGCTGACATGAAGCAATCGCTGAAGGAGCGCTTCTTTAGCCGCCTGAATAAAGTATTAAATAGTCTTTTATCAGGCGGAAACAAGTTGAGCTTCAACGGTTAAGTCATGCCGGTTTTGATGTACTCTTACGGCATACTCAAATGGACTCAGACGGAACTAAACGCCCTGGATAGGAGGGTCCGCACACTGCTGACCGCAAATCGGATGCATCACCCACGTTCATCGGTGATGAGACTGTATATCCCGCGGAAGTGCAGAGGTCGAGGCTTCTTAAATGCTAAGACCCTACACAGCCGTGAGGTATGCAGTCTCAGGGAATACTTCCTAGAAACCGACGTGGGGATGCACCGAGATGTCGTCTCAGTGGACAAGGGCCTTACCCCGCTATCCTTGGCTAACGAGAACTGGCGCAAACCTATAGTATTAGAGACTAATGACCGCAGGGAGGTATGGCAGAGCAAAGAGCTTCACGGGCGCTTTTACCGGGCCTTACATGGGCCCGATGTAGACCTGTTAGCGTCCGTATCCTGGTTGCGATTCGGTGACCTCTTTGGGGAAACCGAAGGTTTTGTCTTTGCGATTATGGACGAAGTTATGATGACGAACAACTACCGGAAATATATTGTGAAGGACGGCACGGTTGACATCTGTCGGGTATGCCACCGTCTCGGAGAATCAATCAGACACATTATTTCTGGCTGTTCTCGTCTGGCTAACGGAGAGTACTTGCATAGGCACAACCTTGTAGCCAGGATTATCCACCAGCAACTTGCTCTGAAATATAGTCTTGTGGAATCGGAAGTACCGTACTATAGATATGTGCCCGACCCAGTCCTTGAAAATGGCACTATCACGTTGTATTGGGATCGATCTATCATCACTGACAGGACTATTGTAGCCAATAAGCCAGGTATAGTGGTGATAGATCGATTAGAGTGTCGCACAATGATTATTGATATAGCGGTCCCGCATGACGAGAACCTCGTGAAAGCTGAAAAAGATAAACAGATTAAGTATCTTGATCTGGCTCACGAGGTTGTCGACTTGTGGGATGTGGACACAGCAATCATTGTGCCGATAGTCGTTACGGCCAATGGCATAATAGCTAAGAGCCTCGACCAACACCTGAGGAGACTCTCGTTAGGCAGCTGGATCAAGGGCTTGATCCAGAAAGCGGTACTCCTGGACACGGCGCGTATTGTTAGGAGGTTCCTCTCTCAGGAGCCCTAACCACCGGTGGCTTGGATCCTGGTCCCGACAACGGTGGGCTACTATTTTTTATATTTTTAAATGTTTTTTTTATTATTTTTTAGAAGAATATTTAAAAATGAAAAAAGTATGTTTAAAAATGAAATAAAGGAGAAAATAAATGAAATAAACACTGTTTTCTGTGGAAGGTTTGGGTAAAAGTAAGCGTGTGTTCGGTGATTATTTATAGTTGAGAAGCTAGACGCTTTTTGTTAATGTTTGGGAAAATCTTATCTGACTTTTTATTTTTCTCTTTCCGTGTCACATTTACTGAAATTATGTTTTTACAAAAAACTTTTTACAAAAAAAAACAACCGACCTCCAAAAAAAACACTACAAAGTGAAAAATAACTTTAATTTCGGAAGTCGGTGTCTTGTATTTTCGTTTTTTGCGACCGACTTCCGAAATTAAAGTTATTTTTCACTTTGTAGTGTTTTTTTTGGAGGTCGGTTGTTTTTTTTTGTAAAAAGTTTTTATTTTTCACTTTTTAGTTGTGGTACCTACCCCACACACATTCGAATACCACTACCTGCTACCAGTGACAGAAACTTAGCACATCATCTACATAGCAAGTGGGAAAAAAATACGTATTTTGTAGCTAACTCAAAAACTATCAAAGCAAAGTTAATAAAATTTATATGGGACCAATTCGAGAGCACACCCTTTCAAACAAAAAATAATTTTCAAAATCGGTCCACAATTGACGGAGAAATTGGTGGAAATACATAAAAAAAAAAAAAAAAAACATACGCGACGAACATATAACCTCCTCTTTTTTGGAAGTCGGTTAAAAATAAAGAATCGTCACAAAGGACCCTAAAGTAGTTTTAAGTTTCCACGGACCCTCAGCTATCCAAAGCAATGCAAATAAAACATAAGTTTCGGAACAGGCTCGATTAAAGGTAAGTGTCAACTTAAAAATAATATCACGCACGTTTATGCCTATCAAAGATCGGAATCCGGATTAACGACAAAGGACATTAGATGTTACGTTACAAGCCAGAGAAATGTATAAAAGCTCATTTTGCGATCGATCTATCATCAGTCGCACAGCAGCCACCGAACAAAACCTATCAAACATGAAATCCGTACGTTTATTCACATATTATTTTAATTACAATTATAACTTTTACTTTATTAAATAAAAAAAGCTATACTGTGAGAGCATCCAAGTATTAGTTGGTGACATGGATTGTGTTATATATTTTTTTAATTTGTTTATATTATTAATTTACATTGAATGTTTCTAAAGTTAAAAGAAATCGTTACAGGTATTTATTGTCTTAGTAACTATGCCTCACTTTAACTTGTGTATTATTTGGTTTTCAGATGATCATTGTCGCCCTCGCCCTCGTGGCCGTCGCCGCCGCTGCCCCCGCTGAGACCCCGCAGATCATCCGGGCCGAATTTGTACAGCAGCCCGACGGTTCATACATCCAAAGGTAATACATTGTTTTATTTTTTCCAAATATGTGGTGTACTTTTACAAGTGAGTCCACATACCTTCCCTTTAACAGAAAATGTTATTAATCGCTTTAATTTCAACAGGTTTGAGTCTGAAGATGGTATCAGCCGCAAAGAAGAGGGTCAAGTAAAGGAGGTTTTCGATGAGGAGAACAAGCCCCACGCCGTCGTGGTTGTCCGCGGCACCTACAGCTACCCCGGTGAGGACGGCAAGCCCGTGTCCATCAGCTACTTCGCTGACGAGACCGGCTACCATGCGGAAGGTGAAACCATCCCCAAGCCCGCCAGGAGATAAGCTAATAACAACGACGAGCAGATGAATTGTTGATTGATTCAAAGTATTGTCAGTAATCAATTGTTCATCAGCGAATGTGCTCTGCAACTCTGACGACGTTTAGCAAATAACAGGACGGTTACCATGACACAGGAGCGTGCGGAGGAGCGTCAGCCGCGCGACATGCTCCTCGTTACTCGATGCTCACTGCCATATTATGTTGTATTAGCTGTTGTGTTTTAGTAGCGTAATTCGTACTGTAAATAAAATTAGTTTTAACAATCAACGTATAAGTTTTATTTTATTTGTGGAATATAATTATAATTTAATCGTGTTTTGATGAAAAATTCACCTCTTGGAATAGCAATAACTCATGGCAATATTCTTTAGAACGTTATTAAAGAGTACATTGCAAATTAGTCCATGTCGAGTCTCTGATAGTAAAGTGATTATTGCCATATTGTTTTAAATAAGTAGGTACAAGACTGATCGATTGAAACAAGAGTCTGGCCAAAGATACCATTATTGATGCTGATTAGCGAAAGTGATCTAGGGATTAATCAAATGACTGGAAACTCTCCAGACTATACTTTAGGTTAGGCCATACGGGCGGCTATTACAAAATTTTCCTCTCAGGGTGACGAACGCATGCGTATCGCAGCAAGAATAAGGTGTAGTGACAACAAACAGACTGCAGGCGAACTCTTTTAATTTATTTTAAAGAATAATTAACTCTATTTGTACATTTCTGTTTAATTTTGAAGAATTCCTTTTTTCAAATGTACTGTAATATACAGGGTAACCCATGAATAGACGTCGAAAAAATAATTAGATAGTAAACCTCTCTTCAAGGGCTTCTCGAAACATCTCCATGTATGTTAAAAATAATAAAAAGCGGTACTTACTTATTTATTCTGTATAATGTACACTCAGTTACAGGCTAGACTAAAACTTATGAGTACATGACCCTGTTAGAGCGCAGCAAGTATTATTACATTTAACTTATTTTTAGGTTAAATATTTGGAAGTAAACATTATAATGGCATACTTTCTAGATATCAATTTCACAACATTAATTATTATTAATATATAATCTATTTGTAACATATTTTATTTTATTTATATTGATTAAAGTGATTTGAGATGTATAGTAAGATCAATAAAATCATTTTATACATAGATATATAACATTTGTGCTTTATTTTGGCTTCTTATCTTCCATAAACTTGTTAATACTATAATATTTTTTTCTAAACGTCTAAATTTAAACATGCACAGTGTGTTTGTGGATCTTATATGTTCAAATAACTTATTATATATTTGGATACTTCGGTATTTTGGGCTATTTTTATACATCTGTAGTCTAGGTGCTGGTAGAATTAATTTAGTTTTGCGGCGCTCATTCTTATCAAAATTAAAGAGTTGTATATATTTTTTAACAAATGTGGCTAATGCTAGAATATAAATTGAGGGTAACGTTAGGATGTAGCTCGCCGTCCGATAAGGATCAGGCCCGGGTCGACGGCGCGTTGTGTTCTACGCGCGCCTCAAAGATATGTCAGCAGAATTGACGGGGTCCACTAGGGCCGATGCCTGCCGGGGTTGCGAAGAAAACCGAAAGGGAGATCGTAGCTCCCGGCAACAGGGCAACCGAAGGAACACGGGTGGGTTTTAGCCAGTAAGAGTCTGACACGCCCTCCCGCTCCGCTCAGAGCGGGAGAAGTTATTTAATAATTTCCCACCCAAAAAAAAGGATAACGTTTGGATTTTCCCCTTGATGAAGTGGGGTTTTCAGCTATCTCTAGGTTTTATGTGATCAATTATTCGTAGACATTTCTTTTGGGAAATAAATAAGTCTTTAGCATCTACACCGTGGCACAGGATGATTCCAAAAAGACTTCCAAAAAGGAGGAGATTATATGTTCGTCGCGTATGTTTGTTTTTTTTTTATTTTTTTTTATGTATGTCCACCGATTTCTCCGTCAATTGTGGACCGATTTTGAAAATTCTTTTTTTTTTTGAAAGGGTATGCTCTCGAATTGGTCCCATATAAATTTTATTAACTTTACTTGGATAGTTTTTGAGTTAGCTACAAAATACTTATTTTTTTCCCACTCAGTATGTAGATGGTATGATAAGTTTCTGTCACTGGTAGCAGGTAGTGGTATTCGAATGTGTGTGGTGTAGGTACCACAACTAAAAAGTGAAAAATTTAAACTTTTTACAAAAAAAAACAACCGCCTCCAAAAAAAAAACACTACAAAGTGAAAAATTACTTTAATTTCGGAAGTCGGTGGCAAAAAACGAAAATACAAAACCCAAGACACCGACTTCCGAAATTAAAGTTATTTTTCACTTTGTAGTGTTTTTTTTTGGAGGTCGGTTGTTTTTTTTTGTAAAAAGTTTTTTGAAAGCTAAAATTAACAAACATATAGACACCAACTCCATCATGTCTGTCTCTCAAAATGGATGCAGGAACGGGTCCCGCGGTACTAAGGAGCTTCTCCTCATCGATATGGCCATTAGCCAGCAGGTTCGTCGTTCCCGAAGGGATCTGTCGACATGTTGGATAGATTATAAGAAGGCCTATGACTCGGTGCCACATACATGGCTCATGAGGGTGCTGGAGTTGTATAAAGTAGATGCAACTGTACGCACCTTCCTGATGTCATGTATGGGGCAATGGAGGACGGTGCTTCGCTATCCAGGATGTCAACATATCCTGAGGAATAGCGAACCGATAAGGATCGAGCGAGGTATATTCCAGGGTGACAGTTTGAGTCCACTTTGGTTCTGCCTAGCTTTGAATCCTCTGAGTACACTGCTGGAGGATTTAGGGCTGGGTTATCGATTGAGAAGAGGTGGTCAGGTTATATCTCACCTCCTTTACATGGATGACCTGAAACTCTTTGCCTCCAACAATTTGCAACTGCTGGAGCTACTGAAGGTAACTGAAACTTTCAGTAGTGCCATCAGGATGGAATTTGGTGTGGACAAATGTGCGGTCATGCATGTAAAACGAGGGGAGATTGTGGAATCCGTGGGAACCCATCTCTCGGATTCCATACACTTAAGATCCCTCTCGTCAATCGAAACCTACAAGTATTTGGGTATGTCGGAAGCGTTAGGTATCAACGCTGCTGACATGAAGCAATCGCTGAAGGAGCGCTTCTTTAGCCGCCTGAATAAAGTATTAAATAGTCTTTTATCAGGCGAAAACAAGGTGCGCGCCTTCAACGGTTGGGTCATGCCGGTTTTGATGTACTCTTTCGGCATACTCAAATGGACTCAGACGGAACTTAACGCCCTGGATAGGAGGGTCCGCACACTGCTGACCGCAAATCGGATGCATCACCCACGTTCATCGGTGATGAGTCTGTATATCCCGCGGAAGTGCAGAGGTCGAGGCTTCTTAAATGCTAAGACCCTGCACAGCCGTGAGGTATGCAGTCTCAGGGAATACTTCCTAGAAACCGACGTGGGGATGCACCGAGATGTCGTCTCAGTGGACAAGGGCCTTACCCCGCTATCCTTGGTTAACGAGAACTGGCGCAAACCTATAGTATTAGATGACCGCAGGGAGGTATGGCAGAGCAAAGAGCTTCACGGGCGGTTTTACCGGGCCTTACATGGGCCCGATGTAGACCTGTTAGCGTCCGTATCCTGGTTGCGATTCGGTGACCTCTTTGGGGAAACCGAAGGTTTTGTCTTTGCGATTATGGACGAAGTTATGATGACGAACAACTACCGGAAATATATTGTGAAGGACGGCACGGTTGACATCTGTCGGGCATGCCACCGTCCCGGAGAATCAATCAGACACATTATTTCTGGCTGTTCTCGTCTGGCTAACGGAGAGTACTTGCATAGGCACAACTTTGTAGCCAGGATTATCCACCAGCAACTTGCTCTGAAATATAGTCTTGTGGAATCGGAAGTACCGTACTATAGATATGTGCCCGACCCAGTCCTCGAAAATGGCAATATCACGTTGTATTGGGATCGATCTATCATCACTGACAGGGCTATTGTAGCCAATAAGCCAGATATAGTGGTGATAGATCGATTAGAGCGTCGCACAATGATTATTGATATATCGGTCCCGCATGACGAGAACCTCGTGGAAGCTGAAAAAGATAAACAGATTAAGTATTGTGACTGTACGAGAATTACCCTAGGCTGATAAAATTTTCGTTTTTCCTAATTATGCTAACATTAGTGTTTAAGTCGGTTCCCCCCTTAGGGGGAAGGCCGCACCCCACCCCGTACGGCCCTGTAGAGCTCGTCTCCGGACTGGACACTCTCCCACCGATATGTGTAAGAAGAAATGAATTCTCAAATAAGAAGTCCGATACCTTGTCCCATTAATAAGGTAATTAAAGGATTGAATGAGATTGTAATAAGACAAGAATTCATCGTTGTGAAATACATTGGATGTGGTTTTAGAAATCTAATAAATAATAGAGGGATGCAAAGTATATCATTATATAAACTTGTGAGTAACCTTTACGTTAGCGTAACAGGTATTTGGTCAGTCATTACTCGCACGATACCTCACATCTGCACTCGGAGTACTTAGAGCAACACTTCCATAAGTGACGCATTGCGTCGGCATCACGCTCTTTTGGAGACATGGTCCCTAGCAGTTCTTTCGAACTGATAACGTGACGAAGCGGCTTTCCCTGCGGCAACCGTGTGACCGTCCTTGTCTAACAACGGAGCGGCTAGTTCCAGCGACATTCGTCGGCATCATGCTCTTTAGGAGACATGGTCCCTATCAGTCCTTGGACTGAATATAAGATAGATGTGGTCACCCAAACCCCTGGAAGGTCACCCTTTGCACAACAAGCATATCTGCAAGACGCGTGTTCATGTCAGTCTGACCGAATTATTGGTCTGAGATAAAGAATACAACATTCAAGAATTACTAGTTAATAGAGTTGAGAATTGAAAGTCAAGAATTATTATTTATTTAATAGAGTTTTGGATAATCTCTCTTAAAGTCCTTTTAATTGGTCTGAGGTAAAGAATACCGAATTCAAGATTTAGGTTCTAGATAATAGAGTAGAGAATTATAATTCTAGAATCATGAATTAATAGAGTTGTGGATCAACTCTCCTGAACGTATATTGACAGTCCCAAAGCGCTCTCCCTTCACCACTTCCTAGTGTTTGAGCTGGGGAGAAGAAGTGGCGCAACAAACTCCCCAGCAACACGTCTCTGTCTGTTTAGTTACAAGAACTGAACAAATATATTACCAGCCAAGGATAATTATTATAATGAAAGACTCACCCAGTCGCACCAACACACACACACACACGCACATATTACATTAAGTAGGTACTAAATTAGTCTAATCTGGGCTTTCACCCAACTATATTTAACTTAATAACTAATACTTGTTGTCTTGCGACAGCCCACTCGGACATGGCCTCTTGGCATTCACCAAGTCTTCTAACTTAACTAGCCTAGATTCGGACGTCCGTCTCCTATCGTGGTCTAAAACCAAGTGCCTCGACTTTATTCCTCCGTCCCGTCTATTCCTAAAACACCACGTCCAGCTTCACCCTCGGGCCCAACCGATGGCTACCAGATGGCAGCACCGGCGTTGTCCGTTGCGCCGGGTTTTTTCTATTGTTTCTTAAAATTTGTAGAAAGTGCTAGCTCGCTTCCCATTCAATATAAATGGAATGGGTTTCTATATTGTTTTAAAATTTTAAAGAAATAGAATCTTTTGTTATTAATTAGGGTAACGTGTCCGTCGAACCGTCAGCCCATAAAATAGAGATTTTATGTGTTTCTGAGTGACCCAAACCGTGTGCCGATTTCAAAATAAATATAATATTTTGTTATTAAAATAGGAGCAAATGACACACTGTCACAGTATCTTGATCTGGCTCACGAGGTTGTCGACTTGTGGGATGTGGACACAGCAATCATTGTGCCGATAATCGTTACGGCCAATGGCATAATAGCTAAGAGCCTCGACCAACACCTGAGGAGGCCCTCGTTAGGCAGCTGGATCAAGGGCTTGATCCAGAAAGCGGTACTCCTGGACACGGCGCGTATTGTTAGGAGGTTCCTCTCTCAGGAGCCCTAACCACCGGTGGCTTGGACCCTGGTCCCGACAACGGTGGGCTACTATTTTTTATATTTTTTAATGTTTTATAATTATTGTTTAGAAGAATATTTAAAAATGAAAAAAGTATGTTTAAAAATGAAATAAAGGAGAAAATAAATGAAATAAACACTGTTTTCTGTGGAAGGTTTGGGTAAAAGTAAGCGTGTGTTCGGAGATTATTTATAGTTAAGAAGCTAGACGCTTTTTGTTAATGTTTGGGAAAATCTTATCTGACTTATAATTTTTCTCTTTCCGTGTCACATTTACTGAAATTATGTTTTTACAAAAATAAAGAATCGTCGCAAAGGACCCCAAAGTAGTTTTAAGTTTCCACGGACCCTCAGCTATCCAAAGCAATGCAAATAAAACATAAGTTTCGGAACAGGCTCGATTAAAGGTTAGTGTCAACTTAAAAATAACTTAATAATATCACGCACGTTTATGCCTATCAAAGATCGGAATCCGGATTAACGACAAAGGACATTAGATGTTACGTTACAAGCCGGAGAAATATATAAAAGCTCATTTTGCGATCGATCTATCATCAGTCGCACAGCAGCCACCGAACAAAACCTATCAAACATGAAATCCGTACGTTTATTCACATATTATTTTAATTACAATATTACTTTTACTTTATTAATTAAAAAAAGCTATACTGTGAGAGCATCCAAGTATTAGTTGGTGACATGGATTGTGTTACATATTTTTTTAATTTGTTTATATTATTAATTTACATTGAATGTTTCTAAAGTTAAAAGAAATCGTTACAGGTATTTATTGTCTTAGTAACTATGCCTCACTTTAACTTGTGTATTATTTGGTTTTCAGATGATCATTGTCGCCCTCGCCCTCGTGGCCGTCGCCGCCGCTGCCCCCGCTGAGACCCCGCAGATCATCCGGGCCGAATTTGTACAGCAGCCCGACGGTTCATACATCCAAAGGTAATACATTGTTTTATTTTTTCCAAATATGTGGTGTACTTTTACAAGTGAGTCCACATACCTTCTCTTTAACAGAAAATGTTATTAATCGCTTTAATTTCAACAGGTTTGAGTCTGAAGATGGTATCAGCCGCAAAGAAGAGGGTCAAGTAAAGGAGGTTTTCGATGAGGAGAACAAGCCCCACGCCGTCGTGGTTGTCCGCGGCACCTACAGCTACCCCGGTGAGGACGGCAAGCCCGTGTCCATCAGCTACTTCGCTGACGAGACCGGCTACCATGCGGAAGGTGAAACCATCCCCAAGCCCGCCAGGAGATAAGCTAATAACAACGACGAGCAGATGAATTGTTGATTGATTCAAAGTATTGTCAGTAATCAATTGTTCATCAGCGAATGTGCTCTGCAACTCTGACGACGTTTAGCAAATAACAGGACGGTTACCATGACACAGGAGCGTGCGGAGGAGCGTCAGCCGCGCGACATGCTCCTCGTTACTCGATGCTCACTGCCATATTATGTTGTATTAGCTGTTGTGTTTTAGTAGCGTAATTCGTACTGTAAATAAAATTAGTTTTAACAATCAACGTATAAGTTTTATTTTATTTGTGGAATATAATTATAATTTAATCGTGTTTTGATGAAAAATTCACCTCTTGGAATAGCAATAACTCATGGCAATATTCTTTAGAACGTTATTAAAGAGTACATTGCAAATTAGTCCATGTCGAGTCTCTGATAGTAAAGTGATTATTGCCATATTGTTTTAAATAAGTAGGTACAAGACTGATCGATTGAAACAAGAGTCTGGCCAAAGATACCATTATTGATGCTGATTAGCGAAAGTGATCTAGGGATTAATCAAATGACTGGAAACTCTCCAGACTATACTTTAGGTTAGGCCATACGGGCGGCTATTACAAAATTTTCCTCTCAGGGTGACGAACGCATGCGTATCGCAGCAAGAATAAGGTGTAGTGACAACAAACAGACTGCAGGCGAACTCTTTTAATTTATTTTAAAGAATAATTAACTCTATTTGTACATTTCTGTTTAATTTTGAAGAATTCCTTTTTTCAAATGTACTGTAATATACAGGGTAACCCATGAATAGACGTCGAAAAAATAATTAGATAGTAAACCTCTCTTCAAGGGCTTCTCGAAACATCTCCATGTATGTTAAAAATAATAAAAAGCGGTACTTACTTATTTATTCTGTATAATGTACACTCAGTTACAGGCTAGACTAAAACTTATGAGTACATGACCCTGTTAGAGCGCAGCAAGTATTATTACATTTAACTTATTTTTAGGTTAAATATTTGGAAGTAAACATTATAATGGCATACTTTCTAGATATCAATTTCACAACATTAATTATTATTAATATATAATCTATTTGTAACATATTTTATTTTATTTATATTGATTAAAGTGATTTGAGATGTATAGTAAGATCAATAAAATCATTTTATACATAGATATATAACATTTGTGCTTTATTTTGGCTTCTTATCTTCCATAAACTTGTTAATACTATAATATTTTTTTCTAAACGTCTAAATTTAAACATGCACAGTGTGTTTGTGGATCTTATATGTTCAAATAACTTATTATATATTTGGATACTTCGGTATTTTGGGCTATTTTTATACATCTGTAGTCTAGGTGCTGGTAGAATTAATTTAGTTTTGCGGCGCTCATTCTTATCAAAATTAAAGAGTTGTATATATTTTTTAACAAATGTGGCTAATGCTAGAATATAAATTGAGGGTAACGTTAGGATGTAGCTCGCCGTCCGATAAGGATCAGGCCCGGGTCGACGGCGCGTTGTGTTCTACGCGCGCCTCAAAGATATGTCAGCAGAATTGACGGGGTCCACTAGGGCCGATGCCTGCCGGGGTTGCGAAGAAAACCGAAAGGGAGATCGTAGCTCCCGGCAACAGGGCAACCGAAGGAACACGGGTGGGTTTTAGCCAGTAAGAGTCTGACACGCCCTCCCGCTCCGCTCAGAGCGGGAGAAGTTATTTAATAATTTCCCACCCAAAAAAAAGGATAACGTTTGGATTTTCCCCTTGATGAAGTGGGGTTTTCAGCTATCTCTAGGTTTTATGTGATCAATTATTCGTAGACATTTCTTTTGGGAAATAAATAAGTCTTTAGCATCTACACCGTGGCACAGGATGATTCCAAAAAGACTTCCAAAAAGGAGGAGATTATATGTTCGTCGCGTATGTTTGTTTTTTTTTATTTTTTTTTATGTATGTCCACCGATTTCTCCGTCAATTGTGGACCGATTTTGAAAATTCTTTTTTTTTTTTGAAAGGGTATGCTCTCGAATTGGTCCCATATAAATTTTATTAACTTTGCTTGGATAGTTTTTGAGTTAGCTACAAAATACTTATTTTTTTCCCACTCAGTATGTAGATGGTATGATAAGTTTCTGTCACTGGTAGCAGGTAGTGGTATTCGAATGTGTGTGGTGTAGGTACCACAACTAAAAAGTGAAAAATTTAAACTTTTTACAAAAAAAAAAAACAACCGCCTCCAAAAAAAAAAACACTACAAAGTGAAAAATTACTTTAATTTCGGAAGTCGGTGGCAAAAAACGAAAATACAAAACCCAAGACACCGACTTCCGAAATTAAAGTTATTTTTCACTTTGTAGTGTTTTTTTTTGGAGGTCGGTTGTTTTTTTTTGTAAAAAGTTTTTTGAGAGCTAAAATTAACAAACATATAGACACCAACTCCATCATGTCTGTCTCTCAAAATGGATGCAGGAACGGGTCCCGCGGTACTAAGGAGCTTCTCCTCATCGATATGGCCATTAGCCAGCAGGTTCGTCGTTCCCGAAGGGATCTGTCGACATGTTGGATAGATTATAAGAAGGCCTATGACTCGGTGCCACATACATGGCTCATGAGGGTGCTGGAGTTGTATAAAGTAGATGCAACTGTACGCACCTTCCTGATGTCATGTATGGGGCAATGGAGGACGGTGCTTCGCTATCCAGGATGTCAACATATCCTGAGGAATAGCGAACCGATAAGGATCGAGCGAGGTATATTCCAGGGTGACAGTTTGAGTCCACTTTGGTTCTGCCTAGCTTTGAATCCTCTGAGTACACTGCTGGAGGATTTAGGGCTGGGTTATCGATTGAGAAGAGGTGGTCAGGTTATATCTCACCTCCTTTACATGGATGACCTGAAACTCTTTGCCTCCAACAATTTGCAACTGCTGGAGCTACTGAAGGTAACTGAAACTTTCAGTAGTGCCATCAGGATGGAATTTGGTGTGGACAAATGTGCGGTCATGCATGTAAAACGAGGGGAGATTGTGGAATCCGTGGGAACCCATCTCTCGGATTCCATACACTTAAGATCCCTCTCGTCAATCGAAACCTACAAGTATTTGGGTATGTCGGAAGCGTTAGGTATCAACGCTGCTGACATGAAGCAATCGCTGAAGGAGCGCTTCTTTAGCCGCCTGAATAAAGTATTAAATAGTCTTTTATCAGGCGAAAACAAGGTGCGCGCCTTCAACGGTTGGGTCATGCCGGTTTTGATGTACTCTTTCGGCATACTCAAATGGACTCAGACGGAACTTAACGCCCTGGATAGGAGGGTCCGCACACTGCTGACCGCAAATCGGATGCATCACCCACGTTCATCGGTGATGAGTCTGTATATCCCGCGGAAGTGCAGAGGTCGAGGCTTCTTAAATGCTAAGACCCTGCACAGCCGTGAGGTATGCAGTCTCAGGGAATACTTCCTAGAAACCGACGTGGGGATGCACCGAGATGTCGTCTCAGTGGACAAGGGCCTTACCCCGCTATCCTTGGTTAACGAGAACTGGCGCAAACCTATAGTATTAGATGACCGCAGGGAGGTATGGCAGAGCAAAGAGCTTCACGGGCGGTTTTACCGGGCCTTACATGGGCCCGATGTAGACCTGTTAGCGTCCGTATCCTGGTTGCGATTCGGTGACCTCTTTGGGGAAACCGAAGGTTTTGTCTTTGCGATTATGGACGAAGTTATGATGACGAACAACTACCGGAAATATATTGTGAAGGACGGCACGGTTGACATCTGTCGGGCATGCCACCGTCCCGGAGAATCAATCAGACACATTATTTCTGGCTGTTCTCGTCTGGCTAACGGAGAGTACTTGCATAGGCACAACTTTGTAGCCAGGATTATCCACCAGCAACTTGCTCTGAAATATAGTCTTGTGGAATCGGAAGTACCGTACTATAGATATGTGCCCGACCCAGTCCTCGAAAATGGCAATATCACGTTGTATTGGGATCGATCTATCATCACTGACAGGGCTATTGTAGCCAATAAGCCAGATATAGTGGTGATAGATCGATTAGAGCGTCGCACAATGATTATTGATATATCGGTCCCGCATGACGAGAACCTCGTGGAAGCTGAAAAAGATAAACAGATTAAGTATTGTGACTGTACGAGAATTACCCTAGGCTGATAAAATTTTCGTTTTTCCTAATTATGCTAACATTAGTGTTTAAGTCGGTTCCCCCCTTAGGGGGAAGGCCGCACCCCACCCCGTACGGCCCTGTAGAGCTCGTCTCCGGACTGGACACTCTCCCACCGATATGTGTAAGAAGAAATGAATTCTCAAATAAGAAGTCCGATACCTTGTCCCATTAATAAGGTAATTAAAGGATTGAATGAGATTGTAATAAGACAAGAATTCATCGTTGTGAAATACATTGGATGTGGTTTTAGAAATCTAATAAATAATAGAGGGATGCAAAGTATATCATTATATAAACTTGTGAGTAACCTTTACGTTAGCGTAACAGGTATTTGGTCAGTCATTACTCGCACGATACCTCACATCTGCACTCGGAGTACTTAGAGCAACACTTCCATAAGTGACGCATTGCGTCGGCATCACGCTCTTTTGGAGACATGGTCCCTAGCAGTTCTTTCGAACTGATAACGTGACGAAGCGGCTTTCCCTGCGGCAACCGTGTGACCGTCCTTGTCTAACAACGGAGCGGCTAGTTCCAGCGACATTCGTCGGCATCATGCTCTTTAGGAGACATGGTCCCTATCAGTCCTTGGACTGAATATAAGATAGATGTGGTCACCCAAACCCCTGGAAGGTCACCCTTTGCACAACAAGCATATCTGCAAGACGCGTGTTCATGTCAGTCTGACCGAATTATTGGTCTGAGATAAAGAATACAACATTCAAGAATTACTAGTTAATAGAGTTGAGAATTGAAAGTCAAGAATTATTATTTATTTAATAGAGTTTTGGATAATCTCTCTTAAAGTCCTTTTAATTGGTCTGAGGTAAAGAATACCGAATTCAAGATTTAGGTTCTAGATAATAGAGTAGAGAATTATAATTCTAGAATCATGAATTAATAGAGTTGTGGATCAACTCTCCTGAACGTATATTGACAGTCCCAAAGCGCTCTCCCTTCACCACTTCCTAGTGTTTGAGCTGGGGAGAAGAAGTGGCGCAACAAACTCCCCAGCAACACGTCTCTGTCTGTTTAGTTACAAGAACTGAACAAATATATTACCAGCCAAGGATAATTATTATAATGAAAGACTCACCCAGTCGCACCAACACACACACACACACGCACATATTACATTAAGTAGGTACTAAATTAGTCTAATCTGGGCTTTCACCCAACTATATTTAACTTAATAACTAATACTTGTTGTCTTGCGACAGCCCACTCGGACATGGCCTCTTGGCATTCACCAAGTCTTCTAACTTAACTAGCCTAGATTCGGACGTCCGTCTCCTATCGTGGTCTAAAACCAAGTGCCTCGACTTTATTCCTCCGTCCCGTCTATTCCTAAAACACCACGTCCAGCTTCACCCTCGGGCCCAACCGATGGCTACCAGATGGCAGCACCGGCGTTGTCCGTTGCGCCGGGTTTTTTCTATTGTTTCTTAAAATTTGTAGAAAGTGCTAGCTCGCTTCCCATTCAATATAAATGGAATGGGTTTCTATATTGTTTTAAAATTTTAAAGAAATAGAATCTTTTGTTATTAATTAGGGTAACGTGTCCGTCGAACCGTCAGCCCATAAAATAGAGATTTTATGTGTTTCTGAGTGACCCAAACCGTGTGCCGATTTCAAAATAAATATAATATTTTGTTATTAAAATAGGAGCAAATGACACACTGTCACAGTATCTTGATCTGGCTCACGAGGTTGTCGACTTGTGGGATGTGGACACAGCAATCATTGTGCCGATAATCGTTACGGCCAATGGCATAATAGCTAAGAGCCTCGACCAACACCTGAGGAGGCCCTCGTTAGGCAGCTGGATCAAGGGCTTGATCCAGAAAGCGGTACTCCTGGACACGGCGCGTATTGTTAGGAGGTTCCTCTCTCAGGAGCCCTAACCACCGGTGGCTTGGACCCTGGTCCCGACAACGGTGGGCTACTATTTTTTATATTTTTTAATGTTTTATAATTATTGTTTAGAAGAATATTTAAAAATGAAAAAAGTATGTTTAAAAATGAAATAAAGGAGAAAATAAATGAAATAAACACTGTTTTCTGTGGAAGGTTTGGGTAAAAGTAAGCGTGTGTTCGGAGATTATTTATAGTTAAGAAGCTAGACGCTTTTTGTTAATGTTTGGGAAAATCTTATCTGACTTATAATTTTTCTCTTTCCGTGTCACATTTACTGAAATTATGTTTTTACAAAAATAAAGAATCGTCGCAAAGGACCCCAAAGTAGTTTTAAGTTTCCACGGACCCTCAGCTATCCAAAGCAATGCAAATAAAACATAAGTTTCGGAACAGGCTCGATTAAAGGTTAGTGTCAACTTAAAAATAACTTAATAATATCACGCACGTTTATGCCTATCAAAGATCGGAATCCGGATTAACGACAAAGGACATTAGATGTTACGTTACAAGCCGGAGAAATATATAAAAGCTCATTTTGCGATCGATCTATCATCAGTCGCACAGCAGCCACCGAACAAAACCTATCAAACATGAAATCCGTACGTTTATTCACATATTATTTTAATTACAATATTACTTTTACTTTATTAATTAAAAAAAGCTATACTGTGAGAGCATCCAAGTATTAGTTGGTGACATGGATTGTGTTACATATTTTTTTAATTTGTTTATATTATTAATTTACATTGAATGTTTCTAAAGTTAAAAGAAATCGTTACAGGTATTTATTGTCTTAGTAACTATGCCTCACTTTAACTTGTGTATTATTTGGATTTCAGATGATCATTGTCGCCCTCGCCCTCGTGGCCGTCGCCGCCGCTGCCCCCGCTGAGACCCCGCAGATCATCCGGGCCGAATTTGTACAGCAGCCCGACGGTTCATACATCCAAAGGTAATACATTGTTTTATTTTTTCCAAATATGTGGTGTACTTTTACAAGTGAGTCCACATACCTTCCCTTTAACAGAAAATGTTATTAATCGCTTTAATTTCAACAGGTTTGAGTCTGAAGATGGTATCAGCCGCAAAGAAGAGGGTCAAGTAAAGGAGGTTTTCGATGAGGAGAACAAGCCCCACGCCGTCGTGGTTGTCCGCGGCACCTACAGCTACCCCGGTGAGGACGGCAAGCCCGTGTCCATCAGCTACTTCGCTGACGAGACCGGCTACCATGCGGAAGGTGAAACCATCCCCAAGCCCGCCAGGAGATAAGCTAATAACAACGACGAGCAGATGAATTGTTGATTGATTCAAAGTATTGTCAGTAATCAATTGTTCATCAGCGAATGTGCTCTGCAACTCTGACGACGTTTAGCAAATAACAGGACGGTTACCATGACACAGGAGCGTGCGGAGGAGCGTCAGCCGCGCGACATGCTCCTCGTTACTCGATGCTCACTGCCATATTATGTTGTATTAGCTGTTGTGTTTTAGTAGCGTAATTCGTACTGTAAATAAAATTAGTTTTAACAATCAACGTATAAGTTTTATTTTATTTGTGGAATATAATTATAATTTAATCGTGTTTTGATGAAAAATTCACCTCTTGGAATAGCAATAACTCATGGCAATATTCTTTAGAACGTTATTAAAGAGTACATTGCAAATTAGTCCATGTCGAGTCTCTGATAGTAAAGTGATTATTGCCATATTGTTTTAAATAAGTAGGTACAAGACTGATCGATTGAAACAAGAGTCTGGCCAAAGATACCATTATTGATGCTGATTAGCGAAAGTGATCTAGGGATTAATCAAATGACTGGAAACTCTCCAGACTATACTTTAGGTTAGGCCATACGGGCGGCTATTACAAAATTTTCCTCTCAGGGTGACGAACGCATGCGTATCGCAGCAAGAATAAGGTGTAGTGACAACAAACAGACTGCAGGCGAACTCTTTTAATTTATTTTAAAGAATAATTAACTCTATTTGTACATTTCTGTTTAATTTTGAAGAATTCCTTTTTTCAAATGTACTGTAATAGACAGGGTAACCCATGAATAGACGTCGAAAAAATAATTAGATAGTAAACCTCTCTTCAAGGGCTTCTCGAAACATCTCCATGTATGTTAAAAATAATAAAAAGCGGTACTTACTTATTTATTCTGTATAATGTACACTCAGTTACAGGCTAGACTAAAACTTATGAGTACATGACCCTGTTAGAGCGCAGCAAGTATTATTACATTTAACTTATTTTTAGGTTAAATATTTGGAAGTAAACATTATAATGGCATACTTTCTAGATATCAATTTCACAACATTAATTATTATTAATATATAATCTATTTGTAACATATTTTATTTTATTTATATTGATTAAAGTGATTTGAGATGTATAGTAAGATCAATAAAATCATTTTATACATAGATATATAACATTTGTGCTTTATTTTGGCTTCTTATCTTCCATAAACTTGTTAATACTATAATATTTTTTTCTAAACGTCTAAATTTAAACATGCACAGTGTGTTTGTGGATCTTATATGTTCAAATAACTTATTATATATTTGGATACTTCGGTATTTTGGGCTATTTTTATACATCTGTAGTCTAGGTGCTGGTAGAATTAATTTAGTTTTGCGGCGCTCATTCTTATCAAAATTAAAGAGTTGTATATATTTTTTAACAAATGTGGCTAATGCTAGAATATAAATTGAGGGTAACGTTAGGATGTAGCTCGCCGTCCGATAAGGATCAGGCCCGGGTCGACGGCGCGTTGTGTTCTACGCGCGCCTCAAAGATATGTCAGCAGAATTGACGGGGTCCACTAGGGCCGATGCCTGCCGGGGTTGCGAAGAAAACCGAAAGGGAGATCGTAGCTCCCGGCAACAGGGCAACCGAAGGAACACGGGTGGGTTTTAGCCAGTAAGAGTCTGACACGCCCTCCCGCTCCGCTCAGAGCGGGAGAAGTTATTTAATAATTTCCCACCCAAAAAAAAGGATAACGTTTGGATTTTCCCCTTGATGAAGTGGGGTTTTCAGCTATCTCTAGGTTTTATGTGATCAATTATTCGTAGACATTTCTTTTGGGAAATAAATAAGTCTTTAGCATCTACACCGTGGCACAGGATGATTCCGTAACGTAGCCATGCGTATACGCATAGTATGCATTAAGAGCACAGTTTTTTCTGTGTTTGATTTGAGCACACTAAGGCCATATGAAAATTGTTAAAGTTTTGTTTTAATTTTCTCTTCGTGTTTTTTCCAATGTAAATGAGTGTCCAGTGTAATAGATTAAATTCATCGACTTCTTCAATTTTGATATAATTGGTTATGGTTTTTATATTCATTTTTTGCTTTTGGTACGGTTTGAATTGTATTATTTTGGTTTTCTTATTGTTTACTTCTAAATTATGGTTCTGTTGTAACCAAGATATTATTTTATTAAATGTTTTAAGTATATAGGTATTATATTCTGAGCTGTTTGTAGGGCTTTTAAAGAGTGTAGAGATACTAAAACTATGTGATCACCTATGTGTGTTATTCGCTGATGATATCTCTATACTCTTTAAAAGCCCTAAAAATAGCTAATTTCACGGAGTATACTCGTACATATACACCGTGAAATTTGAATCACAGTTTTGCTAGAACAAACTTTATTCAGACCATGGTCTACTACCATTCTATAGCATCCAATAAAAAAAAAAACATAAATTGTTTTTTGAAAAAACACTAAAAGTCAAAGTTTAAAATGTCAAGATGTCGTACTGTTTCCTATCAGCAAGATACGATCTAAGCCAATCAAGTGCGTCTCCTCTAATGTCAACCCCATTAAATTGGTTAACAAGATTGAGTGTGATACCTTATCGTAGACTTTAGTCATGTCGAGCAAGAGGTTTATTGCGTTGTTTTTGTCTTTAATGTATGTGTTCAAATAAGAGGCGGGCTTCCATCAAACATTTATTGTGAACTGACAGCTAACTATTTGGTGTCTATGATGCAACTTTATGGTTGCCATACACAACACCTTCACCCTTAATAAAAACTAATTATAACAAACACCTAACATAATAATAATAAACAAAATAATCACTGACAGGACTATTGTTGCCAATAAGCCAGACATAGTGGTGATAGATCGATTAGAGCGCCGCACAATGATTATTGATATAGCGGTCCCGCATGACGAGAACCTCGTGAAAGCTGAAAAAGATAAACAGATTAAGTATCTTGATCTAGCTCACGAGGTTGTCGACTTATGGGATGTGGATACAGCAATCATTGTGCCGATAGTCGTTACGGCCAATGGCATAATAGCAAAGAGCCTCGACCTACACCTGAGGAGGCTCTCGTTAGGCAGCTGGATCAAGGGCTTGATCCAGAAAGCAGTACTCCTGGACACGGCACGTATTGTTAGGAGGTTCCTCTCTCAGGAGCCCTGACCACCGGTGGCTTGGACCCTGTTCCCGACACCGGTGGGCTACTATTTTTTATATTTTTAAATGTTTATTTAATTAGTTTTTATAAGAATATTTAAAAATGTAAAAAGTATGTTTATAAATGAAATAAAAGAAAATAAACAAAATAAAACTTAATAGATAACAACATTTAAATCATTCATTCAAACTAATAAATCTATCTTCTTAAGCTAGTACAATAGCAACAATTTAATTAAACAAATTATAGTTAACTCGTTAACTTAATCAAACTCTAAACAATATCTTTTAGGAAGCGTTTTAATTCTTACTGGTCTTTGATGTACCACCGGTACCTCAGCTGAGACTGGCACATCACTGTCGCAAGGAATATTGGATGTCGTTGCCTCCAGACCGTCTACAGTCGTGGCCGCCGTACTTGACTCGCGCGTTGCTTGCATCATCGGACCACTACTGACTGTCCCACTCGACTTCTCTTCTTTCATTTCAGGAAAAATAAGTGAGCTTCGTGACTTCCTAGTCATCTTATTACTAGGTGGATGGCAAGGCGTCTCCGGTAACACAGAACGTCGCCGCAACTGATCGATATGTCGATGGGTCTCGGTTCCAAAATCAGATCGAATATTATAATCAGTCCTACCTAATTGCTCTAAGACTTGTCCCGGTACCCATTTGTCTGGACCACGATAGTCCCTATACCACACATTATCTCCTTCCGCGACCTGACGATGTGTACCTTCCAGTGTTTTTTGTCGCGATTGTATACGCGCCTCTCGATCGGGTTTTAAAGCGTCCAATCTAGTGCGTAAATTTCTTCCTTGCAAAACTTTTGCCGGACTTTCCCCTAACGTGTGATGTTCAGTATTCCTGTAAATTAAAAGGAACCTGCACAATGCCGTTTCTGGATCTAATTGTTGCTTAAGTGCTTTTTTAATTACCCGCTTACATATTTTGACCGCACTCTCTGCTGCGCCATTAGAGGCAGGATGGTAAGGCGCAGAGAACACTTGTTCAATACCATTTTTTACTAAAAAATGTTTGAACTCAGAGCTAGTAAACGGTGGACCATTATCGCTCACTACTTGTCTCGGCAGACCAAACCTAGCCCAAATATCCCTGAGAACCGTTATAATTGCTTGTGCCGTAGTGCGTTTCATTTGAATAGCTTCAATCCACTTTGAACAAGCATCAACAATGATTAAATAAGTTAGTCCTGCCACTGGTCCTAAAAAGTCGATGTGTAGACGTGACCAAGGGCGACTTGGCCACGGCCATGGCTGTGGCACATGTTGGTGTGGCGCATCTGCCACCGCGGCGCATACCTTGCACGCCCTACAGACCGCCTCTACAGCTTCATCAATCCCTGGCCACCAAACATAACTTCTTGCTAACGCTTTTGTCTTAACAATTCCCATGTGTGGCTCATGTAGTTCCTTTAGAACTCTATCCCTACAAGCTAAAGGTATCACAACCCTGTGACCCCACAAAACGCATCCTAGCTCTGTATAAAGTTCATTTTTTCGATTAACATAAGGTTTAAGATCCCTAATCTCCACATCCTGCGGCCAACCGTCATTAATATACCTCATAACTCTACTTAATAAAAAATCAGAAGAAGTTTCCTTCTTTAGAACATTATAGTCTAAAAGGAGTGCTTCAGTGGCAAAATGTAAGTATGTTTGTTCTGGTAAATCATCATCTGCGGTACTGATATCTTTATTTGTCTTTATCAAGCGCGAGAGTGCATCGGCCACATTTTGGTCTGTTTTTATGTACTCTATGTCAAAGTCATATGCTGATAACTTGATCGCCCATCTTTGTAATCTACTAGCTGCTGTACTTGGAATACCAGTGTCAGGTCCAAAAATGCTCACTAAAGGTTTATGATCAGTGCGAAGAGTAAATTTTCTCCCGTATAAATATTGATGAAATTTATCAACCGCAAAAATTATGGCCAGAGCCTCTTTATGAATTTGGCTGTAATGCTTCTCAGCAGAGGTGAGAGCCCGTGAAGCATATGCTACTACTCGTTCATCTCCTCCGTGTTGAGTGCGCTGCGCGAGCACGGCGCCGAGGCCATTTGCGCTAGCATCACATGTCAACGTTGTCTCTAATGACATATCATAATGCGCCAGCACATCCGTGCTACATAACAACTTTTTAACTTGGTTAAACGCTAAGCTATGTTTTCTAATCCACTTGAAATATTTGCCTTTTTTAAGCAATTCGTAAAGTACACTTAAATATTTGCTCAAATTTTTTATAAATTTTCCGTAAAAATTTACCATGCCTAAGAAAGACTTTAGTTCAGAAACATTATTTGGATGCGGCATAGAAAGAATAGGTTTAATTTTGTCCGCATTTACCTTCACTCCGTCTTTGCTTACAATGTAACCTAAGTATCTTACTTCCTGCGTCAAAAATTCACATTTATCCCGCCTAATTTTTAACCCGTTCGACTTCAAAATGTCGAACACTTTGTCTATTGTTTGTAAATGGGTTTTTAAATCTTTATTTTTGATTAAAATATCGTCGTAAAATATGACTACATTTGGCACATTTTTAAAAAGATTTATCATGAATCTTTGAAAAATACCGGGACTTGAAGCCAACCCAAACACTAGACGTTTATATTTAAATAAACCACGATGAGTATTAATTATTGTAAAGTTTCTAGACTCTTCACAAAGTTCTAATTGATTATAAGCCTGAGATAAGTCTAATTTTGTAAACCAAACATTTCCACAAATGTCACTAAACAAGTCGTCGATCTTTGGAACCGGGTACCTGTCGATCAACAAAGCGCGATTAAGTGTTACCTTAAAATCGGCACATATTCTTATGCCACCATCCGCCTTACGGGCTATTACTAAAGGAGTGGCCCAGTCAGAGTGGTCAACAGGCTCGATGACATCCGCGCGCAGCATAGCGTCCAGCTCTGCATCAACTTTGCCACGCAACGCATACGGTAATGGACGAGCACGACAGAATACGGGCTGCGTATCCGGACGTACACTCAGTTTAACTGAGCCACCGGTGTACCGACCCAACGTGCCATCAAAAAGAGATTTATGCCTGGAAATAATAGTTTCTATCATTTCATTTTTGTTACATCTCTCATTTTTATTAAAACAATGCATACTGAGTTTTGGAATATCGATACATAATTCAGCTAGCCACTGGCGACCTAATAAATTAGTAGTTCCATTATCAAAAATGTACATATCTAAAATTTTACTCATATCTTTGTAACGAACTTCTGTTTCTACATAACCAAGTGGCTTAATTTTAGACCCATCATAAAAACTTAAATTTATGCGACATGGTTTTATAACAAGGTCTTTAAAATATTTACTGTAAGTATTTTTACTAATACAAGATAAAGGCGATCCAGTATCTGCTTCCATTTCTAATAAACAATTATTAACTAATAGTGAAATACGCACCGGGGTATACTTAGATAAAGACATTTGATACAAAGGTTCATTCAAGTCTTCTTCGCTGACATCATCGTCACTAGAAGTTATTATTGAGCAGTTGTCATCTGCTTCTTGTACCCAGTATGTACTGGGTTGCTGTCCAGCCGCGCGTCTGCGCGCTGCACCACCGCGAGCACCTCTACCACCACGACGGCCACGCCCTCCGCGTGACGTCTTATTCCAATGATCGTCTTCTGTTTTTGAGTCTTCTGTTGACTTTTTCGGTCGTTCAGCGGCAGTTTGTGACCGTATTAAACACATACGCCTCAAGTGCCCAATTTTGTGGCACAAACTACATTCAAAATTTTTGTACTTGCAATCCCATTTTCCATGGTTTGTACTTCCGCAAGCTGTACATGAGTTCACTAGCAATTTGTTTATACCTCCACTTAATTCTGCTGCGATCTTCACCTCGCTTCCGATATTTTGTTCTACTGCGCAAGCATCTCTTTCTGCCGCCTCAAGAGTTGTGGCCAAAGTCACCGCTTTTGAATAACTAAGATCCTCCTCCGCAAATAACCGCTGCCTAGTGAATTCGCTTTTTAAGCCACAGACAAATTGATCTCTTAAATTCTCTTCTAAAACTGTATTGAAATTGCAGAATCTGGAAAGCTTTTTAAGCTCGGCTATGTAATCGGCAATAGACTCACTGGCTAACTGTCTCCGTTGACGAAATCTGAAACGTTCCGCCATTTCCGCAGGTCTGGGTTGTAAATGCTCTTGCAGCAATTTAACGACTTGTTCGTATTTTAAAGAAGAAGGCTTAGCAGGACTTGCTAAACTAGATAATAGCTCATATGTCTCTTCCCCCATTAGCGAAATAAGCGTGGGTAGCTTCACATCGTCACCGATTTTGTTAGCTAAAAAATACATTTCAATGCGTTCAACATACGCCAACCAGTTGCCAGCTTGTACATTATACTCGCCTATTTTACCGATAGACATAATTTATATAAACAAATAACTGCACTAAACAAGATTTTCAATTTTTTCTCGTCGCCAATGTTCAAATAAGAGGCGGGCTTCCATCAAACATTTATTGTGAACTGACAGCTAACTATTTGGTGTCTATGATGCAACTTTATGGTTGCCATACACAACAGTATGTAAGGATTTACTGTGTGTATTTGTAGACTGCTAGGGTTGTGGATCGGTTTGCTCGGAATCCAAATTGATTATTGTCGAGTAAGTTATATTTTTCCAGGAATTTACACATGCGGAAAAAACGTAACCCTTATAGGATCACTCGTGTGTGTGTCTGTCCGTCTGTCACAACTAATTTGCTCCGGATCTAATGGACCGATTAAGTTGAAATTTGGTACACATATGTATTTGTGACCCAAATACGAAGCACTCACACCCCCTCTTATCTCTGAAACACATAGTAAGGCTATAAGAAGTCTATGGTCTTATTTATTTATTTTTTAGGTGGGAAATTATCAAATAACTTCTTCTGCTCTCGGCGGAGTGGGAGAGCGTGTCAGACTCTTACTGACTAAAACCCACCCGTGTTTCTTCGGTTGCCCTGTTGCCGGGGGCTACGATCTCCCTTTCGGTTTTCTTCGCAACCCCGGCAGGCATCGGCCCTAGCGGACCCCGTCAATTCTTTGAGGCGCGCGTGGAACACAACGCGCCGTCGACTCGGGCCTGGTCCTTATCGGACGGCGAGCTACCCATTGCTCACCGTCCACAAGCCCGCACCTACGGTTGCTGGAAAGCGGCCTGCGATTCCTGACGCCCAGGGCGTTTCCTCCTGCGGCGGTTAGGGGCGTGAGGGCGCGAAGTTTGCCTCTCCCTCACGCGTTCCGTCTCCTCCTTCGCAAGTATTACCGCTTCAAAGAAGGAGGTGATAGCCCATTTCCTCTCGCTCCGTACCATAGCCTGAACCAGGGCCGGACGCGAGAGATCATCGCCGCCGATCGCCTCCACGAGGACACGGCGATGCTCCGCCCAAGCCGGGCAGACCTCCACCGTATGATCCACCGTGTATTATCCCAAGCAATTTGTCTCAGTTGAAGCTTGAAAGGTATGAAATACTTTGGATAGTTTGTTAGACGGACTTTTTATAGATGGCTTTATTTTGTGACCTAGAAAACAGTTCATAAACGTAAGTTACGCATTTGTGGTCAGATATTCCTTTATCATTAACAGATACCGAGAAGTTTTTATTATTTGTGAAGATTAGGTCTATGCACGTTGATGACGTGGGCGTTTCTCTAGTCGACTCTTTGACAACTTGGTATCCTTCCTTTATTATTATAATATTATAAATGCGAAAGTAAGTTTGTTTGTTACGCCTTCACGCTAAAACGGCTGAACGGATATAGATGAAATTTGGCACATATATAGATGATGCCCTGGAAAAGAACATAGGATACTTTTTTTTTCCCACGGGATCGAGACTTATGCCGGTGAAATCGCGGGGCGCAGCTAGTAGGTTATATATTCACGTTATATTCAAGCATATTTGCCATTCGTTTTTATAGTGATTTGATCTTTGAATTGCATTTAAAATATTAAAGTCACCTCTAATGATGTTATGTTTCTTATAGTGTTCACAGTTCGAGAAAGGTAAACAATTGGTCTATTTTATGGTCCGTTCGGTACAAAATAATGATAAGTATATCGGGTTTAATTTCTACCGCACAACATTCGATGACATATTCTACATATAGTTAACTCGGTAAGGTCTGATCTCTCAGTATACGTTGTTCCAGTTGGTAGCAGGATGGCGACGCCTCCGCCGCGGTGCTGTTGACGACAATATGCTGCGGCTGTCTCGTAGCCGTCGATTTGCACGTAGGGGCGTTGTTTTTCATTTATCCAAGTTTCTGTTAGGCATACAGCTTGGTATTGTGGTTCTTGCAGTAGGTTTTCTATTAAGTCGGTCTTGTTTTTTATGCTTTGTACATTTTGTAGTATGAAATTGTATTTAGTTTAGAAAGGAATGTTTTTTGGAGTTTTGGGGTGTGTTGTTCCTGAAAGAGCAGTTGAAATCTTTTCTCGTGTTAATCGGCATCATAGGTGTCATATTTCTTTCAATCTTTACTTAATTTTTCCCGGGAAAAACCGTGGTTGTTGTATTTTGTTTCCGATGTCTTCATTTTCATCTTACTGTATATTTGACCGTTTATTATAAGTTGATAATTTCTGGTCACCGCATAATGTCCTTCTTTTCTTGCTTCATATAGCATTTTTCGCAGTTCGTTTCCTTTTTGAAGTGCCTCATTTTCTAGGACCTCGCCAATCATAACTCCAGATCCCATTAGAAATTGTCTATTTTGAAGGCCGTGTCTGGTCATTTGCTTGCTTATTGACTCTATTACGATTGGTGTGCGATATCCTTGCCTTCCTAGGCGTGTTAGGTCTTCAATATATCCTTCTAGTTCACGTTCATATTGTCACAAATGATATTTAGGATGCAGTCATAGAGCTGAGACAGTCTTTTGTCTCCCAGTTGGATTCTTCTGGCTCATATAGAAGTAGTTTTTTTTTTGTTGTTGCTACTATTGTAGCTTGGCTGATATTTAGAGCTGCAGAGGTTTTGTAGTGATTTTATTTCAGTGTTTAGACGATTACATTCTTTTTCTAAATTATTATTTTCCCTGATAAGCTTTTAGTTTGTGTTGTTCGGTGGTTACATTATTCAGTTTGTTTGTTATTTCAGTGCTTAAATTCGCCATAAAATTCTTAATATCCTATTTTATGAGAGATTTTAGCTCAGTCTTGATCAATGAAACTATTTAATTTTCGCTGTTCTTCAGTTTACTGTCTAAAAGTTGGCTGAGTTGGTGAAGTGTAAATGTGGGTGTGGATACCCGTTCTTGGGTTGATAGCACCGCCTGGGTGTTTATCGTGTCTCCCAAGAGGCTCTCATCAAAGTTGGATATATTATATAATGAAGAGTCGTCATTTTCTTTCCGTCCGACTGATCGTTGCCTGCCGGATAGGTTGGGTTTTCTCTTTGTGACAATAGAATCCTGGGAGACTGTTTGGATGTTTTCTATGGAAGAAGAACAAGCTGGCATATTCGTATTGTCTATTTTTGGTTTTTTGGCTTTGCAAACGGGACACTTCCATATCTTCTTGAGATCAGCAATACTAGAAAGTCGTTTTTCTGAGATATTCGTACATTCTAGGTCGTAGTTTTGACAACATTCACTACATTTTATAAAGCTTTCATTAAAAATATACGGCATCCCTTGCATAATAATATATTTCCATGTCGGTTTTCCATTTTATTATTTTACTTCTTCATGACTCGTATTGTTAGGAAGTTCCTCTCTCTGGAGCACTGGCCTGTAGCTTGGATCCTATTTCCGATACCGGTGGGCTACAATTATTTATAAATGCATATTATGTTTTTTTTTAAGAAATCTTCTAAAATGTATTTATGCGCGATAAACAAAAATGAAATATTACAGTTACAAAGATGCATTGACAGGTAGGCTTTTAAATTTAAAATTACAAGAAAAATCACAAAAATATAACAATAAAATAAATTAAATGAACACTGCTTTCTGTGGAAGGTTTGGGTTAAAGTAAGCGTGTGTTCGGAGATTATTTATAGTTAAAAAGCTAGACGCTTTTTATTAATGTTTGGGAAAATCTTATCTGACTTTTAATTTTTCTCATTCCGTGTCGCATTTACTGAAATTATGTTTTCACAAAAATAAAGAATTGTTGCAAAGGACCCCAAAGTAGTTTTAAAGTTTCCGCGGACCCTCAGCTTTCCAAAGCAATGCAAATAAAAGATAAGTTTCGGAACAGGCGCGATTAAAGTTTAGTGTCAACTTAAAAATAACTTAATAATATCACGCACGTTTATGCCTATCAAAGATCGGAATCCGGATTAACGACAAAGGACAATAGATGTTACGTTACAAGCCGGAGAAATGTATAAAAGCTCATTTTGCGATCGATCTAGCATCAGTCGCACAGCAGCCACCGAACAAAACCTATCAAACATGAAATCCGTACGTTTATTCACATATTATTTTAATTACAATTATAACTTTTACTTTATTAAATAAAAAAAGCTATACTGTGAGAGCATCCAAGTATTAGTTGGTGACATGGAATGTGTTGTATATTTTTTTAATTTGTTTATATTATTAATTTATATTGAATGTTTCTAAAGTTAAAAGAAATCGTTACAGGTATTTATTGTCTTAGTAACTATGCCTCACTTTAACTTGTGTATTATTTGGTTTTCAGATGATCGTTGTCGCCCTCGCCCTCGTGGCCGTCGCCGCCGCTGCCCCCGCTGAGACCCCGCAGATCATTCGGGCCGAATTCGTACAGCAGCCCGACGGTTCATACCGCCAAAGGTGATACATTGTTTTATTTTTTCCAAATATGTGGTGTACCTTTACAAGTGAGTCCACATATACCTTCCCTTTAACAGAAAATGTTATTAATCGTTTTAATGTCAACAGGTTCGAGTCTGACGATGGCATCAGCCGCACAGAAGAGGGTCAACTGAAGGAAGCTTTGGATGAGGAGAACAAACCCCACACCGTCGTGGTTGTCCGCGGCTCCTACAGCTACCCCGGTGAGGACGGCAAGCCCGTGTACATCTCCTATTTCGCTGACGAGACCGGCTTCCACGCGGAGGGTGAAACCATCCCCAAGCCCGCCAGGAGATAAGCTAATAACAACGACGAGCAGATGAACTGTTGATTGATTCAAAGTGTTGTAATTAATCAATTGTTCATCAGCGAATGTGCTCTGCAACTCTGACGACGTTTAGCAAATAACAGAACGGTTACCATGACACAGGAGCGTGCGGAGGAGCATCAGCCGCGCGACATGCTCCTCGTTACTTGATGCTCACTGCCATATTATGTTGTATTAGCTGTTGTGTTTTAGTAGCGTAATTCGTACTGTAAATAAAATTAGTTTTAACAATCAACGTATAAGTTTTATTTTATTTGTGGAATATAATTATAATTTAATCGTGTTTTGATGAAAAATTCACCTCTTGGAATAGCAGTAGCTCATGGCAATATTCTTTAGAACGTTATTAAAGAGTACATTGCAAATTAGTCCATATCGAGTCTCTGATAGTAAAGTGATTATTGCCATATTGTTTTAAATAAGTAGGTACAAGACTGATAGATTGAAACAAGAGTCTGGCCAAAGATACCATTATTGATGCTGATTAGCGAAAGTGATCTAGGAATTAATTAGTCAGATGACTGGAAACTCTCCAGACTATTTTTTAGGTTAGGCCATACGGGCGACTATTACAAGATTTTCCTCTCAGGGTGACGAACGCATGCGTATCGCAGCAAGAATAAGGTGTAGTGACAACAAACAGACTGCAGGCGAACTCTTTTAATTTAAAGTTTAATTAACCCTATTTGTACATTTCTGAAAAAAAAAATATGAATCCCTTATTTTCAAATGTGGAGTAGGTAATATATAGGGTAACCCATGAAAATCGTCAAAAATGAATTTAATAGGTATTTAAAAAAATGAATAAACGATTTTTTGTTAATAAAATGAAATTGAAATGAAATAAAATTGTTTATTCTGTAACTTATTAACAAACATGTATAACTTTTACAAGTCATAAAGAAAAAGTAAGCTACATTGATGAGTTCGGCGTTTCCTATCTGACTACTCTGAGAAGAAGGGCCGAACAAACTGAGAGGTAGTCTCTTTTAAAGACCAGACATAATCTTGGTCAGGCCATATGAGAACCATATAGATTTTTGTCTGAAATGGTCTTTTGAGGAAAGAACCATACAGATTTGAGTGGACCTGTCCAGTCAGTGCAAGCATTTGTCTTGGAGCTCAACACAGAACTTAAGGAGCTAAATTCGACGAACAATACCAAAGAAAGGACATTTGGGTAGGCCACATAAACTACTCAAACTGCCAGACCATCATTAAAACTAGCTAAGAAATAAAAATAATAATAATATCCACACAGTCCTCACATTCACAATAATTAAAATATTTTACAATGTCATTTTGAATATAATTTTCAACAATGTCAATGTGTATTTAAAACTTGTATATTTTGATGATTTTACATAAAAATTAAAATGTCAAGTTTTATGGTTTTATCACAAGGCTAAGCAGAGCGAGCAGCTCAATCCCAAGGTTTTTTCTAAATAATCTGAAATTATATATTACCCTTTTTTATTAAAGTTTGTTTTTAATACAGATTTTAAATCGTTTAATGGGTAAGTTTCGAATGTCAATGGGAAGTTTGTTGTAAAAGCGTGTACATTGACCCATAAACGAGTTGCCTACTTTGTAGAGACTTGTGCGATGTACAGCAAAGTTGTGTTTATTCCTGGTATTAAAACTATGAATAGCGAACATTTTCATAAAATTTAATATATTTTTGTGTACATACGTAGGTTTTCAAAAATATATTGTGAGACTACAGTCAGAACAGCCAGCCCACCGGTTGAACGGCCAGCCCGCTGGTTGAACGCGTCCCAGAGGGTCATGGCCATCCGGCTGGCCCGAGGATACCGCACGGTCTCCTGCGAAGCGGCGAGCCGCCTTGTCGGATTACCGCCATGGGATCTGGAGGCAAAGGTCCTCGCGCACATCTGGGAGTGGCGCGAGGAGGCGAAACGCCGGGGCTTAACCCCGATGCCGCAAGAAATTGCGGCACAGCGGACAGAGCTCCGGGGGGATCTCATGGCCTCATGGAGAGTGCGATTGTCGCAACCCCGCGCTGGGCACGCCACAATTGCGGCGATAAGACCCCTCTTTGAGGAGTGGCTGGAGAAACGCCACGGCGTCCTCACCTTCCGCTTGACGCAGGTCCTCACCGGACACGGCTGCTTCGGGAGGTTCCTGTACAGGATAAGGCGGGAGGAAACACCCGGGTGTCACCATTGTGTGGATCGGCCTGAAGACACGGTGGAGCATACGGTGGAGGTCTGCCCGGCTTGGGCGAAGCAACGCCGTGTCCTCGTAGAGGCGATCGGCGGCGGTGATCTCTCGCGTTCGGCCCTGGTTCAGGCCATGGTACGGAGCGAGAGGAAATGGCAGGCCGTCACCTCCTTCTGCGAAGCGGTAATGCTCGCGAAGGAGGAGGCGGAACGCGTGAGGGAGAGGGAAATTTCGCGCCCTCACGCCCCTTACAGCCGCAATAGGAGGAGACGCCTGGGGCGGGAATCGCGAGCCGATTTCCGGCCACCGTAGGCGCGGGCTGTCGCTGTCGCCGTCCGATAAGGACCAAGCCCGGGTTGACGGCGCGTTGTGTTCCACGCGCGCTTCAAAGAGATGTCAGCAGAATTGACGGGGTCTGCTAGGGCCAATGCCTGCCGGGGGTTCGAAGAAAACCGATAGGGAAATCGTGGCCCCCGGCAACAGGGCAACCGAAGGAACACGGGTGGGTTTTAGTCAGTAAGAGTCTGACACGTCCTCCCGCTCCGCCCAGAGCGGGAGAAGTTATTTGATAATTTCCCACCCAAAAAAAACAGGTTACAGCCAGAATATTTATTTTTTTGAATTTTTCTCCAAGGGCTTTTGGACCCACGTTGTAAATGGCTCAAATAGTCCTTTTCTGTAGAACAACGATAGTATTAATGTCCGCACAGGTTCCCCAGCGACAGGTTTTTTTTTACAATCAAGAAACAAACATTTGTGTAGCTGGCTCTTCTACTAGGAGTTGCGGTACCACAATACGTCTCGATTTACAGGGAATAGTTTAAAGAAATGCGATAGAAAAAAAAATGAAATATTAAAAATACAGACATGCATTGACAGGTAGGTTTGTAAAATTAAAATTACAAGAAAAATCAAAAGGAAACAATAATAAAATAAATTAAATTAACACTGCGTTCTGTGGAAGGTCAGGGTGAAAGTTAGTTCGGTGATTATTTATAGTCTAGGAGCGTCTTTTATGAATGTTTTGTAAACTCTCAGCTGAATTTTTGTTTTTTCTTTCCGTGTTGCATTTTTTGAAATTTCGTTTGCACAAAAAAAAGAATAGTCGCAAAGGACCCCAAAGTAGTATTTTAAAAACTTCCACGGACCCTCAGCAATACAAATAAAAGATACTTTTGGGTCATTATTTGGTACCATCGGAGTTCCAACATAGTACGTAAGGCAAAAAGGGGATGACTACCGAGATGACGACTTATAGAGAAGTATGGAAGAAAAAGGCATGTTGCGCCGACCACAAATATATTGGGAACAGCGCAGGAGGACGATGATGACGTCAGGTCCAATATATTATATTTTCATAGTTGCACACCAAATAATTATATTTACGGTTGGAGTAATCGAATTTTTATGCACTTGCTGGGGGGATCTTGGGAACCCCTGAGAGAGATAGGCATCCAACATAATTCTTGGACTTCTCTTCATGGCCTCGTATAAAATATTGGTTACAATAAGTAAAGATTATTTTAAGGGTGTAAATAGCGATAGGTATCTAAAACAAAACCTACGGATGGACATGAAAACCAAAACTGCAACACTGACAATCGCAAATTAATTAAAACTGATACTAACATTTGTACACCCAATGGCAAAGCATAGAGAACTTACAGAAATGTAACATCTCACACACCTGTGTATCTGTAACCTATGTTTACAAATAAATAATCTGAATCTGAACGGGTCCGTGGCTTAGGCCCCCAGTGGGCGAGGCACCTGTGGCTTACGCCCTCGATTCGATTAATTTAATATCTTTTATTTTTTGTGCTTTTTCACTTAATACAGTAAATGAGAAAAGTGTTTCACCATAATAGTAAAGCATTATTCCTTGCTAAACAAAAGTTATCTATAAAAAGCAGAGAGAATAGATCGCACTTAACCTTATCCTAACACATCTTTTTCCCCATTAAAAGCATATCTATTATGTACAGTGGACAAAACTTAAGCATGCTCACTTAAGAAAATATTTCTGCGGAAGCGCAGCTAGTGACAGACCACACCCTTTCCTGATTTCGCCTAATTAGAGACAATATGCTTTTGTGTAAGTGAAGGGCGTGTAAGTAAGGTAATAAAATAATCAAGGTACCTTAAAAATAAGTGGTCATTTTTTCGTGGCCTTTATACTAAGCCTTTATATTATTGTTTAACCGGATTTCCAGAGATTCCCACTAAATAACAATGGAACTTAGAGATAATGAACTTATTTTTATTGCTGATTTTTTAAGACTGATTATTTAAAATCACTATCTTATTTTATTACATTTGAGACTGATTATTATAATTAAGTTAAATGATTCTCTTGATTAGGTGATGAAAACTGTGATTTATTTATAATTTTTTTACTAGATTTCTTATTGAGAAAAATAAATAATGAAAAAGAAACTAAGACTTTCATTTTTCAAAACATACATCCAATATAAAAGCATTTCTATGTTATAAATATAATTATGATTTAAAATTATACATATACTAACAATCAATATACATTTATTATTTTTGTAAAACATTTTTGTACCTGACAGTACATTTGATCAAAAATTGTTTTGAATTAAATTAATCGAATCGGGGGCGTCGGCCACAGATGCCTTGACCACTGGGGACCTAAGCCGCGGACCCATCTGAACGCTTGCGCTGACTGGACAGGCCTACTCAAATCTGTATGGTTCTTTCCTCAAAATACCATTTCAGACAAAAATCTACATGGTCCTCATATGGCCTGAATAAGATTAAAGGGGGGATGTTGTTTGTATGAAAAATCTTATTCCTTGAGTTAATAAACTTGAAACTTGGCACGAACACTTATCTATTTAAATTATATAGTATGACATTTTTAGTTTTTCTAAACTACCCCCTAAGAGAGGATTGGGAGGTGTCAAAGTTTGTATGGAAGAATTTTAACGCGCGGTCTGATTAACACGACACTCAGTATTTATACTTAAGACTGAAAACAAATAAAAACGTATATCAAGGTTTTTTGAAAATCTACCCCTAACGGGGTGAAAAGGCGTATACACTTTTACAGAGGAGGATTTTACTGTTTGGCTTGATTAACTTGAAAGTTGATATAAATAATCTATGTCAAATAATGGAAACGTCACAATTGACTTTTTCAAAAATTATTATCACGCTTTTTGCTATGGGGGATGAGCAATATTGCATTATGTTCGTATTCTTCTATAGTTTATCGCAAACTGTAAAAAGACTATCCAAAAGGTTTGAATATTGCAGATAATTACGGATTTAACTTTTTTTAAAGATTATCATCACCTTTATGGAGCTAAGTAGTCAATCATAACATATCGCACCTTCGGTACAACAAAGTCACAACAGCTCATTTTTTTATTTTACAGGAGAGGACTTTTAAAGTTTCCTAATTTCTGGATTACTGTTTATAGTAGGTTTGAAATCTTTATAAAATTAATTGTTTAAGTATTTTGTTTGCTATAGTTTTACGTTAAAAATCTTATATTGAATTATCAAAAAAATCGTAATAAAAAACATAACAATAAAAAGTGTCCTGAATTGTGACTTTGTTGCACCGAAGGTGCGATATATAGGGTGAATGTTGATATGGGGCAATAAGGGCAGGTACCTTAACCGTTGTCGCTACAAGAAAACGGTCTTAGGAGACTGTCCTTAACTTTTTGAAAAATTTTGATCTGCATTCACAGATTTTGAAAAAATTGTACAATCAGCAAGAACATGGGCAATTTTCACAAAAACTTTTTTGATGCCAGTCGATCCTATTTCTTATTACAACTAGAGTCAAAAAACTATATCGGGCCAACTGAGGTTTGAGTACGAGAAAATTCAGAAATTGCAACAAAATTTCCACCTATTTCGTAGGAAATGAGCCTGAGAGGAGATAGAACAACAAGAAATATTATCCGCAACGATCAAAATCCGTAGTGCGCGCTAAGCCTAAGTTTTTAATATCTATTTCAACTTGATACCTCTACGCGTTTCTGAGAAAAAGTGTCTTGATAGGCAACGATGTTTTCCTTTAAGGGTTTCGTCGTTTCCATTTTTAATTTTGAGGTACGGAACCCTAAAACAGATTTATTATCTATATGTTTTAGCAAACAGATAGATAATAAATCTGTGCGGCAAGAAAAGGGTTACCTTTTCTTGCCGTACAGATTGCCGTAACGGCTGAACAGATTAAGATGAAAGGAATACGGGTAGGCCATGACCTGGGTTAAGACATATGATAAGTACTCTGAATATCGGTAGTACGTTCCTGTGGGATATTTTCCGACCTTTACGCGTGCGAAGATGCGGACAAAAGCTAGTTTTTTAATATGACGTGTAAAAGTGATTCCGATATCTTATTTACAGAATAAACAATTTCATTTCATTTCAAAATAACTCACTTCAATTACTTGTTTTTATTATACAATATTAAAAGAAAGAAAACAGGAATACACAGGAAATTAACATAAGATAACAGAACACACAGAGGAGCAGGAAATCCAGAAATACAGGAACAGACACAGGAATTTCTGAGTAGCAGCCCGGATTCTGCAGGATTTGTGCCCGGTTGATAACAATAGGCTCGGCCCCTATTACATGGAACTTAAAATAACTGGCGAAAATAATGTGGGTGTACCTACTATAGGTATACCTCTGCCTAACCCTTTGGGGATTTACAGGCTTTATGTTATGTCTGGCATTAAAAGAAAAGGAAAGTTTATAATAATATTATCTATTTGTCTTGTAATGAGGTAGGTATTTACGTTTGTTTATCTGTAAAGGATTTACCTCTCATTCTGGACCGTAGCCCAACATTAGGAATCGAAATCATTTCGCTTGTTATGTCATTTCGAATACCTATCTACTGCAGCTGCTCCTTTACCTACATACTCTCTGTGATAATCCAAAAATGGAAATGTTCATCTATGCACAGGATATGTTTTTTTTTTGTTTTCATAAAAACCCACAGAGATAGACTATTACCGAGATAATATACCCATTACTTGTTTTTTTATCAGAGCTTAACGTATTTAATTTAATTTCCATTTTCTACACATAATTATTAACACAGGCGCGGTTAAAGGTTAGTGTCAACTTAAAAATAAATATCACGCATGTATAATATGCCTATCAAAGATCGGAATCCGGATTAACGACAAAGGACATTAGACGTTACGTTTGAAGCCGGAAAAATGTATAAAAGCTCATTTTGCGATCGATCTAGCATCAGTCGCACAGCAGCCACCGAACAAAACCTATCAAACATGAAATCCGTACGTATATTCACATATTATTTTAATAACAACTATAACTTTTACTTTAGTAAATAAAATAAACTATACTGTGTATAGCATTCAAATGTATTGGTAACATACTTATTATGTTATATTTATTTTGAAATTGTTAATTTATTTCGAATGTTTCTAAATTTTAAAAAATCGTCACAAATATTTATTGTCTAAGTAACTATGCCTCACTTTAACTTGTGTATTATTTGGTTTTCAGATGATCGTTGTCGCCCTCGCCCTCGTGGCCGTCGCCGCCGCTGCCCCCGCTGAGACCCCGCAGATCATCCGGGCCGAATTTGTACAGCAGCCCGACGGTTCATACATCCAAAGGTAATACATTGTTTTATTTTTTCCAAATATGTGGTGTCCCTTTACAAGCGAGTCCACATACCTTCCGTTTAACAGAAAATGTTATTAATCGCTTTAATTTCAACAGATTCGAAACCGACGATGGCATCAGCCGCTCAGAAGAGGGTCAACTGAAGGAAGCTTTGGATGAGGAGAACAAGCCCCACACCGTCGTGGTTGTCCGCGGCACCTACAGCTACCCCGGTGAGGACGGCAAGCCCGTGTCCATCTCCTATTTCGCTGACGAGACCGGCTACCATGCGGAGGGTGAAACCATCCCCAAGCCCGCCAGGAGATAAGCTAATAACAACGACGAGCAGATGAATTGTTGATTGATTCAAAGTATTGTCATTAATCAATTGTTCATCAGCGAATGTGCTCTGCAACTCTGACGACGTTTAGCAAATAACAGGACGGTTACCATGACACAGGAGCGTGCGGAGGAGCGTCAGCCGCGCGACATGCTCCTCGTTACTTGATGCTCACTGCCATATTATGTTGTATTAGCTGTTGTGTTTTAGTAGCGTAATTCGTACTGTAAATAAAATTAGTTTTAACAATCAACGTATAAGTTTTATTTTATTTGTGGGATATACAGTACTCATTCCTTATTTTTAAGGTGCGGCATAGACCATATCTTAAGAAATGAATCTAATGTCGCATAATTATACACTATAGTGTAAAATAAATATTAGATATTCACCTAACAAATAAATACTGTGAAATATCAGTTGTAGGTAAAAATTACAATGATAATTCCTGCTACATATATGCAAAAACGTTGGAATAAAAAAAATAAAAAATTAAAAGAAATACTGTCGCAAAGTACTCCTATGTAATCGTGAAAATATGAACAATTTTTACCATAAGAATAGAAAAGTCTTTTATACTCGGGAGTATTTTCACCCCCTGAAAGATTACCCATAAAATCAAAGCCAGGCAGCATAGTGAAGACCTTCGTTATGTGAGTTGCCTACTTCGAAAAAAATGACGACATCGACCTTTACAAAACCCGTGCCTCTTTGGAAATAGTCGGATTACTTAAATAGTGAAGTGACGACAGGTCATATTTTATTTAGCAGGAGTAGAAATAAACAAATTAGTATGAGTTAGCGCATCATTCCAAAATACCAAGATAGAGAGGAATGCGCTTTCATATTTGATAAAGGTCAAATAAAGATGGTTTTTGCGACATAATGCGACCTTGTTGCTATTGCCTTCTCTATCATAATAATTTCATGTTAATCATTAATATACAACACAGGAAAAAAAAATGCTAAGTTTTCGTTTTTTTTTACATAAGTAATACAATTTTTTTTTTTTAAATAAGTATAATAATATGTATAAATAAAAAACTAAAAATATATTAATGTCTCAGGTTTTTCTTCATTTTGTTTATATGTACCTAGACATATAAACAAAATGAAGAAAAACCTGAGACATTAATATATTTTTAGTTTAATAAACTGGGCGCCTTCTATAATTTTGCCGGTCATCAGTCAGTCACCTGGACTAACCTATCACTCCTTTGCAAGTGTCAAACCATATAATGGAGTGCTATGAAGACTCTCCTCAACATTAAGCAATCAAGCGGAAGAGAAAAATAGTAACGCCCGGTTTCTGGAACGAAAATCAACACAAAAATTTGGTAACAAATAGTCAAGCGCGTGTAAATTGCTGTGATTGGTTGACTGGATTAGCGACAGTCAATCGCATCACTTGACTTGCATTTAGTTTTGACGTGACGATAATTTTCGTTTCAGAAACTAGGCGTAAGCTACAGTCGCTGCACGTGTAGGAAGACATATCAACACCACGCTCGTGCCAACCATAAGTCACGTGGCCTGACTGTGGGGCTGCCATCCTTTACAAATCCTAATTATTCCTTTAACAAATATTATAAATGCGAAAGTGAGTCTGTTTGTTTGTTACGCTTTCACGCTAAAACGGCTGAACGGGTTTGGAGGAAATTTGGGACATATACGAGAATAGACCATGACCTGGAAAAGGACATTGGATACCTTTTATCCCAATATTCCCACGGGCTCGCCACTTATGTGGGTGAAACCGCGGGGCGCAGCTAGTAATCCTAAATCCATTCTATTTTATATATTAGATAATATTATAAATTCGAAAGTAACTCTGTCTGTCTGTATGTTACCTTTTCAAATTTCACGGCTAAACCACTGAACAGATTTCGATAAAATTTGGCAAGAAGATAAATGGTATGGAGAAGGACATAGAGTACTTTTTGTTTCAATAATAATCCTAAAGGGAGTGATAAAAGTGATGAAAGTTTGGATGGGAAATCCAGCATTTCTTAAGTTAGGGATATAAAAATTCTAAGAAATAATAAATTACGTATACAAGCGTTTTTGTAAAATCATACCCCAAAGGGGTAGAATAGGGGATGATTTTAAAATTCACATGTAATATTGATTTTTTGTGTTCTTTTTAGAGATTTTAAGGATTGGAAATATAGTCATAGTCTGTATCTTGAAATAACATTTAGTCTTTATTTAATTAAAATCGGCCCACTCTGTCAAAAGTGATTAAAATTTAAAGACTAACCTTTCTTACTGGAGTATACAACAATGCGCAAAACCTGAAAATTGTTTAATCAGAATAACGAACAGAATCAATTGAACCACTTTTTAATATAGGTCACATTTTTCAAAAAATCTTCATTAAAAACGTTGCCGTGTCTATTTATTTATAGGTCAAGCCATCACATGCGCAAACCCACCAAAATAGGTAAACAAACACAAATTGTTGTCGACCAATTTAAACTTTCTCATACGCGGGATAATAGTAGTTTTTATTTCAATGCAAAAACGAATCTTACGAATTAAAACAGCACACAAAACCTTTAAATTTTTTTAATGATTTTTTTCTCTCTGAAATAGGTCAATTGAAATAAAAATCAGTTTGGTTGTCTGAGGTTTTGCGCATTTAACGTTACACGTTGTATAATAATAAAATGAATTATTAGTATTTTAAGTAAGGCATTAAGAATCATATAAACCGGATTATTTAAAAAAAACCGGACAAATGTGAGTAGGACTTACGTTTTGAGGGTTCCGTCTCAAAGCTATGCTTGCTCGGCTGCCCGAATTTTCAAATCTGGATTGAAGAACAAACTTAACTTTCAATTGAAAAAAACTTTTAATAGAGTAATAAAACACAGACTAAATGTTACTTCAAGACACCACTGGTGGACTAAGGGGGGGTGGCATGTGTTGTCCGTCCAGGGCTCTCAGGCCCCGGTCCATGGGGGCCCCCAAAACTCAAGAAATACTCCCAAACAAGACCAAAATAGGTACGTTCAGTGAGTAAAAGGCAGTTTGTGTTTCCCCCTACGCATGGTAAATATTAACGTAGGCTGCTAAAATTTTCGAGCTCGTTACGCTCACTTTTGCAACCTACATTCTCTTTTTCCTCAGATTTTTCTGCGTAACTCGACAAAGTAACTCCTATTTATGTACGAATAGCTAAAAGAAAATTTTACCTATCCGGAGTGGGGTGCATCCCATATTTTTAAACTTTTCAGTTTCAGTTGACAAAATAATTCCTATTTTTGTATTAATGTTCAAAAGAAAATTTAAATTATACAGGGTGCAAATAATTTCGAGCTCGCTCTACCACCCTCTATTCATCTGATACTCTAGCTTTTCTGTTGTCGAGAAAGTATCACCTATTTCTGTATCAACAGTCAAAAGAAAACCTAACCTTTTCGAGACAACGCTTTTCGATTTCGACGTCATTCCTGGGTCGGCCCCATTTAGCTTTGCCGCTTTGCTTTGCTTTGGCTTAGTCCGCCTCTGCAAGACACGTCTTATGAATTTTTGATCCCAGATTGAAGAACAAACTTAACTTTGCAGTTCATTTAAATAACTATAAATGACCAATTTTCGGATTTTCCCTCTTTACTTGACCCTGCTTCTCGCCAAACTTCATGCTGCTGGGCCAACGGGAAGTACCAAATAGGCTGGCTTATTTGCGATTGTTAAAATATGCGGCATAAATGGCCGTATTTTTTTATTACGTTGACTTGGAAGTTTGATTTTCGTTACAGCTCCAAGAGACCGTAGATCTAAGTCTTTGATATATATTTCAACTTGATGCCTCTACGCGTTCCTGAGAAAAAGGGTCTTGACAGACAACAAAATCTTTCTTTAAGGGTTTCAATTTTTCATTTTGAGGTACGAAACCCTAAAATTGATTTATTATCTGCCTGTTACCTTTTCAAGTCGTAACAGCTGAACGGATTTAGATGAAAGGCATGCGGATAGGTTATGACCTGGGTTAGGACATAGGATAATCTGAATCCCGATAGTACGTTTCCGTGGGATAATTTCCAACCTCCACGTAGGTGAAACCGCGGGCAAAAGCTAGTAGAAGAATAAATTTATGTGTAGTAGAGATTACGGTTTGGAATTCTGAGACATCTCGGGCCTGATATAGCATTTTTTGAGCTTCGACAAGGATTTGGAAAATAGGAGCAATTTATCGGGCACTTGGGAAAAGAAAAAGTTTTAAAATAGAATCTCCAGATGATTTTTCGAGGTTCAAATGTCATCTAAATATAAATGTTATCATTTATATTTAGATGACATTTGAGCCTCGAAAAATCATCTGAAGATCTATCCTCAGGAGCCAGTATTCTGCATGGTTAAAATAAAATAAACACATGGTTGAGTCCCTTTTGTTACAATATTCACGTTGTTATTGGATATCCTCACTCAAGCTTGAACCTAAGAAGTTACCAAAGTCGGTTACAGAACTTATGGGTTTTAATTTTATTATTTTATTTATATTCTTTTCTATTTTGTTAAGTACCTGGTACTTACTTGTTGAAACGCATACACTGTCCTTCCATACCTATTAATATTGTTATTTGAAAATATTGTAAAAGCCAATTATTTTTAAAAGAGTAACCGTGGAGTTTCTTGCCGGCTCTTCTCCATAGGAAACGAACAAATGGAACCGTGCACCTAGCTTCTGACGTTTCATAAGTGCCCATGTAGTTTTATATGAAATAAAATATTTTCATTTTGATTTTGGTCAATTGTTTGCAGGTTCCCCCAAGTTTCTGGATCATAATCAATCATTAAAATTAGGTTAGGTTCAGTCAGCGACAAAAGTCGATTACCACTTCAGTTCTTTAAATCTTAAAATAAGAAATATATTTAAAATAATGTTAATTCTTAACTATTTAAGTATAACTTATGAAATGCTGAAATACAATGTATGGAATAATTTTGTGTCATTTTAGATAATGTGTAAGTGTTAATCGACTTTTGTCGCTGAACGTACATACACACTTGTTTGTCTACCGACATTTCCTCTGATAAGAAAATGCCAATGTCAGACTGAGGAAACTCAAGCTTACTCATTTATCGTCAAATATTGAATTCTAACATAACATCACGCCTGTATTCCTCGAAGGGTTAGGCAGAGGTGTACTTATAATACACCCACATTTCGCCAGTTATGTTGTAAGTCCCATGTAAGGGCGAGCCTATTGCCCTAAATTGGGCACAAATCTAGACTCCGGGTTACTGTTGAGAAAACCCAGATGGAAATCCCAATATCAGTGTGCCCGACCCGGGAATCGAATCCAAGACCTCGTGCTCAGCAGTAGCGCTTTCGACCACTAGACCAATAAGGCATTCGACGAGGCATATTGAAATCTATTTGTTTTATAATGAACGGGTGAGGTTTTTAGAGTGTGCAAAGTTTGCTCTGTCTGACCATCGAATTTGCATTAGGTGTTTGGGCACGGTTCAATAAAATATCGATTAGACTTGTAGTTTGTACCCATGCACCATGATAGAACAGGCCTGGCCTGAACCATGAGACTGAACAAGTTCGAGAATACGAAGCATAGAAAGCATATTAAATTCCTTGAGGAAATTAGGGACTTGATCGTCCTTTTTAAAAAGTACTGTGTTAGGAAATAAAATGGACCTTGTTTACAACATAGGTATGCCCAAAAGTTAAGTCCAAAAATTATAAGTCATCCCGGAGAGTACTATAATAACTCTACATTTCTTGCAGACTCAAGCTCAGACGACAAGACGTTGAGCTCCTTATATTAGAGTGGCTCCTGTCATGAACTCATGACATGCCAACTGACAGCACACTTCCACTCTCTCTCTCTTTCTGTGTCACTTTATTTAAAGGGCCATTCCAGATATTTCCCCGGATGCTACTTTCATAATTAATGATTCTACTTGATAGATATAAGACCAATAAATATTTGTAAAAAATAAAAATAAATGCTGTTCGTAAGCGCATCACTGCATGGCTTGACCGATTTGGCTATTTTTTGTTTTAAAATGTTCTTTACCCATGCTATAAATCCTTTATAAAAGTTTCTTAAATAGCTTATTGCCAACATTAAAACAACCAGTATCATAGTAACCATAATATCATCCAAACGAGTGTTATAATGTTGTACTAAATTTCATTATGCAACTCATTTGCTTTTTCGATCCCTTCCTTACTCATCAAACAGCCAAATTCTCGCTACTCAATTCGTGGTATATTTATGAATTTCAAAAAAGAACTTTGCACGCGCGTTTCACTACCATAGGGCTCTGTGCCGCCATACCGCACGAAATCAACTGATTTTGATCAATTTTGTTCATTAATTGTGAGAAAGGGAAACAGAATTTAAACAAAATTATTTGTGATTTGAAAAGTCGAATTCTTTGTCTTGTACAGACGCCAGCACATCGGGCTACTACAATCGGTCAAATTTATTTAATAGATTTTCAACTTTATCGCTGAAATGTAAGGTTCAAAGTTGATTGAGAAAATTTGACAGTTTCGGGTAGCTTGATGTGCTGGCGTCTGTACATAGAGGAAAGGGATTTTTCAAATAAATTAAGGATTCGTGGAAAATCACTAAAATTCGCAACAAGTTTTCCAAAAAATGACGCGAGACTGACGTTTGATCGTTGCGTTAGAAGAAACTACTTTAGATTTTGAAAATTAAAAAATTTCATCAACATCATTATATGGTCTACTTGTAGATAAGAGAACCACCTTTTTCAACTTTTATATAAAATATAGCAGAAAAAAATTGAAATAACGTAACTTTCTCAAAACTTCAAGACAAATAATATTTTTTTTTCTAATACTTAAAAACACTTTTAAGAAATTTTAACAGTATAAATATGCTGAACCTCTTCATATGCAATTCGCCTATTCTCTTGAATATTCTTTTTAAATGTTTTTATTGTTAATTTGTTTTGTATTTAATTTTGTTTTCTTTATAATTATTTTCGAGTTTTATGTTTTGATTTATTTTATAATTATTATTATTTCACTTTGTCAAGCTTTAATGTTTTACCTAGATTATAAGAGAATGATGTGGTCTCCCATAATTGGAAGCGCACACTCGTATTTGTCCTCGTATTTGTAATCTTGCATGTAATTGTGTAGCCTCTGTTGGAGATCCAATAAATATTTATTTATTTATTGGATCTCCAACAGAGGCTCTGTTGGAGATCCAATAAATAAATAAAATAAAATTTTTCATAGCCAGCACGTTTTCTTATGTAACAGCTGTCACTTCTTTCTTCGTCCGTCAAAGTAACTCGACCACGCATAAATTTGTTTATGAAAACATGTCTGAATCCAGGAGGCTTTTTAAGTCCCAATTGAAGTGGTGTCAGGATAACGAGCAAAAAATTAAAATGGACATAATTGCAGACCACCACTGCAAGAAGGATTTTAAGGGTTTTTGGAAAAAGACAAATCAGTTAAATCCGAAGCCTGGTCACCCTGTGAGCGTGGCTGGCGTGCATGAACCACGGGAAATTGCCAATCGTTTCCAACAGCTTTTTAAAGTTGATTCGCTTTTGGATGCGGCACCGCAGATGCTTGATGTTGAGTCAGCCGTCGGAGATCTTAAAGTTAGGTTTTCAGCCAAGGATGTAGCAGGCATTATTAGGAATATGAGAAGAGGTAAATCTCCTGGTCACGACGGCCTCAGCATCGAGCATCTGCAAAACGCAGGTGTTCACTTGCCAGGGGTTTTGGCCATGTTTTTTAATCTGTGCGTCAGCCATTCGTATCTACCTGATAGACTGATGTACACTGTTGTTGTACCAGTTCCTAAAAATAAAACCGGTGATACTTCAGATTTATTAAATTATAGACCGATTTCATTAGCCACGGTTACTGCGAAAGTACTGGACAGTCTGCTTGACCACCAACTGGGCAGGCACATTAAGCTCCATGACGCACAATTTGGTTTTCGATCTGGTTTGTCAACGGAAAGTGCTATCATGTGTCTTAAGCAGACTGTTCAGTATTATAGTGATCGGAAAACACCAGTTTTTGCATGCTTTCTCGATCTCTCAAAAGCTTTCGACCTGGTGTCATATGACAAACTATGGCGCAAGCTCGAAAGTGAGACAGATTGCAGTCCGGAAGTCACATCTATTTTTAGGTATTGGTACAACAACCAGAAAAATACTGTCAGATGGGCAGGCTCTTACTCGGATGTGTACAGGTTGCAGTGCGGGGTGAGACAGGGTGGACTGACTTCACCGAAGCTCTTCAACCTGTACATTAACCGACTTGTCGGTGAACTCAGCAGTGCCAGTGTCGGGTGCTACATAGACGGCGTTTGCCTCAACAATATTAGTTATGCAGATGATATGGTACTGCTGAGTCCATCGATCGGGGGTTTGCGTAAACTGGTACGGATTTGTGAGTCCTACGCGGAGGCCCATGGACTCAGATATAACGCGAAAAAAAGTGAACTCCTAGTATTTAAGGGACGGGGCAAAAATTACGTGACTGTACCTACAGTCACCTTAGCTGGTACCCCCTTAAACAGAGTCACTCAGTTCAAGTATCTGGGTCACTGGGTTTCCGAGGACCTAAAGGATAATGCGGATGTGGAGAGGGCACGTAGGGCGTTGGCTGTCCGGTGTAATATGTTGGCCCGCAGGTTCGCGCGTAGCAGTAATCAAGTGAAAGTGACTCTTTTTAAGTCTTACTGCCAAACACTTTACACGTGCAGCCTGTGGGTTAACTACACACTTGGGTCATACAACGCTCTACGTGTTCAATATAACAACGCGTTTAGGGTGCTGCTGGGGCTACCACGATTCTGCAGTGCTTCGACTATGTTCGCAGAAGCGCACACCGATGGGTTTCATGCTCTTATAAGGAAGCAGTGTGCGTCGCTGCTGAGTCGTGTTAGGTCCAGTAGCAATAGTATAATAAGCGTGTTCGCGGACAGGTGGGACTCTCCACTGCTGCGCCACTGGATACGTTTGCATACTGCACTGTGAGCAGTGGACAGTTCCTCCCAGTCTTAATGTATGTAACTGTGTCCTTAACTAGTTTTTATTTTGTGTATGTTGTTTTGTTTGTTTTTATTTTGATGTGAATTGTTTATAAAATGTGTGTGTCGAAATATGGATTTTTTCTGAATTAAATGATTATATTATTATATTATATTATTATTTTTATATATTTTAACAAATCTCGGGACCATGGATCCCGGTCCTTTGGAAGGCGTACGAGGGGCCGAAGCCAACTCGCAGAGGCCCCTTAGACATTAATAAGTGTTGAGGCACCAACCGACGATTATCCTTGTATGCACCATACAAGTGCACCCAAGAAAAACCCCCGGCTGGTGTAGGACTATTGCAGAACATGGAAACAAAACATTGGGCTATGGATTTGGGTGGCTATAATGGATTGGTTAACTGGAACTATGGACTATGGACTGTTCGAGCTGTATGGCCTTAAGCCAAGTTATACCACTTTTTAAATCTGGGGACAATAAAGACACTAACAATTATAGACCAGTATCTGTGCTGCCGGTATTCAGCAAGGTTTTCGAAAAGGTAATGCTCAATCAAATGCTTAATCATTTTAACGCCAATCAAATCTTGCACGATCAGCAATATGGTTTCACCAAAGGACGTTGTACAACTGACGCTGGTGTCACCTTATTAAAACACATATTTACAGCGTGGGAGGAGGCCCAAGATGCCATAGGAATCTTTTGTGACCTCTCCAAGGCATTTGACTGCGTGAGTCATGAAACCTTGCTCTTGAAACTTGAACATTACGGACTAGGTAAACTTGCGCTCAGTTTAGTAAAATCTTATTTAAATGATAGACAGCAGCAGGTTCAAGTAAATGGTGTCCATTCAATCGGTTTAAAAGTAAAAATGGGCGTTCCACAAGGCTCGATATTGGGTCCTTTCCTCTTTTTAGTATATATTAATGATCTACCCCATTTATTAAAAAACCAACCACAAATGGTGTTATTTGCTGACGACACTTCCTTAATTTTTAAGATAAATAGACGTGCATCAAATCTTGACGACTTAAATAACGCCCTACTGCAGGTCCAAAATTGGTTCACTGCTAATAATTTAGTATTAAATGGGAAAAAAACTAAATGCATAAGATTTGCTTTACCAAATGTTAAAAGTAGTGATTGTGACATAGTATTGAATAAGGAGAAACTAGAATTTGTCGATAAAACTGTTTTCTTGGGGATCACGCTCGATTCAAGGCTGCAATGGGGTCCTCATTTAACATCTCTAGCAGGACGGCTAAGTTCAGCAGCATATGCTGTGAGAAAAATCCGTCAATTTACTGATGTAGATACCGCGAGACTAGTCTATTTCAGTTACTTTCATAGTATCATGTCTTACGGTATTTTACTATGGGGACGGGCTGCAGATATCAAGTCTATTTTTATTCTGCAGAAGAGAGCCATCAGAGCAATATATCGTCTCCGCAGACGCGATTCTCTAAGGGATCTGTTTAAAGATATTAACATCATGACGGTACCTTGTCAATATATCTATGAAAACATCATGTACGTAAGGAAAAATCTAAGTCTTTTCAGTAAAAGAGGTGATAGACACAATTATAGGACTAGAAATAGGGACCAATTAGTTCAACCGGGTTTCAGATTGGCTAAAGTAGACTCATCCTTCATGGGGTGCTGTTTAAAATCTATCTATCTATACTTCTATACTAATATATAAAGCTGAAGAGTTTGTTTGTTTGTTTGTTTGTTTGCTTGAACGCGCTAATCTCAGAAACTACAGATCCGATTTGAAAAATTCTTTCAGTGTTAGATAGTCCATTTATCGAGGAAGGCTATAGGTTATATATCATCACGCTAAGACCAATAGGAGCGGAGCATCAATGAAGAATGTTTCAAAATCGGGATTAATTTTTTCCTTTTGAGAGCTTCCGCTGCGTGCGCTTCGTAAACAGTTAAAGTTTCGCAAAAATCATGTATGACAGAATTGTTCCCCTTTAAAAGTTCTAAAAAAAAGTCCGCGACAGCATATGTCTATCTTTTAAGGTTGGCTCACTCTAACCTTTTTTATGCTAACCAAATTTGTTCAAAAGTAATGCGTTATTTACGAAGGTGTTTTTATATCCAAATAAATATGTTATTCATCACAAGTATTTAATTTAAAACAAAATTGCCGTTTACATCATTTGATTTCAATAAATATCTTAGGAGATATCGCAGTTTTAAAATAACATCGCAGCAAAATAATGATCAAGTACTGCGCGCGATTTCCGGTGAAGGTATCGTTTGGGGTAACAATTAATAAGGCCCAGGGGCAAACATTTAAGCACATAGGAATAGATTTACGCCAAGAGTGTTTTTCGCACGGGCAACTATATGTTGCCCTATCGAGATCTGGTTCTTTTTTTCGTGCTCTTGATTTTCAACGATCTGTTTAGCGCCGAGAGTTGAAAATCCGCTGGGACGAGAGTGCGTTCCAGCGCGTTGGATTCTCAACGCTCGGCTTCACACCGAGAGTTGAAAATTCAGTGCGCGATAAAATCCCGCTGCGATTTTATTACGTCCGTGCGTACGTCGGCATACTGATTAAAGCGTGATGTAGGTACCTAAAATAGCTCCTTAACATAGGTACGCATTATTAAAAAAAATACACCTTTATTTAAACGAAGTCGCTGATTAAAGATAGCGTTAGCCCAAAGTAGCTACTCCACGCGGACGAAGTCGCGGGCAGAAGCTAGTCATGTATAAAACGCACACTATGCTGCCAAGCATATTATAAGTTGAGGGATTACATCGCTGATAAAAATGCTTGGCTCAGCGCTGGTCCAGCTCCACAAGGGCGCATAAACTAATTGATTAGCATTCGAAAATATTGTTGCAGCTGCTGAAGATTGTAAAACTATCTTTTCCTTGTATAAATTCAATCTCTTTGTATTGTATAATTGCATATCACATGTGTGAGCACTGTGACCATGTTGTACATTCCATAAAGCTACCATTTACTGGGTACGTCTTTCATTGACTTGAATGTGCTCTGGCAGCTGAGAGTATGTCATGCTCACTCAAATGTCTCGCTGATGGTGGCGTGTGTGTTGGATCATTAAGTTCCCTTCAAAATGGTTGAGCTAAATGGTGCTGATCCATGCGTCATGTTCGTGAACGGGCGCCGTCAGTAGGGACTGGTCATCTCTTAGCTGCCACGGTTTATTTTATTTTAATTTATTTAAATTTTTGAATTGTTATTATATTTTTATTACGGACGCTTTTAACGTGCACGTCTTTCTACATTATTCTCACATGTATAAATTCAACACGAATGATGTAACCAATATTTTGTAACAATATTTTGATTTAAAAGAGTGTCCGTGGAGTTTCTTGCCCGTTCTTCTCCATAGGTACCTACTACGCTTTGGAATGGGCAACTAGCTTCATTTTTCTGACTGACCGACCCCTTGACAATTCAAAAGTACCTGTAATTGGTTTATTTGAAATAAATGCTTTGAGTTTGAGTTTTGAGTTTGAGTTTTATGGGAAGACTATGGCCCCTGCCTGATCAATGTTTTAAATGCACACGGATAAAATGGCAGGGGGTGACTTGCACACTCAATAATGGGCCCCCGAAAACGGTCGCTAGCACAAAGTGTCGTAGCGACAAGGGGGCAACATGTCCTGAGGTGCTTGAGGAGTGGAGAGGTATTCCACGGCTTTCAGAACAATCCCAGAGCCCGGAAGATGGTCAAGATCCCTACGAGCACTTACTGGAATACTTCCTTCCTCCGAGCACGTTTGCTCTTGCGAATCTCCACTCAAGCCGGCCAATTAAGGCAAGAATGAGATGGGAGCTCTGTTCCTCGTCAGTGTTCACTCCAGCCAGCCAATGAAGGCAAGCCAGAGGTGAGGAACAAGACTTCTCCCGGGAGATAGGGTCCGTGGGGTCGCTACTGCCCATCAGCTCGCCACATGCTGCCCTGCGGGTTTTTGTATCTCTCTTGGTCTGGCTCCTCATCCTAGACCTGTTCCGGCAAAATAAACTCTACCGGCACAGACCTAGAGTTCAGAGCGCGCAAGCCCCACCACGACGTCAACGTAGAGATACGGCGGTGGGGATATTATTATTATTATTATATTATAAATTCGTTGAACCAGCGGAAAACAGTCGCTTTAGAAGGGCTTTTGTCTATTAACACCATTCGAAGTTTTTCAAACGATTCTTCTGGTTTTAGTCGACATTTGAAATCGCACAAAATCATCGCGCGAAAATGTTCTCGTTGTAAATCCATTTTGCAGTGAGAGAGTATTTTGATTTTGCTCGTAAAAAAATTTGAAGGGAATTTCGAATTTGGAATGTTGTGTTTTTTTTGTAATAAATAGTCATAGTTTTAATTGTCTTCAAAACCAGCCAGTGTCCCATAGACAAAAACTATTAGTCGCAAAACTTTCTGAGTGACCTGTGTACAGCTTTGAATTCGCTACGATTTTATTAAATGAATAGATTATCTTTTGATCCGAGCATACCTACGTTTCCTTAATTAGCAAATAGGTACTAGGAGTAATCTAAATGTCTCGTAGTAACTGCATAATGAAAACTTGACTTGAATCTCATTGACCAAATTAATATTATTTATCAATGGCCAATCCGGATTATCAATATCGTTCGATATGACAGTTGACATTATGTTGCAGCGCCGGAACGTGTATAAAAGATGACATTGTGATAGATTGTGCATCAGTTGCTCATCAGCCGCCAAACGAAAACCAACTATTTCAAAATGAAATCGGTACGTTTTTTTGTATGTTACATCATCACTAATGATTGAATGCCTCATAACTTGTCTTTCTGCGCGTAACTTGTCTTGGGATAGTTGTCTCAAACTTCTATTTTTTTTCTGCAGATGATCTTTGTAACCCTCGCCCTTGTGGCCTTCGTCGCCGCTGCCCCCGCTGAGGAGCCCGAACCGATCCTCCGGTCCAACTTCGATCAGCAACCCGAGGGTTCATACAACTTTGGGTAATCCAATTAAAAATATATATTTTTTTGCAAATATTACTAATTACTGGATAGATATTAACTTAGTCCATAATCTAATGCATGCTGTGGCCTCCTTTTGATGTGCACCAGACCGGAAATTATATTTTTTGTTAAAATGTTTGTTTTTTATAATTTTTTGTTGTCGGGCTTCAATACCTACGTAGGTATATAAACAACTTTCTATTGCGATAAGACATACAACAAGTACATAGTAACAAGTTTGTAATCTGTGTATTTTCAACAGTTACGAGACCGCAAAAGGTATCGTCCGCCAAGAGGAGGGTCAAGTAAAGGAGGTTCTCGATGAGGAGAACAAGCCTCACAGCGTCGTCGTCGTCCGCGGCTCCTACAGCTACACCGATGTGAACGGCCAGCCCGAGACCATCAACTACTACGCCGACGAGACCGGCTACCACGCGGACGGGTCCTCCGTCCCCAAGCCCGCTAGGAGATAAGCTACCAACGACCAATCGCTCATTAACAATTGATTGATCCATTACAGTGTGAATTAATCGGTTGTTCATAAGCTGATCCCGTATTAAATGTTTGTTTTGGAATTACACCTTACACCTAAAACGGTTTGTGCATAGACGTATCAGTAGATTATGTAATTAGTTATATAGTCATACGTACGTACGTTTTTGTATAATTTGTTTTGTTTTAACAATAGCCACATTGTAAATAAAATTTAGTTGAAGTTATTTGCTATTTTAATTTCAAATACTTGTCACGATTTTGTACCTACCTTTCGTCCTTCGTTGTATTTAATTGAGCAAATACATGTCTATGAAATATGTACTTAGTCATTTTGGCACCGACACAAATATATTTGTTCAGCTTAAAAGTTTCATTACGAGTTAGAGTTGTCACCAGACGGTCCACAACTTCATCATTATCGACTTATCTTGAGATTACTCAATCCTACGATTAAGAGAGATTTAATCAATGCACATACATAGGCGAAGAAAACGTTGCACGTTTAACCGAATTTTAACAATGGGTTATTATTAGCCGACTCATTTTAAAATGATTTAATTTATGAGCCTCTGGGGATCATTACACTAAAATTTATAAATTATGTAGTAAAGTTTTTAAAGCATGTTATTTAATAGTTCCGGAAACAATGATGTTTATGTAGGTACTCATTAGGAATAATTGACCATAAGATACCATAAGATATTAAACAACACATTAACCGTGGTAAGCTCCCCAAGACTAAGTCTTTATATTCATCAGATGATTAAAAAAATACAAACAAGGAAGTACGAAATAGAACAAAATTGAAACTACATTCAGTCACCTCTCAATAAAAGGACGATTCATAAATTAATTCCTGACGGAGTTCATTGAATGTTTTGTGTTAAACTAATAAGTCCTAAAATAATATTGTTGGTATCTCAATATAACCCCAATTGATTTTTTTAATGACATCGAGTAACGAGACCATGACCGTAAGTAAGTATACAAAACTGCTTAATTTTGAACTTACAATAGCACGGAATCACCAACTTGGGTAATACCAGTTAATTAAGAGCACCCTGATCGTGAGAAATGAACACGGATTTAATTAAAATAAAGTTGAGATGTTGTCTAAATATAATGCATCTGTACCATTGACTTAAATTACGTTACGCTATTTCATCGCAACGATGTTGTCTTAAAACACAGCTTGTTAAAGATAAGTACGTGCACTAAATGAAGTTTAAAGCTACGTCCCAATATTTCTCAGGTTGGCTATGGAATACTTGGTAAACCTGTACTCTTGCCACTGTGTAGTATTACTCTCTGCTCTACTTTTCTACGATATTTCAATGCCCAATACCTAATTTCAGCTATCTGTGACGCATTGTAATTATTGCAGGGGTTGTGCTATAACAGATTTAAAGCTGTTAAGAGATGCCTTTTGGCTCTGATCGGCCACTACTGAAACGAACGTCCACATACGCATTTTGCATTCCTAGCCGGGCGAAATTATTTGTGCGGTTTTTTCTGCTGTAAAGTAGGTAAGACTTACTAAAATGTACAGACGACCAATGGGGAGGGTCCAACAATGAGCTTTATGGGCTAATATGTTGATAATTAAAAAAAAGTGTATTCATGATTTAGAAAAAGTTTAATTTTTTAAATAGTTACATAAAAAAATATAAAATAATCTAATTTGATGAGGAAAAATGCCAGGGTTCATCGCCACTTTCTCCGACCTCTTCTGTTCCATATTCCGAATCTGAATCAGCTTCAGATTCTGGTGATAGTGGCAACAAAATAGCTATCGCTTCTTTGGAAAAAGGTTCCATTCTGCTTTTTGGTTTTGGTCTCTGACTTGTGAGCAGTGGATCCGAGGATAGTAGAAGGCGATTCATTACATCTGCATTGCAATCTATTCTCGAAAACTTCTTCGCAAAATGATATCTATACATTCTGAAATGTTTATTCCTAGCTTCAGCAGCCTCTTCCGATAGTAGTCCGATAGGCAATAACGCCTTTTCCATGACTGTAGCACCATGCATCAAAATTTTGTGCATATTTGGACTTATCGGATGCCAGTCGTAGAGCGAGACGTAGACGTTTGCCGTCTCCCAACAGTAAGTAGTCTAGCTTGAAATTAGCTCTAAAATTATTTTTAATCTGAATATCAAGTTGTAATCGACACCGGTAATTTCTGCAGCCTTCTGTGGGTCACCAAAAAATCGCCTGCTGGTATTACCATCATTGGTGTTGCCGAACCCAGCTTTCGGCACATCCACAATTAATCCAGTTTCTTTTTTAAATCTTTGTTGTATGGTGGCTTTTCTTTCTATTTTTCTTTAAATCACTTTTGAAATATGAAATTTTATGTTTCAAATTTTTAATTGTTCTTCATTAAAGTTGTCAGACGATAAAAGGTAATTTTCCAAATAATCGACTTTTTCAGCAAAAGTGTGTAATTCTTGTTGTTGCATTTTATTGAACAGGTATTCTCTAGTTACAACTTTGTAGTTAGAGACTCCTGGTAACCCTAAAACAATAAAAAGAAAACACTTCATAATTTGCTTGAAAATAACGGTTAATACTTTTTAGGTAACACCAAACGCATACGTTTCGTCGAAAGTAGCGTAAAGTAGCACTCTATTCGTAAAATATCTATAATATGACAGTTTTTGTCATGCGTAACAATAAAAATCGTTAATCGGAAGTACTCGGAAGGATAACTATAATCACTTTGAAATTTAAAATTCAGGTAAAAACTGCTTAAAAAATCGAGATAGTTGTAAATTGATTTTGAACCTTACATTAGTGAATCTTAATAAATAAAACTGTTCTTACCTGTATTATGATGATCCATAGTAGTTTTGGTTAAATAATTCACTATAAAAAAGCACTGAAGTCTCAAACGCAGCGCAGTAACTGACGCGAGCGCATGCGACAACGATTAAGTTCCGACTGGCTTGCTAGCTACGGCGCGGGCGCTTGAGCCCGAATAGGGTCGTTTATTGTTCAGTAGCTACCTGACTCGCTGACTAGTATTCATTTTTGCTTTTATGTTGGAATTTGTTTTTAACAATTACACCCGGCTAGGAATACAAAATACCCGTATGTGGTCGCTGACACGTAGACGCGATACGCAGCCTGAGCACAGAAAACCTATACATTCGACGAACGTTTACGTTAATATGAAAAGGAAAAATGCCTTAGTTCTGGAAAGACACAAAAAATACCATTTCATTCTGATATGATTTGAGCAAGATCTACGCCTTTAAATTTAATTATTACACGTTTGGCGATTTAAGATCCTTCTCTCATTTTAATGCCTTCTGCGTTATGTGCTATATATATTATGGTACGTTTGTGGAATTAAAAGAAATTAAAGTAAATAATATTATCAAAAAAAAAACTGCTTCTTTGAATATATTCATCTGCTATTAATTTTTAGTTCTAAGGACTGATTGATGCGGTTTCAATAATGCCAAGGATCCAAATTTCTATGTTTATCTTTTTGATTTTGAACATAAATATGTTAATATTTTTTATTAAATTCTTGTTTTGGTAAGCACATTATCGATGATTGACACTTGCTCTTGCGTGTAGGTACACAAGGTAGCCAGACATAAAAACTAGGCAAAAGAAACGATATTGTGGGTATTATAATGCTAAACTTTACAGGCACCATACACAATAGGTATCTTATTCAAAAAGTTAATTTAGAGATCTGTAATAATGTAACAAAAAAACTACTGTGTTAGTAATTAGTTCGTTAACGTTGATGTGATCATGTAAATTAATTGACACTAAGATCTGTATCTTATTGTAAAGCACAATAAAAACCAGACTTTTGACCTTCCTAATGAGTAATGAGTACTAATAAGACATCCATAGCTACATTTACTTCTACGCATCTTTGCTCCGTCTGTACGCAGGTTATGGGAAAACTAGAAAAATAATTAAATTAATCATACTTCTGTTTCGGCTTGATAATAGTTATAATTAATGTTAGATAGTAGAAAATTTTATCAATGAAACTGTTGGTAATATAATCAGTTTTTTAAATTAGAAGTTTCTGCTCGGCTTAGAAACTTTACTTATTTTATTTTATTTATTATGCTTCGAGAGTCATAGATTTGTACGTGTTTTAGTAATATTGACATAAAATATAATTACTGAAATATTAGACAAGCGAAAACATTATAGGAAAATATATTTACGATAATTTTACATGGAATAGCGCTTGCGTATATCTTTTAGCAGACGGCTTGGCAATCTACAAATTTTTTCTAAACTTTTGTAAACGTAATTTTTTGCGCCTGTTATTCTTCACTGTTCAGGAAACGTCTCACAACCTGAAAGGCCTATGTCAGCTTATTTATCTACATAGACTAAGTTCAAAGATCCGCGGTTACCACTAAAAGGACTTATCCGATGAAACCCCGACTCGATTCGCTGGCGAAAATTTTCTTCAGGTTTTTTCATTGAAAATCACGAAGTAGAAACAATATTAGCACAACTCAATAAGGGTAGCGAATTGGTCTATGAATATTTTTTTCAAAGTTATTATCAATTATAAAGGCGTATATTTCTGAACAAGATGGAGATCTTAAATACGTTGCTAATAATGAATGGATGATCCTTTAATACTTACAGTAACATCTTTAAAATGGAAATTTCGATACGAATAGTACTTAGCTAGTCCAGGATCTAAAGTGATGATCTAAACCTTTGAATACGACAGCCGCTGTGTCTATAATAGACCACCCAAGTGTTATTCTGCAACATCCTAATTGATTCTAGTTTATGTCTAAAAGTAACTGTGCCCTGTAACATTTATCATAATTTTGACTTAAAATTGCTAAATGATTACAACCATCGTGTTCGTGTTGAGCTTTGTTGGGTATTGGCAACTATAACGCGGCTAATAACAGCTGATGGGCTAAATAGACGTGTGTAACACTCACGTTTGAGCGATGGCACAACAAAAAATATCACTCAGAGCAACCCTGCCGCCTATAAATGGAATATTCAGATCCCACGGTAACAGTAACACTTTGAGTACAACGAGCGCAGTCCATTTGAGCATTGTTGAGGTAAATGAACGAGTTATAAATTAAATTCCGTTAAAATCATGCTTCATTCTTAGAAACTACTATTGTAGATCAGCTTAGAATACATCAAAGTAGTACTTACTTGAGATTAAAAAGGTGTATGTCATTTTTCATAAACACGTAAATAGTGCAGTGATTTCGGTTACATCCTGGACGCTTGAAATAACGCGTACGGCAAGCAACTTCCGAATACTTCCGATTGATTCCTGGTACACGGTAATCAAATATCGACGATTTTTCAATGCGATGGATTGCTTTCCTTTTATCTAAAACTGCAGTTTTATTAACATGAGTATTTAGCATAGTTACACTAACAAAATCTGTATAAAATTGAATTGCATTATCATTATGAAGATTTCTAAATTTATGAAACTGTAGTCGTTTTACTAAACGACATTAGAGCTTTAATTTGTATATGTTCCAGAATGTATCGCCTCATCAGCTGTGTGTTGCTGTACAGCACTCTGACAGCGGGATATCCGTTTCCATTTCCCGCAGCGCCGGTAGTCGCGCCAACATCTGTGATACCAAAACCGTTCCCATATGTCCCGGGGTCCACGCCAATAGCCCCGACTGCGATTCCCTACGCCCCAGGCGTCAGTCCGCTTGTACCGACTGCGATTCCATACCGCCCAGGGGTCAGGCCGATAGTGTCAACTGCGCTTCCCTTCGCTCCTGGGGCCGCGCCGAATGTCCCAGGTGTCAATAACGCTTACTACAACTACCCAGGAGCTCCAGCTATTCCCATCGTGTCGTACTCTAGCGAGCACGGCTCAGATGGGACTTATGCTTTTAGGTTTGTGATTTGTGAAGTGATATTTAATTTAAACTGTGAACTTGTGTAAATTAAATTGCAAGAATTTTGTGACATAAATGATGAGCCTTTAATTGTCTCTCTACATGGTGAAGGTTTTCATAATCTAGTGACTTTATAATGCCAATGATTATTTTCAGTTTTTCAACTGCTGACGGCAAACAAGCTCAAGAAAGTGGATACTTGAAAGATGCCTTCATCGACAATACTGGAAATCCACAAGGGACTCAGGTACCTTTTGCTTTTATTGAGACTTGTAGGTAAGCTTTTTTTAATTTGAACTAATCGTAATATTAAGAATAATATTTATATTACTCGTTAGTGTATTATTTCTACATGTCCCGCTTTTCGTTTGCAATAGTCGGCAGTCTGTTTATTATTAGGGTGTGTTAAGATACTGATTTTGTTATACTGGATTAATCTATAAGTTGTTTTTTTTTTTCAGGTTGTCCAGGGAAGTTACGCTTACATATCGCCTGACGGAACACCCATTCAAGTTAGCTACGTCGCCGATGAAAATGGTAATTTAATTAATCAATAAATCACGCTTGGTATTTATACAGGCTATGTAGGATTAAGGGTACAGTCCGCCGTGTACAGCTAAAAGCGCTTTAGTTGTCAATTTTTGTACGGTTATACAGAGAGTACTCCTAGAAATAGGCCATCGAAATTATAGAATTTCGATAGCCTATTCCTAGGAGTACACTCACTTTACTCGATTGTATAAAAATACTACTTTTTTGTATCTTTCTTCATTCATATTTCGATTCAATATTACAGGTTTCAGACCATCAGGCGTGCATATTCCTGGTGACAGAAAAGCTGTTGCCCCCATCGTACCCGTAGTGAATAGCGTCAACCAGCACGTCTTCGACCCAACATCCAACCGTTACGATCCTTACTCAAACCGAAACACATATAATACCTTTGGTCAATACAATAACCAACCTTATGACCCAAGATTCCCCTACGACCCTACAAAGGTCAATCCCTACTATAACAATTATAACCCCTCCCAAATCGGGGGACAAAACAGAAATTCTAACCAAGATGCTAAAAATAATTCAGCTTAGACTTATTGACGATTTTGAATGAAACCCTTTACGGAAATCGAAAAGTATTACTTTAAGTTATAGAAATGTATATTTTTCATGGTATTTCAATAAAACCTGTGATATAAAGTGTTGAGTTTTTATTAGAGGTCAAAATATTTCGTTTTTTAACTAAACTGCAGTATGCAATCAGTTCAGTTTGATTATAATTGCAATGAAAATTGCTTAGACGTCAGCGTGTGCGTCAGTTGTATCAGTTTAGACTGGAAAGCGTTTATACCTACAACATAGTATCCTTGTTATCGAAGCTCAATATTACATCAGTCTCTTAGTGTTCTTCGTATGCTTTGCAAGTGTTTACTCCGGCGAATACCTACATTAAGCGGCTTTTAAAGATGTTGCATGTCGTGGGTTGCCCAACAGTCATTTCAATGCCCCGCACTTTATATTAATAAGTATGGCGCTGGAGATAAATAGCCGAAACGTTTAATACAATACGACATACATACTTTATGTACTGCATCGTTAAAATAACTTGGGCACGTTCTTAAATGTTATGGCAGAGAACATAAACATTTGTTTTCTCGTTTCAGTTTGCATATAAATCAAAAGTAAATTTTTTTTGACGGTTAGCAAAAGAAGTATCTTACAAGCTTTGGCGGAAACTGGAAGCGCAAAACCTTCGAGTTTCCGCCAAATTTGATATCCTTGACTAAACTGTGTATGTGTATGGTATACTAATGTAGAGTCCTCCGCCCGTTCGTCCAGCCAACTGCTGACCCTATTCTGTAATTTTTTGTAAAATAAGTATTATGGCAGGTATGATGATTGCACTTCTGTGAAACGTGAATCTATGCGTGTAGACACCGCTGTCTGTCTTGACATGCGTGCTTTCCACATGTGTCTTTACATGCGTGCTTGATGATTCTGGGCGAAGGCAGGACACGGCTTTAGCGGAATATTGAACTGATCTTACACTCGATAGAAAGTATAACATAAGGTACAAGCAGACCATACGAGTTCGTCCGTCCGCCTAGATTCCTAGAATGACTTATTTATTGCAACAACGAGTACACATACGAAACTACCTGCCTGAGTAGTTAGACTTAGACTAGCAATAACTTCCACAATTTTATGCCAGAACAGGAGTTACTACCAGAGAATGGGTACTTACATAATTAAATTAATGTACAGAACTACAATATATCTACCTACCGCAGCTGATTAAATTAGTCGGTGCAAGAGACATCAAGATTTCACCAGAATACCAACACGTATTTTTTCATGTACACGTTCATGCATAAGAATTTTTATACCCGTAGTCATAACTTTAACAGAAGTATGAATGTAGTAAGGCGTGGGGTAGTGATCAATTTCGTGTTTTATGTACTGGTTACTTAAATCATTCATTTTGTGGTAACCTCGTGTAAAAGCTTAAAACTTCATGAAATTATTAATAAGCTGTGCCTGCAACGTCACCTGTGACCTTTTTGTTTTTTTTTCGAAATTAACCAACATTTATACAAATACACAAACTAAATGTCCTGGTCATTAAAAAAAAGATCAATATCTTAGCTTTTGAACGAAATTTACTCAAGTCTACAATATTCACCCGCAGCTTCCCAAAATGTTAAACTGGTTTCTTTATCACAGCCATTATGATAATGTCCTATTGTCGCATCTTGAACATAACTTCACAAGATACGATACGTAGCCAACATCTGAATTTAGTATTATTATCACTGAATGCGCTGGAGATTTGAACTACATGATTTTCATTTAAATATCGGCCGATTGCTGCAACCAAGACGAGTATGGAGGAACGAAAAAAGGGATGAGAAAATTTCCCCCTGCAGTGAATGAATTGTTTCACTGCAGGGGGAAACTTTCTTAATTAGCTAAAAAAATGAATATATTATAAACATAATCATGTTACTGAGCATGCTCATATGTTTAGGTAATTAGCGAGGAAACTTTTTAGATAAGTTACGATATAAGCTTCTTTCAAAATTACATTCAGAGCTGTGACAAGAAATTCAGTGTATTATTCGTCCTTACAATATTATAAGTTTGTGTCGAACAGTATAATGAAGAACGGAATGGAACACCTATGATTATATGTATATCACGATAAAAATATGGCTCTTAAAGATAATAATAGTTGAAACTTGGATATTTGGAGATTCGATGCCACCTGCCTTTCAAGAGTTGTTATTTTCAAGCATATTATCCTCATTATGATTTATACCTAGTAGTGTATATACCTACACTGATTCCCCAAGTTGTGGCAATTGGCCGGTTTTTCTCTTTGAACCTTGTTGAAGTGTGTCACACGCGTAAGATGCGACTGGTTTCTGAGATCAGCCTCCGCTGATGTGCCTAAGATTTAAAGTTAACTTTAGTGAGACAAGTTACATCATGACGTTGTTTGGTCTTTAAATTGTTTTGCATATTTTGTGTTCCGCAAGAAATCTGGAAATACATTGTATTTATGAAATTCTCTTCGGTTTTATCATGAAAATTTAGAAAACGGATTGCTACAAGTCATTTAGGTACAATTAACACGTTCAGTGCCGGGAGCCCTCCTGGAGGGATCACTCAAGTCGCAAATGGGATGTCCTCGCAGAGGGCTCATTTTTAAATGTCGGTTTCTCTTAGCGAATTCGGTTTAATTTAGCGCAAACGTAGTGCCGGTGACCCTCCTTTTTTTTTAGGTGGGAATTTATCAAATAACTTCTCCCGCTCTGGGCGGAGCGGGAGGGCGTGTCAGACTCTTACTGACTTAAACCCACCCGTGTTCCTTCGGTTGCCCTGTTGCCGGGGGCCACGATTTCCCTATCAGTTTTCTTCGAACCCCCGGCAGGCATTGGCCCTAGCGGACCCCATCAATTCTGCTGACATCTCTTTGAGGCGCGCGTGGAACACAACGCGCCGTCGACCCGGGTTTGGTCCTTATCGGACGGCGAGCTACCTATTGCTCACCGTCCGCAAGCCCGTGCCTACGGTGGCCGGATATCGGCTCGCGATTCCCGCCCCGGGTGTCTTCTCCTGCGGCGGTTAGGGGCGTGAGGGCGCGAACTTTGCCTCTCCCTCACGCGTTCCGCCTCCTCCTTCACGAGCATTACCGCTTCCCAGAAGGAGGTGACGGCCTGCCATTTCCTCTCGCTCCGTACCATGGCCTGAACCAGGGCCGGACGTGAGAGATCACCGCCGCCGATCGCTTCTACGAGGACACGGCGTTGCTCCGCCCAAGCCGGGCAGACCTCCACCGTATGCTCCACCGTGTCCTCAGGCCGATCCACACAATGGTGACACCCGGGCGTTTCCTTCCGCCTTATCCTGAACAGGAACCTCCCGAAGCAACCGTGTCCGGTGAGGACCTGCGTCAGGCGGAAGGTGAGGACGCCGTGGCGCCTCTCAAGCCACTCCTCAAAGAGGGGTCTTATCGCCGCAATTGTGGCGTGCCCTCGGTGACCCTCCTGGAGTCAACTTACAATATGTATAGCGTATGAGCTCTATGAAAAATGGATGGAGTCGAAAGTGTTATGTAGGAAGGTGCAATTTATAGGAGACCTGTATAATTCTGGAGATACTACCAGCCACTCCCGAATGCTATTTCGAAGATTGAATTGGCTCTCCTTTGCTTAAATTTATTTATTTATACGTTTGATCTGTTGGCATTTTCTTGTGTAGATTTTACATATGAGGATCCTGGAGGAAACAGTTTTAGGTAAAAAAGTTACCATATGTGAATTTAGCACTATAGGCACCTTCTTATTCTTTTCTGAGCGGTGTACAGCATTCAATAATGAAGATCGAAAATTCCGGTCGTGTATTAATTAGCACGTTCATTATCGTTCAACTTGAACATTACAAAAAAACTATAGCAATAAAATTAAAATTAATGCATTAAAATTTCACGCAAAGGCTATAATTTCCAATTTCGACTGCAGCTTACGGTGTATCATTTAAGTCTTATCAGCAAGAGAATTAAGTTCTTATTCAATCGCTTTTTGCAATGTTTCAGTACCATAAGGGACATCCCAACTGTCCTTCGTTGTACAGATGATCATAAAATATATACAGAATCCGCTGTGATGTGTAATTGCGACAAAAGTTTTCGGTATAAATACTGGGGGTGTATCCAAAATGCATCATTGCATTACCTTTGTATCACACGCATCCATCTTGCAACTGTTTTATACTTCGCTCAACATGAACTGTGTTGTAAGTTTTTCAAAGTTTCTTAGTTTAAATTTCTTTCATAAAGTTTTCATTTTACGACGCATACTTAGTTTTTTTAGTAAATGCTTGTCTTCTTTCTTATTCATGCAATATTCAGTTCAGTGTCTCTAATTTAAATTAGATACATTTCAATTGAAAGTTCCGGAAGTTCTCAGTTATCGTTTCTACCCATCAGATTTTGTCTATTAAGTAATTGTGGTTGATTTTGACGAATTATGTCAGACAAATTGTGATAAATTGCATTCTAAACGTATTTAAGCGTTCAAATAAATTATAAGGTACAACAACGCTGCATGACAAATATTATCTATTATAATATTACAGACCAGAAGTCATCTTTGATTGCACCAGCAACCTATGAGAGAACCTGCTAAGTAAGAAAACTATTTCAGGACTACTGTGGATCTAATTATACTCATTTTATTTTCAGATATTACTAGCGTTCTTGGTTGGCGCAGCTTACGCTGACGTTAGCAGCTTCCAGCAGTTCCAACAGCAGCCCTTATATCAACAGCAGCAACAACAGCAACCACAATACACCACGGAACCCATCCCCATCATAAGACAAGAACAAGTGCAAAATCCAGATGGGTCATATAAATGGAGGTTAGTTTATACTCTCTTAACTGCACCGCACACTGCATAATTCTCACAGCAACCATAATTTTTTTGGCATAAGAAGTATCTTCAAGTACCATATTGTCATGCTAAAAAAAATTTAAAACCATAAAAAACTGCCGTGCCCTCGCCAAGTGAAGCTCAGATATTACTCAGGAACAGTGTAGTTTTCAATCAATGAAAGAATTCTGGTAATGAGCTAAGGATTTCCCGAGATAACCTTTTACAAACATACAAACTTACACACAACTTGATCTCCTTTTAATATTAGTTTAGATTTAGAAAAGTTCAAGTTTAAATGGGTGGGTCAAATAAATTAGTGTCATACACTGATTTAATTGATAAGCTAATCATTATTCAATTAATTGATTCTTATGAGTACGTTACTTTCAAGGTTCATCACTATTAATTTATTATTTACGCCATTCTTAAATCTGCAAATGTTTAGTATTTGGGTGTCCTCCTATTAGGGGTTTGTTGATTTTATTAAGTATGAATGACAGTGGTCATTTTAAAAAGAACATGTATGGAAATTTTAGATGGTCGGTCATATTTGGCGATTTTCATAATATTAGTCTCAACGATTGTTAAATGCGGTGCAATTTTGTTATAATTAAAATGGATACTATACTACCCAGCTTAATCAATCTCTTGCTTTACCTACTACGATTATCACAGGTAGAAAATATCAAAATCTCTACGTCTCCTCATTTGGGTATTTCCCCCTTATTTAATACTATATCTTGGGTGCTTTTATCTTACCTATTGTGTTTCTTTTTACTTATTGTGGTATAGTAATTTTATTCTAGGTGCATCGTCTTCACATATAATAATTATTTAACAAATGTACGTACATATACAAACAATTGTAAAACATTTTAAAAGAGTAACGGTGGAGTTTCTTGCCCATTCTTCTCCATACGAAAACTACCTTTTGGAAGGGGCGACTAGAATCAATTTTAATATTTTGTAATTTTTGACGTTCAAAAGTACCATACATGGGCCCGTTTTGAAATAAATGATTTGACTTATTTGAATTGTGTCGAAATTGTGAATTTCATTATTACCTACTTCTGTTTTTTGAAAACCAATGGAAATGTTAAAATATATGATATGATATTCTGAACTTTTGAGGTACAATTTTTTTTTGCCCGTCTGTTTTTACTAATCTCATTTACTAGATAAAATATTCAAAATTTCAGCTACGAGACTGGAAACGGTATTTCAGCTGAAGAGCAGGGGTACGTAAAGAATCAAGGCATCCCGGAGCAAGAAGCCCAGGTCGCTCAGGGACAGTACCAGTACACCGCGCCCGATGGACAGGTAATGCACCATGTTCTATTCTCAGGAATAATGCTACTGGCTAAGTATAAGTCTAAGAAATCATATTTTCCTGTTCTCCCAGGAAAATCATACAAAACTGTTGGGAAGTTGTTTTTTCTTTTAAACCAATGCTGTGCCGATTAAGTATAATTTAATGTCAAATATTCAGAAGTAGTAACTTCCAATAAAGAATGCATCATGCAAAATACCCAAACATACATTCATGAATCTCTTAAAATAACCAAATTATGTGCATTTATCCAGCAATTTGTCAGCCTTTTCATATTTATAATGGTACTTGCTGAAATACTTAGTGTTTCTTTGATTTAATCGTCCATTAATCAAAATATTTACTTGTCAAAACTAAGATTTTTTGTAATATTAAAATTGTATTAGGATTTATGTAAAGTTGCGCCTACGCAAACAAATATAGCAGCGTTCACTTTGATAAGCTATGCAGCTGAATCGAAAACTTTCACAGGCTTAGTTAAACTCCGTGTCGGCTCTAATCCACGGTCGATGACAATCTTAAGAATCTCTAGGATGAGTTTAAACAAAGTTTTGATTTCGTTAAACAAGCCCACATATTTAAATTAATATGTACATATTACTTTAAAGCCATTAAAATAATGACAAACGTCTAAAAATAATGTTTGAATACCAAATCATACTAATCTTTAATTTTAGTATGATGTCGTCATGTATCTGTCTTCCGTCTGTTTCACTATTAATCAAATGATAAATATCTATTTATTTGACTGATTGTTAAATATAATTTGTTGGTCTACCAACATTGAGCTAGAGTCTTCAATTCACCTCAAATATCTTTCCCATATAGCTATTATGCGTATTATAGTTTTAAATTCTATATTTCTTTGAATAAAAAATTCTTGACATTTTTCTGAATTCTTAAAAAGATGATAATTATATCCTTGTTAAATCTAAGAAGCTACACGACCGGATAGAATTTGACTAAAAAAATAATGTGAAGGTAGCAAACAAAGAATTGCATACCTATTCATTGTTTGCTAAAATCCATACTTAATTCAAAGTAACTCTGCCTGTCTGTCTATCTGTATGTTACCTTATCACGCCTAACCATTGAACAGATTTCGACAACTAGATAGATGGGGCATCCTGGAACGACAAAGGCTACTTTTTGTCTCAAAAATAATCCTAAAGGGGTGAGATTATTATAAGGGAAGAAAGTTTGTATGGGAACCAGCATTTCTGTTATGGGATATGAAAATTCAAATTTATGCTTTTGGTAAGAAAAAATTAATTACGTTTTTCAGTGTTTTTGTAAAATCATCCCCCAAGGGGGTAAAATAGGGGATGATTTTAAATTTCATATCTAATACTGAAGTTTTTGTGTACTTTTTTGCAAGAAGGATTGGAAGTATGGTCAAAGTCTGTATCTTGAAGTAAAATGTAGTTGAAATATCTTTAAAATTACCCTACTAGGTCAAAATTGATTACAATTTAAAGTGAAAAAATAACTTTTCCAACATGTAGGTATTACGAGGTCAATGCGGCACTTGATAAGGTAGATATAACAAATTAATGGTGATAATTATTAAAATTAATCGGGGGGCACCGCAGTGCCCCCGCCAAGTCGAGCAAAACAAAAAAACAAAGGCACAGTCGTACCATCTTTTTTCGAAGTCATTCAGGAACATTTTCGACCTCCTGTAACTTCGTTATGGATAAAGCTAGAAGCCTGAATTTTCAATGACCAAGAAGGCTTAGTATAAATGGGTATATTCCCAAATTACATTCAATTTGAACCTGCAGTTTAAGAATGGTTACAGGTCAAAGTTCCTTAATTTTGTCACAGACATACTCACCGATCATCAAAATACTAAGGTACTTCTAGTAGACACACAAGCTTCAAATTTTGAACACAATTAATGTTTAGCCTACAAAGCAAGGGAAAAATCAAACATATCGTATAAAATCTACATACAATAAAATTGATCTAATATCAGCGCTGTGTGCGCTTTATTTAATTAGGAATATTTAAAATAGTAGATTATTCTTATGTGATTATATTGCCGAGTGATGGCCAAGTCATTTTATTGATTAAAGAAATAAAGATGACATATAGATAGGTACTGAATAAAATAAAGACTTGGTTTTACATTAGATTTCACATCTTTTTGCGGTAGAAGAACTGCGTTGCGAGATTTGCATTTTGGACACGGGCCCTGAGGGTTCCGTCTCAAAACTGTGCTCGCTCGGCTATCCGAATTTCCAATTCCGGATTGAAGGACAAACTTAAGTTTACAGTTGAAAAAGAACTTTTAACAAATAGAGCGGAGAGGACCGATTCCAATGAAATACAGACTAAATATTACTTCAAAACATGGTCCGATCCCAGATTAAAGAACAAACTTAACTTTGCAGATTGCTAATTTTCGGATTTTTTCTTTACTTGAAATTACCTTGCTTCTCGCCAAACTTCATGCTGCTAAGTTAACAGGAAGTACCATATAGGCTTTAGTTTATTTGCGAATGTCAAATGTGCGGCATAAATGGCCGTATTTATTTCTTGTGTTGACTTGGAAGTTTGATTTTCTTTACAGTTCCAATGGGGCCGTAGACCTAGGTTTTCGTATCTATTTCAATTTGATACTTCCGCGCGATTCTTGACAGATAACAAAGTCATCCTATAAGAGTTTATATTTTCCATATTGAGGTACGGAATCTTAAAAGATTATTTGAATTTATTATCTGCCTGTCTGTCACCTTTTCCTGCCGTAACAGCTGAACAGATTTAGATGAATGGCATATCTATGATAAGCCATGACCGGGGTTAGGACATAGGATACTTTGAATCCCGGTAGTACGGTCCTGTGGCATAATATCCAACCGAGGGCGAAGCCGCGGGCAAAAGCTAGTAGTCAATAAAGTCTCTGAGAAACTGTCGTACTTTTATAATAAGTAATTCGATTTTACACTGATGACGGAATACTTAAGAACATAGAAAAAAAAAAACAAAAATAAAATGGAGGCATTTATAACGTTCGCAGTAGGTAATAGGTACCTAGTTTGTCTTGTTAGGATGCCGTAGTGATGACACATAATTACCTTCGTACATAATATTATTACTTATCAAGGCAATCGTAATAAAAAAAATGATACCTGCCATAAAATGTTGACCGTGGGACGGTAATGATGGAATAAATTTTCGTCAAAGTCTTAAAACAATATTTTTTATTTAATTATAGAATTGGAAACTACTGTTTCTGTTAGCTTATGGAGTTTATGGAGAGGTTCATTTCTAGGAGAGACTTTGAATAGAAGAAACTGTACTCTTTTACTTTATTCTAATTTCGAACAAGATATGATTACCTAGTCGTTTTAATCTAGTCATCCAATTAGAATTGCTAACGTGTGATTTCACAACCATACCGAATTCGGGATGTTTCATAAATTTCAGTTTTCTTACGCTTTACAATTAGTTGCATTTAACACCAGAGTTATCAAGAAAATCACTCTGAAGAAAAGCCATTTAAGTATTTATGCTATTTCCCGGGTTCATCGTCTCATTTTCGGATAATTAAAACACACGAAGATGTTTTTAGCATTATTTTATTTCCTCATTGACCAAATTGTATTTGTTTTTTCAGGTGATTCAATTGCAGTACTTGGCTGACGAGAATGGGTTCCAGCCCCAGGGCTCTCACCTCCCGACTTCACCCCCAATTCCCCAAGAAATCCAGAGCGCCCTGGACTACCTCGCGACGCTTCCCCCACAGAACCCAGATAATAGAGAATATGTCAGGAACTAAACCACACCTAAAAAACTACACCTTTAATAATCAAACACGAAATTTGGTTGCACCTGAACATGTCAGTTTATTTAACATTTTCCTGGTCTAGTTTGGCGTAACTTTACTCCGGATTTGTTAATAGGGGATTATGATTTAAACAACTGAAACTCAGTCATAGGTTTATTTATACACTTTTGTGATACCAAGTCTTAAAAGAAAAATACAAAAAAAAGGTGTTATGTAAAATAATAATATCCGTTGATAAATAGAACTAAGATAGTTATAGTTTTTGTAAATTTTGCATAATATATTATGGTTTTATGTTAAGTTTATCTCGTTTTATTGAATTTCTATCAAAGCAAGTTTTCGTTTTATGATTTGCGATAAATACCTACTAGATTTTTATTTTTTGTCAAAATCATGATTTGGATGAAAATTATTAATTACTACATGATCCTTAATAAAAATACTATCTGGTGATAAAAAACATGCTTAAAGGAGAATATGGAATTGTTTAAGAATTGCGCAAATAAGTGTAGAATGTTAAAGCCTCAATTAAAAACCGTTTATTTTGATCTAATAATTTCATTTCACAACTCGAAGATTAAATATTTATTTGTTCATTCACAAGGTTAGAGTTTATAATAACAGTTTGTGGTGATTATCGGCTCACTGGCTGTCAATGGTAATTACAGCCTGCGCTTGCGCCGCGATGGACACATGTTATGCGTTCGAGAACCGTCAAGTATTTTAAATGTTGAGACAGTGAAGATGGAGTTAAGCGTAAACTGTTTTAGCTTAAGCTTAGAAGTTCAATGGTATAGTAATTGCACACATAAATGAAATTCTCAGCAAACACACATAAATCATTTTAAATTATTTTCCCATGATGATTAAATTGTAATTGTTTCGTAGTAGCTAAAAATCTTTTGTAGGTCTTTCTAATTGCCATTTTATCCAGATCATAGTGAAATATTAGAAGTGCAATAAGAATTGTAAATCGCGTTTTAATTTTATCTGATAATGCTCTAGTATTGTGGGAGCGGCTTGTGGCTAAATAATGACAGCCGCACGGATCAATTTATCAGGTTAAGCTACGCTTGCCGGAGTTGGTCCGTGGATGAGTGACCATCTTTACACACCGAGACTCCTCCGTGCCTCGGAAAGCACGTTAAATCGTTGGTCCCGGCTGGCATTCATGGATCTTTGACAGTCGTTACGGGTCGTCAGAAGCCCGAAAGTCTAACAACCAGTCTTACCAAGGGGTATCGTATTACCCAGTTACTTGGTTGTGGAGGTCAGACAAGCAGTCGCTCCATGTAAAATACTGGTATTCAGCTGCATCCGGTTAGACTGGAAGCCGCCCCAACATAGTTTGGAAAAGGCTAGGCAGATTTGAATGGTCTAGTATTGTGGAGCCTTCAAGAACTAGACTCTAGTTCTTGAAGGCTCCACAATTTTGCTGTTCAGAAATTTAATGGTTTCATTAACTAAGCTATGAAAATTTGGTTGAAACGATAACGGCCGATAAGTCTTAGGCATTGGATACAAGATACAAGTCTTGTACGTAAAACACTGGAATTTGCAATCTATTGTGATCTTCGAGTGTGAGGAAAAACAAGCCATCCATAGGTCACCAAAACCAATTAAACACAACATCATCACCTTTTCTGAAATTTTCATAATTCCAATACCCACTGAACTGCCATATTCCACTGAGCATCACAATATGTGTTCGAGTCCTAAGCGGCTGAAGTTCGTTCGGCGCGACCCCTTGCTCAACAACCGGTCTGTTCACTTTCCCTGCACCTCCGTGTCAAGGTCGCTCGCCCATCCTCGCCATGCTACAAACAGGTAGAAAACATCGGAGAATACCTAAAATATGCCTGATCTATGCATCGTGCCTAATTGTGAAGGTTAAATTTTGTACTTGCGTAACCCATTGCACTTAGTCGTGTGTTTTAAATGCCTGTTTTGTTATTAACTTGTTTTGTCATTAATTTTGTATCCGGGTGGGACATTTTTTTTGTCTTTAACAACTTATAAAAATAAATATAAAACTTACTACCCAACCGGTAACCCCCAATTAGCATAAAAATAATGATTACTTAACTTTTTGTTTTGTTTTTATCATGTTAAAGCTAGGATTTGATTTTGATGTAATTCTTATCCTAAGCTACGTCTTACTCCGAAAAAGTGACTTCATCCCGATGCCTAAGCACTGATACAAAGGTAAACACTTGTTGGTGTCAAGCGTAGAATTGAAGTATTTAATAGGCGTACTCGTGGATTAAGTAGATAGGTAATAATACTTCCACATGGTAGTAAATACATTATGTAGAACTTTTCTATACTTTATTCCAAGACTAATGAATCTCTTGGGATATTGTTTCAAAAGCGATGATTAATATTTATGACCTTTAAATTAATCTTTGGATAATAATAGCTATCTTCAGCTATGTATCAAATCTCTATTTAAATTTAGTTGTTCTTGAGCCTAATTTGATCGATGCTGCAAAACAAGTAGCTGTGTGACTTTGTACGTTAATAATTATTTGAGTGATAGTTGCAACCCTACCGAGATTATGTTTATCATGTCTTTAACATAAAAGAAAAATAATTATAAAATAAAAAGGAATATTGTGCTGTATAAACTGCTTTTTGCAACTATAGCATTTTATTTTGTACATCTGCATTAGATGCTAATCAATCGGCCGGCAGTGTCGTGCCTTCACTGCACGAGTTGTAGAGCTTACTGCTTCCACGAAATGGGATGAGACGTATAGAGCTGCAAAAAACCATTGAATCATTCTCAAAAAAAAAAATCGTTAGTCGAACAAATATGTACTGGAGCTTTAAATGTCAAATGACTTCATCAAATTATCATAGCCATACATAAGTCACCCGTAGGCCACTCCCAACAAATACATGTTAATGCAGCAATATCAGAATTTGCCTGAAGACATTCTATTCACTAAAGTGTCTACAATACGATTTACATAAGAGATAGGAGTGAAATCTTTTGTTGTCTGAATACCTATTCATAAAGACTACCATGGATAGTATCACTTGCATAATAAGGTAGGCTGTATTGATCCGATACCGACAATTTCAAATGATTGAGTTTTTTATAAGTCATAAGCATGAGTAAGCACTTATTGTTGAATTGAAAGTACTTTTAATTGTAACATCTGGCATGAAACCAATACATATGACCACATGTATGCTATCTAGTTTCAGATAAATAAAAAACACAGATGAACTTTCTTGCTTGCTCGAATATAAAATTGTATCATTTGAGTATGAATACCCGAATATAGGTACGTTGAAAATGATAAAAATCTTCGTAGACAAAAATATCGTACTCACCGAAACGACCATCGTCGGTGAAGGCAGATGGTTAAATCAAATCCTCAGTGTCAAAAAATAAAACATTGAAAGTACTTAGTGAAATTAGAATGTACCATCTCAGCTTCTGCAAATTGATAAAATAAAGACAGCACTTACGATACCGATAAGTTTATTTTATCAATTTACAATTTTAGTTTTATGGATAGGTAACCTTATAGTTTTATTGTCTTTGATCTATTTTTTTACTACTATTATTTATGATTGTATTTTATTGACGAACTTGATCTAGACAAGCAAGTCTTTTAAATTAATTCTGGAAAAACACATTAATTTTGCACATCATTCGATTGCTCACAGACTGAAGTAGCCTGATGAATGCTAAGCTTATGTTATATACGTTTCGTCTATTTATAGGTTATTTTGACAGAGTTGTAAGCACATTGTTGCTACACTTAGTTCCTCATTTCCTTATTTCATCTTCCATATTAAACAAGAGTGTACAGTAGGAGCCCTATCCGCCAGACAGGCTTGCTTGGATCATTATTCTTATTCATCTTGAGTTTAATCATGAACCAGATGGCGTATCCCTTTCAAATAATCATAGGTATTACAGTTACACATCTGTAGCTATAAGTAAGTAATGAATAGGCTGAGAGGTTAATAACCATGCTCATTATTTGCGCACAAACGCTGGCGAAACTTTAGACTTGATTGGATCGGCGGTGTGTCATGGATCCACTCGAGAGCTTTACGTAATGACGTTGTACGTTAGTACGCTAGGTACTTGAAGCTCGCCACGAGCCATTGATGAAATTCTGCTATCACGCACCCGCCTCGTGAACTTCACCTCGAAAACAGTCCGATCGCGTGTACGTATGATAATTATACTAGTTTATTGCCTATTCAACATGATACGTCTACATATAAATATAGATTATATTATTAATTCATTTTGAAAATGTCAGTTATTGAAACGAATTCCAAGAAAAGTATTAATGGATGCGTAGGTTTCGCTTGATACCTTCTTTTGAGAATTTGAGTAACTGGCAAATTCGGTCGTGGGTAATTGCCAATTTGTATGAATGTAAATCTTTTGTGCAAACAGCACGAAGCTTGCGCTACTAAGGCCGCACAAATGGAAGATCCGTTATGTTTGTTGTTTACCATTACGTCGCACGCCAAGTTGACATACACGAGGCGAGGTAATGCATCCAGTGTTTACTTATCTCATAGATTTTGCGACACCACAATGAATTGTGAAACTAGAATGCAGGGAGGTGGGCAAATGTGATAACTATAAAAACTCAAATTTTCAGGACTGAAAGCATCAGTCGACAACAGTTATCATCACTGCTTGTTCCACCATCACCAAACACTACAAAATGAAATCTATTGTAAGTGATAACAAATTCTGTGCTTTAAAAGTTTCCTTTAAGTTTCCAACAAAACATAGTCTTTTTCAAAATAAGTTGAGTGACGTTGACATAAAACCACGTTCAGTGTTGTGCTACATCATAATTTTTTGAATATTTATTACATTCGTGCACTAAACGATTTACAAATTAGAATGGGTTTTGATCTATAAATTATTTAAATAAGTTATCAATTAACGCAGCACATTACATCTTATCTGTTGGTAATGTTGCCAATGTTTATTTATTTGCAATCATCATCAGCCTATAATGTTCCCACTGCTGGGACACAGGCCTCCTCTCTGTGAGAGGGAGTGGGCCGTAATCCACCACGCGGGCCCAGTGCGGGTTGGTAGATGTCACATGTCATCGAATTTTCGGTTCTAGGACATGCCGGTTTCCTCACGATGTTTTCCTTCACCGTTTTGAGAGCAGTGGTGATGAAATAATTTACACAAAGTAAAGCGCCTGTCTGGGTTCGAACCCACGACCTACAACTCGTAAGTCGCGGCCGTTACCACTGGGCCACCACTGCTCTCAAGTTATTTGCAACGTTTAACTATAATTTTTTTACAGGTGTTGGTTTGCATGCTGTTCGCGGTGGCATTCGCTGCCCCTCAAGGAGCCCCACAAGGAGCCCCGGCAGAGCCCATCCCCATCTTGAAGGATGACAGCCAGATCAACGGCGACGGATCTTACCAATATGCCTACGAAACTGGCAATGGTATTTCTGCTGATCAGAAGGGAGAGCTGAAGAAGGTCGGAGAAGTCGATGCTTTGGAGGTGCAGGGAGAGTTCTCTTACCCCAGCGAGAATGGTGACGCCATCCACCTCACTTACACCGCTGATGAGAACGGCTTCCACCCGTCGGGCGCGCACCTGCCCACCGCGCCCCCGGTGCCCGAGGCCATCCAGCGCGCCCTCGCCTACCTCGCCACAGCCGCGCCCCCCCAGGGAGCTGCTGCCCCACAATAGATTTCATGTTGGCTGATGCAACAATACTCAATATCACATATTGTGATGTGTATTTTATAATTTTCTACTATCAATAAAGCTAATGAAACACTTTAGTCCAAAGTTTTATTTTTTAATCCCAACTGAATCTCATTTTAATAAAACATTGAGGTTTGATAATGATAATTGAATTAATAGAACTAGTCTAGCCACAAAATAGCTGATTCTCATATAAAATATAATTTACTCTCTTTTCTTATTTTAACTAAGTGGAAATGTGAAGGTCAGCTGATCATTTGAATAAGAACAATTTGATCGAGGAACCGGCCAAACCGGCGGCTGCTATCTAATTAATTTTAAGTCGGTATCACCAGAATAAACAAATTAGCAAAAATATTCACTAGAGAGAATATAAAGTAGGAGAATTCCTTAATCATATTTCTTGAATGTCAGAGTACCTACACTACCTGCTGCATTAAAGAGACAATGGTGCCGATTCCCTTGTTCACAAACTAAACTAAATTTATGTTCAGTGCATCTTTTTCTTTCTATTTCATTAAGAAAAGGACAGAAGATAAATTTTAGTTTAGTCCTGTCAAATTAATCAGCGCCTGTCACTACTCCTTATAAGTTTAGACGTGATTGAAAACTTGCCTACTAAAATTACGTCAATTTACGTTAAGCGCTGAGCTAAATAAAAATTTATTTTCTGTCCTTTTCTTAATGAAATAGAAAGAAAAAGATGCACTGAACTTAAATTTAGTTTAGTTTGTGAACAAGGGAATCGGCACCATTGGATAGCAAAACTGTTAAAATTGGATAACTACGTAATCAATTTGTCTTTGCAAATATTAATAGCATATTGCAGTGTGACCGATTAGGTACCCCTGACATTATCTTTGCAATAACACTTAATTGGTATAATCACCACACCCAGTGTTTATGCATACATTTTGGTAATGATGTTAACAATCTATCTTGGTTAATCCAATCAACAAGCATTTAATGAGAAGCGCAAGATTGTAACACGGTATTGATAACTCTAGGTTGTATCTTGGTAGTTGTTATCTAAAGGATTCGATTAAATAAATACCTATGATAAGTACGTGCAGGAAAACTCCTTAAGCTTTGGTTAGTTACCACTCAGATTTTTACAGTTTTTCATTAAACATAGCAAATAATCGATTTGAGTTTTTTTTAAATATCAATCAAATTAAACATACACTTCTGTTGCTAACTTAAGGGCTAGGAAATATATAATTGATGGTAAAACATTAATGAGTATCGGCGCGGACGCACATCTGAAGTTTCGAAAGGTCATGGCGCAGGTCATGGTCAGGTGAATAAGGCTTTGAATGAGATTGGCACATAGTTAAGACAAACAGTTTTAGGCCACGTAGTTTAACATTAAAATGAGAATTTAATACATTTCGTGTAGGTAGGAAAACTCTATTATTTGAAAGCCAACCTTAAGGTTACGCTAGTCGGTAATTCTTCCATACAAACATAGTATGGTGATTACTCGTCTGTTTGACGGTGTACGTTCAAAATTTAAAATTTATCATAGTTAGCCCCCTATGGAAGCAGAATTAGGAAAAAAAAAAATTTGGAAGTTATGAGTGTCGAAACTTCCATATTTCAACACTAATTTTAACTCATCTTTGGGCGTAAATAAATAACTTATGTAGTATGAAAATGACAAAATAGAAACCGTACAGGGATAGACAAATTTATTGAAAAGTTAAAATATTTTAATTTGGGTAGATACATCCAGTAATTTTATCTTAATATCTATACGCCCAAAAGTCTGTTTAAGAAATTTACGTGCTCGTTTTCGTTACAAATCATCGTCTATTTCACTAAATAAATAATTAAATATATAAATAAGTAAATAAAAACTAGATAAATAAATACAAAATTAGTAAAACTAAATAAATAAATAACTGTACTAAATAGCATGCATATTAGCTACACCACCAACGAGTTCGAGCCAACAACTAGCGGAACCTTAAAGAACTGTCAAAATGTAATATCATCAGAAATAATAGAAAATAAGATAACATCAATCAATCTGCCTAGCCTTTTCCCAACTATGTCGCGGTCGGCTTCCAGTCTAACCGGATGCATCTGAATTCCAGTATTTTACATGGAACGATTGCCCATCTGACCTCCACAACCCAGATGCTGGGTAACACGGTATCCTTTGGTAAGACTAGTTGTCATATTTTCGGGCTTCTGACGACCCGTAACGACTGTAAAAGATACAAGAATGACAGCCGGGACCAACGGCTTAGCGTGCTTTCCGAGGCAAGGAGGGGTCGCGGTGTGTTAAGATGATCACCTATCCACGGACTGACTGTGGCAAGCGTAGCTTAACCTGATCGAGGAACCCGTGCGGCTGTTATTATTTAGCAGCAAGCCCCTCAATAAGACAACATAAGAATGTGAATTTTAAATGAGACCTGATTCATAAAATTCCGACACTTATGTAACTAAGTAGAAGCCCTTAAACGTGTACCTACCATTTATTCATTAATTCTTTTGGTAAGTAAAGCACTGGATACAATGATCTGAAAAAGTTTATTGTAAATTAACATATTAATCACCATCACCACTACATGATTCAGACGACATTGTACAAAAATGAAACATAAAAAACCATACATTTGGTTATGGACCATTGAAAAGAATTGAATGGTCGTTCAAAACAATGTTGTTATAGCATTCAAAATGGACGTTAGGCTAAAATAAAAACTAATAATCATTTACAGTCGGAATAAATGTGTAAATATTGATATTGCTTTATTACCCGACTGCGCGACGCAATGGAGGGTAATGTGTTTATCAGCCGAAATATTATGTATGCTTCAATTCTTGTGTGCTAGCTTTTGGCCGCGGGTTCGCCCCCGTGGATGTCGGAATCTCACGGGAACGTACTACAGGGATAAAAAGTATTCCGAGGACCATGAAAACCCATGGCCTCAGACTTGTGCAGGGCCACCTCGAGTCCCAGCTGCCGGATCCTATCGACGATTGTCGCAACCCCGCGTGTCGCTAAATCGGCCGCCGCCTGGTACGACCCCCCCTGTGGCCCTTTACGGGGCACCGGTGTGGGCGCGTTCATTGAGGCTGCGGCCAGCCCGCCGGTTGAACGCGTCCCAGAGGGTCATGGCCATCCGGCTGGCCCGAGGATACCGCACGGTCTCCTGCGAGGCGGCGAGCCTCCTTGCCGGATTACCGCCATGGGATCTGGAGGCAAAGGTCCTCGCGCACGTCTGGGAGTGGCGCGAGGAGGCGAAACGCCGGGGCTTAACCCCGATGCCGCAAGAAATTGCGGCACAGCGGACAGAGCTCCGGCGGGATCTCATGGCGTCATGGAGGGTGCGATTGTCGCAACCCCGCGCTGGGCACGCCACAATCGCGGCGATAAGACCCGTCTTTGAGGAGTGGCTGGAGAGACGCCACGGCGTTCTCACCTTCCGCCTGACGCAGGTCCTCACCGGACACGGCTGCTTCGGGAGGTTCCTGTTCAGGATAAGGCGGGAGGAAACACCCGGGTGTCACCATTGTGTGGATCGGCCTGAGGACACGGTGGAGCATACGGTGGAGGTCTGCCCGGCTTGGGCGGAGCAACGCCGTGTTCTCGTAGAGGCGATCGGCGGCGGTGATCTCTCGCGTCCGGCCCTGGTCCAGGCCATGGTACGGAGCGAGAGGAAATGGCAGGCCGTCACCTCCTTCTGCGAAGCGGTAATGCTTGCGAAGGAGGAGGCGGAACGCGTGAGGGAGAGGCAAATTTCGCGCCCTCACGCCCCTAACCGCCGCAGGAGGAGACGCCCGGGGCGGGAATCGCGAGCCGATTTCCGGCCACCGTAGGCGCGGGCTTGCGGACGGTGAGCAATGGGTAGCTCGCCGTCCGATAAGGACCAAGCCCGGGTCGACGGCGCGTTGTGTTCCACGCGCGCCTCAAAGAGATGTCAGCAGAATTGACGGGGCCCACTAGGGCCAATGCCTGCCGGGGGTTCGAAGAAAACCGATCGGGAAATCGTGGCCCCCGGCAACAGGGCAACCGAAGGAACACGGGTGGGTTTTAGTCAGTAAGAGTCTGACACGCCCTCCCGCTCCGCCCAGAGCGGGAGAAGTTATTTGATAATTTCCCACCCAAAAAAAAAAAAAAAAAAAAAAAAAAAAAAAAAAAAAAAAAAAAAAAAAAAAAAAAAAAAGGGATAAAAAGTATTCTGTGACCTAACCTAACACGGGTCATACATATATTTGACATTTTAATGACTATAACACGCCCTATTGACGTAGTGTGTCATTTTGATGTGAGTTATTTTTTTGGTGTACCTACTCAAAATAAAATTTACGTGAATTCATGCAAGCCTAGTACTTTTTGTTAGTTAAACTATCTGTGCAAAATTTCATCCAAATCCAAATGACTGAATTACTATCTTGAATTCTTGCAAGCCTAGCAATTTTTGTTAGGTTACTGCTCAGAAATTGTGCACAACGTGTCGTGAACAGAACACCGTCTTGCATGCATGCATGCAACGTCCTACCGGGATAAAAAGTATCCATATGTGATAAGGTTTTCCAGGTTTATAGACGTTTGAAACGCTATTTCCGCCTCCCCCAAATGCAGCGCGACGTATTTACTTACGATACGCCGCCGATCGTTTCGCGGAAAATTCATGCCACAGTATAAAATAATTATGTCGGTTTCATGGTTTCTGAGGGTGCTAAAGACGATAGTGAGGTCAAAATGAAAATTCAAGATGGATGCGAAAATTATCATATTTCATCATGCGTGTCGTTTTCATGGGTTTCGAGAGTTCTTAAGCCGATAGTGACGTCAAAATGAAAATCCAAGATGGCGGCTGCAATATTTTTATTTTTTATCATCCTGGGTGTCGCCAAACCTTCATCTTCGATTTTAATTTAAAGGTGGACAAACAAGACATTGTAGTTACTAAATCATTTTATAAACTAGACATAACCGTAGACCATTTGGCAATTATTAACAGAGAAGGCAGATGGGATATAAAAAGGTTTAAACAGGATAAAAGAAACGTACAAAGTTTATTAGAATGTCAATTAAAATAAGAAAGATCAACTCGTTTAATAGAACCGCGTAATAAAAAGATCACAATGGGAATTTTCCGCTGACAAACTCTAGTTCAGATTGTTCTAAAAAGACCAAACATTAAAAAGAAGCGCAATAATTAATAAAGGTCCTCATAGTTTGAAGTTCAAAAATTAGTTTGACAAGCATTTAAATATTTCGCTTAAATAAATAAATACCATTCTGGTTGAAAAAAAAACTGTTGTAAGTCTTCCACTATATTATTGACACTCAAGTGAAGTTCAGGTCTTACAGGCAGTCTTATTTAAATTTCGATATTTCTAAACAGTTTTCTGTTTCATTTTTCATTAGAAAACAAGATACAAAATTTACTGAACTTCTTTAATTGATCAAGATTTATCCCCCACTGCGTGATGCAAAGGAGGGTAATGTGTTTATCAACCTATATTTATGTATGTTTGTTCCTTTGTGGCGTTCTAGAGACAAAACGCGTGGGCCGATATTGATGATTCTTATCGTCAATCGATTTGTCTTTATCTTGTGAGTGTCACTAAAGACATGACAGTAATCAAAATTCAATATGGCGACAAATAGACGCCATGAAAAAAATAAAAATCGATGAACTATGTCTAGTGGGGAATCATTGATTTATCATTAGGTTTCTCTAATCATTTTGAATTACCATTTAGGATCTTTAACGATAAAGTTGGTTGGCAATCACTTAAAGCTGTGGTAAATTTCTTATACAATGCTGTGGTAAATAAAGGTCTTATTAGTGAAGAACAATTATTAAAATATAATTCTTAAAATCGAGTTACAAACCTAGAATTACTCCTTTGAAAGATAATTTTAACGGCCGTTACCTTAGGGCCGGTTGTTTCAAACGGTTGGTTAACGTAACATACGTACGTCAAATAATAACGATTACGTAAGATGTTTAACGTTCGTTAAATACACAGTGTTGTTTCACTGCATAAAAAACCGATTGTCAAAGTTATTCGGGCTGCCAGTAAAAAGTAATACTTTTTCCCAATAAAAATGGTTGGGAGATTTTTATAATATGGCAACATTTCGCTGTTCACGTCAAATTTTCAAGTGACAACATCAATCATGGACCCAATACTTTCGGATATCTAGATATTTTATGTAAGTCAGTTGCAACAGCTAATCTTTCCTCATCGTTAGCTGGCAGGCTTAAACAAGGTGTTCCTTTTGATATCCCTTATCTCTAGGGTACTAATGAGATCATGTCAAAGAATCAACTGGCATTACTATAAAACAATTTTTTTTTTAAATTTTGTAAGATTTTTTTATTAACAAAGTCACGATTATTAATATGTAAAATACCCTAACGTGAAATATATTTAAATAAAAACATGTTAATTCAGAAAATATGTGTCAAAAAAAAATTATAACGTCGCTTTTTCAATAACAATAGAGCTTTGATACGATTCTTCCTTTGAAACACGATATCTTGCAATAAATTCCTGCTCGTCCCCACAGGTTTAGGTTATTAACACGAGTTTTAAATACTTTTTTCTTTCTTTCTAAACAATTTTTTTCATCATGAGATGAACTATCGTCGAACAAAATTGAAAACAACAAAAGAGCGTCCATAATGTCCAGATGTTTGAAAATAAAATGACGTTAACTAGTGGGTCTGGCACCGGTTACTGTAATCGTTATTTTTTCACGGACGTTAAGGCCATAATTTTGTGAAACAACGCTTTTTTTGTTTTGACGATAGTTAACGCCATTTTTGACGTATACCCGTGCGTTAAGTGGACGTGAAACAACCGGCCCTTAAAGCGTTACCTAATACAGTGAGAGAAAAATAATCCAAACTAAAAAGTGAACTTTAACAAAAACTAAAACCTGACTACTGAAAAATCACGCTCTGAAAAGTATAAAACAAGAAAATATTTCAGACAGAAATCAAGACAAAGGTACAAAATGTAGGTACCTACGTGATTTTTCAGTAGTCGGGTTTTAGTTTTTGAACTCGCTTTTTAAATTATTTTGGGGTTATAATTTCGTGATAAAAGTATTTGCTGAGCAGCTTTATTTTTTTTTTGTTTGGGTTTTATTGTATCATCATCATCATCATCATTTCAGCTGAAAGACGTCCACTGCTGAACATAGGCCTCCTCCAAGCACCGCCACTTCGACAGATTCTGTGCTTTCCGCATCTAGCGGATTCCTGCGGCCTTCACAAGGTCATCGGTCCATCTTCTCTGTCTCCTCTCCTACTTAATACTATCAACAATCTCATGCAGTCGGAGGCTATCGGTCTTTATTGTTAAACTAGTTGCACCCCGCGGTTTCACCCGCATAAGTCTCGATTCCGTGGGAATATTGAGATAGTGTAAGTATCCTATGAAATGAAATTTGGCACATGGGTAGACCATGACCTAGGTTAGGCCCAGGCCGTGATCTACCCATATGCCAAATTTTATTTTAATTTCATCCAAATCCATTCAGCCGTTTTAGCATGAAAGCGTAACAAACAAACTCACTTTCGCATTTATAATATTAGTTAGTATTTAAGAGCATGCCTCCAACTGAGAGATTGCTTACAGTATGTGATTGATTGTTCGTATTATCAACTAGATTACGTCTTGATTCCTACAAATTATATTATTATTTTAAAGTTGTAGGTATAAACAGATAAAATTAATTAAAATGAAGTGCATGTTGGATAGGTAATGCAATGTAAATTTAATTGGCTTTCAAACTTTAGCAGCAACATTGACGCAGTGTCTCTCACGAATATGCAGAATCGATTCGCTGACCTTTTTGCAGATTTACAGTAATTTCAATTTCAAGCCTTCAAACCGTGCAAGGTCTTAATTTTTGTTTAGTTTTTTTTTATGAATGAGTGAAGCTATGTATTTGAGTATGGAACAAAACATACAGTTCAATCTCGATAGAAAATACCACATGTAATGGCTAATATTTGCCTTGTGGTATGCTCAGTTTACCTCGTGCACTATCAATGCACATAAAAGTATATTAAATAAATATTGGCATAGCAACTCATATGAAACGTATCAATAGTAGTAGACATGTTTTATTTTTTACAAATGTGGATGTTTAGGTTTTAGATTATCAAACTAAAGATAAGGAAAGCCTGTTTAAATAAAAAATGGGTCTATCATAATATTTAACTACAAAAAAACCTACTTAAAACATAAAAAACCTACCTAGAACGGAAACGACTTGTCGTTATAATTTCAAATCAATGCAAAATAAGTATTTTATAAGCTTTTAACTACCAATTTATTAATTAAATTATGGCTTACATGATATTATTTAATATTTTATATCGTGTTTAGTGAATTATTAATTCTTCTCTAGCTAACCCGATAAACATTGTCCTGTCCAAATTTTTATAGGCAGTTCATACAAAAATCCCATAGAAAACAGGTTATTCAGTTTTACCCGAATAAAAAAAAAACCGAGAAACTTCTATCTTTTCTTTTCATAATAACCTAATTCGGACAGATTACAAACATTTTAAAACAAATAAATTGCCAAATAGGTTCAGCCGTTTTCAAGTGATGCGCTTACCAACGAACGTCATTTCATTTTTATATAATACCGACAGACGTTGTCCTGTCCGAACAGCGTCACATACCGGGTCCAATTTTATTTTTAAACCATTTAAGGACCGACTCAAATATACACACAAAATTTCATCCGAATCGGTCCAGCCATTTAGGAGGACTTAGGTGACAAACACGTTAACAGAAGAATTATATATATACAGATAGAATATACATTAAATCCTTAGGCGCGTGACATACATAAGAGGCGAGGGGCGCAGCGCCTGTGCTTTATGCTTCATACATACGTGCATAACTTCAGGAAAGCCCTTTTACTCACAGGTTAAGAAAAAACATTTTCATTGAAATTATTTAAAATAGAAATGATGAAACGAGTCGGATCTGTAACTTCAAGCATTTCCGTCATCTATGCTAATGCTTCAAGTTTTATGTAATAGATCGAACATTGTTCTATTTATCTAATAACGCTATTTCGTTGTTTAATTATATTTTTGTGTCAGTGGTTGCCCGAAGCTTGCAATAATAATAACAATTGTGCTTGATAAGGATCTGAATGTTTGTATTAGTGATGAACAAAGCATTTCGGGAACCTAATCCTGCTCTTACAAAATAAAGCTCATCTTAATTCCTTCGTACAGACTTGCTAATCGATTACCTTTGAGCATGCCATTACCAAGTGAGCATAGATATTCTCCTTAATATGGTAATTTACTTCAAACATACATTCGAACCTAAAATCTATGATATTCACCTTTTGACTATCCACATTGCGCAATATTAGATAATATAACATTTTAATTGCAATTCTTAGCAGGATAACCTGAAGTAGGTGAGTATTCAAACTTATTTAGGAATCTTTACCTCTATGCTCAATATTAGTATCGTTATCGCTTTAAATTCAAGCATCAACGTGTTTTTTCCTATAAAAACTATTTTGTCATCTCCCAAAATCTTCGCAATATATTGTAGAAACATAGTTGATTAGTTATTTATACTTGCGTACCTACTGTCTCATAATGAGACGACCTTGTATTACCGGTTTCGTAAAACTGGTAAACTATTGTGTTTTAATGTTTTAAGACATCTTTTTATTGGAATAATTGCATAAAATTATCGTTGTACAAACATGTTATAGAGTTTACCTAATCACCCAGAAATAGATAAACGAGATTCGTTGTAGGAACAGAAACCTTTTTGTGGGTTTATAAGGAAGTAATATGTTACAAGTAGACATCAAAAGTTTTAAATAAATGGTAAATGAATCAGTGTGCCTTACAAACAACTGTGTCAATTAACATTACTTAGTTGAAACTATTGATTCCATAAACTGTTGATGACATGAATAGAAATATTTTTCAACTAAAATATGCACATGTTTTATGAAACATTTTCCTGTTTGAAAGTATTCAGTATACCTTTACGTAAAGAATGTGCAAATTTATTGTAAAAAGAAAGTTCAACACAATTGATGGTTCAAATTATTTACAGAAAAATGATTTCACTTTTTTGGGGGCAGGAATTCATGATTTTTAATAAGTTTTCGGATGAACGTCCTATCGCATCCAAAGGCAAAGAATTAACTGAGGGTCGATTAAAACATGATGCTGCAAATATCACGCAAGCGCATTGACTACAGTAGGCACGCACATATTTTGTCGAATTTATTCTGACGTGCCAAATGGTGCAATACCATCCAGAGGTGGTAGGCGGCATAGTGACCCGTCCGTATATATACCGATAACACTGTTAGATCAACATTGTCTAGTGCCTTCACCGACTAACAAACACAAACATGAAAACCATTGTAAGTGTTGTGATAGTGCATTCATTCATTGGATACCTAAAAAGAAAGTGCCTTGTGATTGCAGTGTTGTGTGGAATACCTAACTGGGATTTCCAGAAAACAAACTAAAACTTTCAATAAAAACACCCCCTTATGGTAAAAGTTAAGTGGTAATGTAAAATATTCATAACAATTCGTTTATTCCAGGTCTTCCTCGGTTTTTTGGCTGTCGCCCTCGCCGCGCCTCAAGGCCCAACTGAACCCATCCCGATTCTGAAGCAAGTGAGCGAGATCAACCCCGATGGCTCCTACTCGTGGGCTTACGAAACCGGCAACGGTATTAACGCCGACGAGAAGGGAGCCCTGAAGGACGTCGGCGCCGAAGAGCCTGCCCTGCAGGTTCAAGGACAGTTCTCATACCCCAGCGAGGACGGTGGCAACATCCAGCTGACATACATCGCCAACGAAAATGGATTCCAGCCCCAGGGTGCCCACATCCCCACTCCTCCCCCGATCCCGGAGGCCATCCAGCGCGCCCTGGCATACCTCGCCACCGCACCTCCCCAGCCTGAAAACTAAATTCATGTTTGAACTATAGGTTAAGCGCTATTCAATGTATTATAATTTAAATGATAAAGTATTCCATAATATGTCAATAGACAAAGTCCATTGTAATATTATGGAATACTTAAAACGCCTATTAGAAATTCACTATTTTATATCTTTTTATTTTGTACATAAACTGTTTTATATGATGTAAATATAAAATCTAAAAGTAAATGATTGCATTTTCCCTAACCCTTACCTTCTCAGGATTCCTGTAATAAACAACATGGGCTCAGACCCCAGCAGTGGGGACACTATGGTCTGATTATGCACCTCAACTTTTTAAGCATCAAAGCAATACCATAACTATGCCGATACTGCACGGTTATAATTTCTAGTAGACAATTTCACCATCATCAAATGACACACTGTATCCAATTCCCAGTTATTGATAACTAATACAGATATTAATAACATAACATTGAAAGGAAAAGTCATAATCATCATTGGTCAATAATATACCACTACTAGGTAGGCCTCTCTAATTACTGACCTTGGAAAGGAAAAAATTCAACAAAAAATGGACAAAAGGCGAGGACAATGTTCCAGACACATTAATTTACTCTTTACCTCGATCATTATTATCTCCTTTATTTCATTTAAATACTTATAAATTACATTTTTGAATATAAGAATATAAAAATATTTAAAAAAAAATTGTAGTCCACCGGTATCGGGAACAGGATTCATTCAAGCTACGTGCGGTCAGGGCTCCAGAGAGAGGAACCTCCTGACAATGCGAGCCGTATCCAGGAGTACGGTGTACGGGTACCATTATTATTAGAAGCCTGTGTTGTCCCACTGCAGGGCAAAGACCGCCCTTCCCTTTTTCCACTTTTCCCGGTCTACTGCGATTGTGGGCCAATAATTTAAAAACGAGTCTCCAGTTCATCCCTACATCTCTTTTTGGGCCTGCCGTACTATAGTCGTTTCCTGCTATTCGGGATCATGAAAAACAAAATACCTAATTGCGAATCATCCTAACATCCTTAAGTGTGCAATTATTTGTATTGCTGACATTCAATTGGAAGTGTCAGTTATGTTAATTAAAATGACTATTTTACAACCTAACATCCAAATGTTAACCTTTTAACCTATAGAAAGGTAAAGGAGATAAAACATTGATAATGTTTGTAAACATGTTAAGGCGCCCTAACTACCATGCACCGGTACGTAACCCTGAGAGTTTTGACATCACGTTATATCAATAAACCTATAATTAAGCTTTAAAAGCAGCTAACGCGTTTTGAAACGTTATTAGGCAATGTTGCAGCAGATAATACATACTAATTACAATATTAAACATGCTTCTGTTATATGCGTAGGTACTTAATTCGTGAAATAAGTTTCAACAAATGCGCCGGCGCCGTTATCAAATAAATATGATGTGCAATAAAAATCTGTTTAGTAATACAGATGTTCACGCCTGATTATGTACAAATTACTGAAACACCCTAACGAAAGAAGACTGCTCGTTTTTATTTATTTTTATTGGGAGGATGATGAAATTCGACATATGCAAAGCTTTCATAATCGGAAATACTTGATAACAAATGTAAATATGCGTTGAGGAATGGTCAAGGATGCGGCCATTATTTATTCATGGTTTTATCATTTTATGATTACAAAAAGTTATGGTTGACCTTTAAGGGGTGAGCTGAAGCAACAAAGAAGATTCCATTATATTTAAATGGTCCTTAATCGTCAATTATGATTTAGGCAGTTCTGTTGTCAATGTTCCTGCTTTCATTCTTTCTTTGGCTCCTTGACCAAAACATCCTCGCCAAGGCACAAGCTTATGAAAAAAAAATAGTAACTGATGGTTCACACATAAAACATCACGTTTGTATTCTCCAAAGGGATATGCAGAGGTGTATCTTTCTATAAGTCCAATAGCAATGTGTACGATTCTCGTGTTACTTTTTCAAGTGATTTGAGAATCACGCCATAGTGACTCCGTTCAGGATCCCGTGATCTGCTGGAAAACTCACTGTCAGCATGTGAGCCTTTCTCAAGTTATCTTCAGCATCCAATCTCGGTAGAACCTGCATGTAACAATAATGAAATTATACATAACATCACGCCGGCCATCCCCCAAGTGTTGGGCAGAAGTGTACCGATATAACACCTACATGTCGCCAGATATGTTTAAAACTCCATGTAATATGGGGAGAGCCTATTGCCATCAACCGGGCACAAGTTATGGGAGCTGCGGTTACTAATCGAGCTATTGGCGTGTAGTGGAAGTATGGTGGTAAATTATTTTAGCTCCAAGCTTTTATAGTAGACAAATGAGATTAAGTCAACTTTGCTTTCAAAAAGAAACATTAATTAATGAACGTGACACCAGTAGCAACAGGTTTTAATTTCTCGGCTCCATCTGGCGACACAAGCGTGAACTTTTTAGCGTCGGAATTAATTTGAATATCAAACATCTATTTGATTTCATCTTTGCCATTTTAGTCAAGAAGCTGTGTTTTCATTTCATTATTTCTAGTGGAAATATGAAGATGGCGTTGTTCTTTATACTGACTATCTTCACGCTAAATGTGACGTTGATGAGTTTCTAAAGTACCTACCATAGGTTCGTTGGTAACACCATCTGGTTTCGGTTTCGTATTAACAATATTCTTTAGCTTAAAAGGATGACTGTAGCATTTCAATGACATCAATCATTTTAGTGATTGATGTATGAACAAGTGACAATCAACGATTTCTAGTAGATATTGTGCCATTGTTTTGTAACATGCCTATCTTTTGTACTAAGCGTGGCATTGTTATCAATACTGTTACATAAAATCTTCTTTTAGGTATCCATGTATGCTGCACAGTTACAAGACTATGCCTTCAGGCTAAAATAAACATCATAATGTTTTTCGTGTATGTAGACATAATGTTACATAACAGTAATAATATTAGAAAATAAATTATCAGCATCCAGAGTAGGTACCTAAAGTAACGTTTAAGAAATCTTCTACTAGCTTCCAATCGAATACCCTGTACAAGCTGGGTGAGAGGTAACAGAGTCGCTAGAATGTTAGTTAGTACCCGTTCCTGCTGTCCCTACTATTACATCATGACAACATTTGTGTACCTACACACTTTTGACCAGCCTGCAATAAAAAGTTGCCACATAAAACAAATAATAAACAAACCACTTTTAGCGTAAGCACGTGTGCTTCTTTCGAAACTAAAACTACAAGGCTTCCAAACAACATAATAGCTTAATGATTCTTCTTTTAGCGATGGTAATAATTGGCAGCAGTAAGGATACCATAATAATTGTAGTTTCTTTTTAACCAATCACACTCCCCACCTGTCGCTTGGAACATTATTATAAAGTACAGACGCTCGTAGTTCACCTAGAAAGGTGAAAGGTTAAGTTAGGTAAGCGTCTATTTATAACCAGCGGAGGAGGGAGGGCGGGTGTTACTACGTCTACTACCTTCCAGGTCAAGGTGTCGATTAAGTAGGTACTGCATTCTTGCATTTCCGATGCATTTCCAGGAAGTATGGTGAACTTTCTCGACGGTGACTAAGGTGGGTGCGTCTAATATTTATGTGGCATCTTTGGTTAAAGTTGCGGTTACACAAAAGAAAAATTAAATTTTATTAGTAATTAATTAATAAAATAATATTCATTATTATTAAAATTTTAAATTATTAATAAACGAAAATTGTTAGGGGATTTTACATTAATGGAACAAGTGAAAATATCTTTTGGTCTGAAATAGCTGAAAATGTTGTTGGTCGTGAGATTTTTTTAATGAGGACTTTGGTTATCTGCTAATCGTCGTCACGTCTTGATTTTATGGAAAGTATATTATTTTTAGTAAACTGGTATAATTTATTCAGATTAGGTATCTATAAAAATTCGTTATATTATGTTTTAAACATATATTTTATTATATAAGTTTTTGAATAAACGTGTCTAGTTATGAGTATATTAACCCCTGCAACATTTTGAATATTTAATAATCATTTATTCTAATTATGTATCAAAAATATAGTCTAAATAATGATTTTTCAGAATCCACATTGACCTTTGATGTCGAATTTGATCTTTCATTTTATTTTAAGGGAAACCGCCAAACTAATTAAATTATAAGAGATAATTCTGACATTATTCCCTCACATTCAATATTAAAAGACGTTGAACGGAATTTAGCTTTATATTCAAACTGCTACAAGTTCAGTCTCGAAGCCATAAACGGAATTAATTATCTTAAAACAAAAAAAAATGTATTACACCAACTACAAAGGTGTTAATGGATGGAATTTATACTGTGCAAACATATTTACATAATTATTATGTCTGTCATCAAAGTATTGCGTGATTTGTGAGCTGCAGATGGGATGGGTCAGCCTCCTGACGACCTGTTAAGGTGGTAATAATAGTCGTTGACATTTAGAAGATGGAAACTAGTTTTGTAGAGGCCCTCGTTCGATTTGTGGTGTCTTCGTTGGATGTCATGTTTCCAGAGTGTGGCGCGTTATCACCAAGGTTAACTAGGATTTATTTAATTTATAGTTTACCTAAGATGACTATGAGTGGGCGTTGTATCCCACGCCACGTTAAAATAGTCCGTCGAGGCAAGAAATAAATTTGCTTCACATCTGTTCAGTTTTTCTAAACGAAATTAAACGTTTTGGAAATCTTATAATGAAACAACTGAATTATTATAATTTATATAATTCAAGGCCATAGGTTACTGAATTTGAAAGACAATTGAATATGTAGGTAGACTTTGTTTGAATATGGACAAATCCGTAGGATGATCCCATGGTTAAAATTTAACACAACGCTTTATTTACCTATTTTTATTTTAGTCTAGGCATTACGTAAGTACATCGGAATTTAAGATAAATCTTAAGGTATATTTTTAATGCAAATACACATTCTTGTCAGCAGACTATTTCAATAAATCATTTCACGTTTTTCTACCTAATGTTATATAACAAAATTGGAAAATAAATCTATGGATTGGTATTTTATTTTGGACTTTGTGCCTATTTATATACTAGCGCTACCTGTGACTCTGCCCGTATGGAAGTCGAAAAACAACATTCAGTAGCAAATAAGGTATCTGTTCTTAATCCTTTGCCAATTTCAAAGATAAGAGACTGTAGAGTTCTTGATTGCCAGAGAAAAACTCATTTGTCAAACAGTGATGTGTATGTGAATTCTACTCTGACGTCACCAAATATTCAGTGGTGTTTCCATTCAGCTGTGACCCCTTCCGCTTCCGAAAAGAAGTCTTAAACTTCGCTTAGGAATAACTAGGTACCATGCTATCCCTATGCCATGCGAAAAGATGATACTGCTTCTGAATCGCAGTTGGCTATGCAGATTCAATTTTTTTTATCTACACCCATGCTATAAAACCTCTATAAAAGTTTCTGAAACAGTTAGCTTATTAGCAAAATTATAACAGCTAGTGTCATAGTAACCATTACATCATCCAAACGAGTGTTATAATGTTGTACTAAATTTCATTCCGCAACTTGTTTCAATGTTCAAACAGGGGAAAGCAGCACCCGCTGCACGCATGTGTGTGTGTGATGTGCTGCTGCAGGCGACATATATACGTGGACTTGTACTGAATTTCGTGGGAATTTCTTTATTCGTGATCTTGAATTACAAACACCCAATGGTTTCAGAACCTTTTATAGAGGATTCATATCATGGGTGTAGATAAAATCTTGCATGCAACTGCTATAATTAGGTATTAAAACACTCATGTGATACTCCTGATACTCGTAACCCACATTCGTGTTTTAATACCCCTTATTATACAACAGTTGCATAAATAACTATTAAATTCTCTCTTCGTACAGACAGAATCCCATTTCAGGTTTATTACTTTACCTTTTCAAGTTGCAATGGAATAATAGTGACATCATACAAGTTAGTTTCATGTTACCGCACTAAGATATGGCTTTGATATCAGACGGTTAAAAATCCCAGAAAAGAGATCCTGAGACCATTAGACTTTATTATTAGGATGCAGTTATATTTAAAACCAATCAGTCAAGAAAGAATGGAAATGGCAGCCCTTATAAGTACTATCTATTTCATAGAAGGTTTTTATTCTAAACAACAAATTCCAAAGGAACATGTGTATTGAAATTATTTTATACATAAAACACGTAACGATTGTCTGTACGTAAATAAAAAGTATGACTTGTATGCCAGTTAATTCTTTGACATGGTGTCATTAATACCCTAGAGTTATGGAATATCAATAGGAACACCTTGTACCCTATATAAGGAGTATTTGTGCAAAATTTGAACAGTCTATTAAGTAGTTTATGCGTCAATCCGGAACATATATACAGACAAACAAACAAACGGACAAAAATTCGAAAAACTATATTTTTGGCATCAGAATTGTCCCCATATTTCTGCAATAACTTTTTTCAAAAATATTCAATGTACAGTTTTGACTTCGCTACGATTTGATTATAGTATAGATTTACCTATTAACTTTGCGTGAGAAGTTTTTGAGTTAGCTTCAATAATACGTATTTAATCCACTTTGTGTATGTTGATGACGTTATTTATAACTTCTTGACACTGTTATTTACATAGTAAGCAGTGATAGTAATTTGTGTGGAGTAGGTACCACAACTGAAAGGTGAAAAAAAAAAAGAACGAGCGACTTTCAATAAAATGTAAACACTACAAAGAAAAAAATAATTTTAATTTTGGAACTCAATGAAAAACGAAAATACAAAGCCAAGGACACCGATTTTCGAAATTAAAGTAATTTTTGAATGTCGGTAGTCTTATTGTTAATTTTTTTTGTTTGTAAATCGCTGTTTTTTTAAATTATTTAATTGTATAAAACTGGAACTTTATTTTATGTACATTTTACAAGGAGGCGCATTAAAATGCACTAATGGGTAGGTATTTAAATCTTTAATAAACCCATTTCAATCTAAAATTATTAAACGATGATACGGAACCATATAATTGTTTGGTTGTCAAATTATGGTTCCTAAATTTAAACGATTTGATAATAGATCCAGTCCTAATGATATTCTGCTTGACATCGAGAAATTCATGTTTTATTCAAGGTCACTCTTTCGTGTCAATACCCTTAGAATATTAGGCGCTGTTTTTTGTAAACTTCTGTTTTATTATAAAAGGATAAAATTTCAATGGGAAGGTACCTGTTTGTTTCTGACATTCGTACAGATCTCAACTAAAAATGAAATTCTTGGTGAGATTATTTCTTTATTATCATATAGGATAACTCAAATAATTATAACTAATTTAAGTAATAGAAATGACTAATAAAAACTTTCTTTTAAAAGTTTCAAATTCGATTTAAAGTAATATAAGACGTTAATTAACTAATAATTTTAATTAATTCCGCAGGTTCTTGCTCTGTGCGTGTGCGCTGCCAGCGCGGCGAGCTTCGGCTCAAGTCCCTTCGGATCCAGTGGTTACAACGGCTACAAAGGTTTCCAGAACACCGCAGCTGCCCCCGCCGTCTACGCCGCTAAGGTCGTAGCCACCCCCGCCGTCGTCGCCGCTAAGACCGTAGCCTCGGTCGCCGCCCCCGTTGTGGTCGCCCCGGTCGCTGCTGCCGCTGCCGCCACCTACCAGGCTGGAGCCACCACCTACCAGGCTGCCAAGCAGGTCGCCAACAAGGCTTACGGCTCCGACGAAGGTCAAGCCGCCGTCCTCCGCTCTGACTCTGAGGTTAGCTCAGACGGCTACAAGTACACGTAAGTATTAACTTTTACTGACTCTTGTTCTATTTTTTATGATTCCAGAGATAAATAAATTAACTCGAGAACCAGATCCTTTAAAAGCAGATTTTTAAACTTTTAATTGGCCTTTTGTTCACGTTTTTATTTTCGGCCCAAGTTTGTAAATGTTCAATTCGGTAGCTACTAATGCGACGGCTATTACAATAATTTTTCTTTTTTCTCCACTAGCTACGAGACCGCCAACGGCATCAGCGGTGAGGCTGTCGGTACCTTCAAGCAGGTCGGAGAATCCGGCGCTGTTGTGAGTACATTTCCTTATTATGAACAAATTTTACATAGGCCATTCATTATCATAAACTGTGTGATATCCATACACATATGCATATTATGAAGAGCTAGATTAGTAACGCCCAGATCAGACCAGAAGGTCATGATTAAATTAATAATTTATATGATAAGTTATTGTTAAATCTTTGCGGCTGAGGCAGGAAATGAATGATAATATGCATATTTGGAGCTTGACATTTTTGAGTGCACATCACCACAGTGTTAACTTAATATTGTTTCGTATGACAGGTGTCCCAGGGTGCCTACCGGTACACCGCCCCCGACGGTACCCCCGTGCTCTTCACCTACACCGCTGACGAGAACGGCTACCATCCCCAGGTAATACACCACAATATTTTACTCCTAAAACCAGACAAGATCGGAAGAAAACTTAAGCATACTTGTATGTGTATGAAACTAAGGCTTCATTCCAAGAACTTCCTTAATAACCTATCTGTTTGCAAATGGTGTTATCAACATAATATGCCGATAAAAATATATGAAATGAACACTGATTCATATTTACTTATTCATAAATTAAATACCTTTAGGTGATTCAATTGTAGTTATGTTTATCAGCAAGGAGACCGGCCTCCTATTTAGCCAAAAAAGCCAAAGTATAAATCTTTCAGTGAATGGCTTCTCTGCTGAAACTATCTTAGTTATCTTACCAAAATGTATCATCAAAATCAGCCTATATGTTCCTGCTGGGACTGAGACCACTTATCTGTGAGAGGGGAAGGAAGTGTGCGATACAGATTAGTAATTGTACCTCTTTTGTTTCAGAGCGACCTCCTCCCCGTTGGTCCCGAGGTCCCCGAGGCCATCCTCCGCTCCCTCGCCTACATCGCTGCCCAAACCAAGAATGTTGCCCAGAACTACTAAGACTTGACTAGACCAACTTCAGAGATCGCTAAACATGCCAGCGATTAGACTACAGACACCACCTACATAAATATGAAGATGTTAAAGTTGAATTGCAGCAATTTTTGTGTTAATAAAGGAACTGTGCCATAATTTTATGCTTTCATTGAATTTAGATTTTTAAATATCAATAATTCTGTAGTCTTTTTAAAGCCCTGATTTTAACCCAGAATAAGAATCCCCAGATAGAATTGCCGAAAATAGTGATAATTAAAATGATTAGCGTGTAAAACACTATAATATATGTATTGGCAAGCAACAAGATGCAAGTAACGTATTTAGTAAAAATACAAAATGGATATTGCGAAATCAGGTGAATTATAAGAGCTTTTTCGAGGTACGATCCTGCGCATTTCGAGCAGTCAACTGAGCTACCAATCTGTGCGGCGGCATGAGCTATTTTCGCAAGTCACACATCAAGAAAACTACATAGTGAAGTGAAGAGCAAATAAGTTTAGACTGATTTTAATTGCAACTTAACAACGAACCGAATCCAATACTTTATACATGGTGTAATTGAAACAACCCTCATAACGGTACTCAATATTATGGAAGCTGCCAACAACATTTACAATCAAACCAACACTAAAATCGAGTTTGAGGCGCGCGTGGAACACAACGCGCCGTCGACCCGGGCTTGGTCCTTATCGGACGGTGAGCTACCCATCGCTCACCGTCCGCAAGCCCGCGCCTACGGTGCCCGGAAATCTGCCTGTGATTCCCGACACCCAGGGCGTCTCCTCCTGCGGCGGTTAGGGGCGCGAGGGCGCGAAATTTGCCTCTCCCTCACGCGTTCCCCCTCCTCCTTCGATCAGCTTTAGCCTGTGGCTTATATTTTGTCGAGTGATACGAAAATTAATGTATGGAGCACCTGTATAATTTTTTCGTAGATGTAAGTAGGTACCTAAGTATAATGATTAGTACAATGGCTCCTTAAAAGGTTTTCAGTACTTTCAATTACACCCTGTATAGATATGTAAGCCATAGATAAGTAATATGTGCTTTATTATTCTATAAGTGGCGTTGGGGTATTTTAGTAAAACTTAACTGCCTACCCATTGTGCCTAACTATATAAACAAACTCACGCATTCTTCCCACGGGGGTCAGAAACTACAGAACGCCACCGGTTACGACCCTTCCATACTCCTTTTGCTTCGTTTACATCCATAAATATCTGGTCATACATGCACGCCGGTTGTGAGTACTACGCACTTGACCTACAATATATGTCTACTAAGACAATAAAAGCCTGAGACACTTCAAGCAAAGAAGAAGAAAAACATCTTCTTAGAAGCAAAACATAGTCTAAGTGTTACTACTTACTAGCATATCCGCCACGTGTAAATACAATGTTGCAATTTGTGAATCTTAATTGTATAATTAATTAATCCCGTGTGGAACCCGTGTAAGACTTATTGAAATCCTTAGTAAGTATGCTCTTTATGTGCCGAGTTTCTACATATAGAGGATCACTGACTAATCCGATCAACGTGAGTGTGACGAGGTCTTGGTCATTTAAGTGACCAAGAGTTGCAAGAAACGTCCTCTTACCAATAGAAAAAATAAGTTTTAAGTTCAAGATATTCCACCACGTAGTCATTATAATCTAGTCATTACTCATTAGGTACTCTACATTGTACTCTACTGTTTTTTTTTACCATGACTTTGGTAAATAGTTGGACGCTGAGGCACTTAAAAATTAAGAGGGCAGAGAACTTATTAATTAGATTTGATGCGATTTCGTGACTCAGGTAGCTAAATTAGAAACACGTTAATAAAGCAAACAAAAAAATGTGGAAAGTGCAAGAGGTGAACGCTCTATGTTAATTATATTCATAATTAAGTAGACCGTACACCTAATAGATACCTATTTATTAATATCTATTAATTAATAATTCTCTACTAATGATATTCTCACCTGTCCTCCCGTCTATTAGATATTTTTTATTGAAGTAACCAGTCAAATATTTTACGATCAAGGTAATTTGTTGGTGTGGATGTATCAATCATTATTCATTACGGGTTGATTCATAAATAACCTTTTCACACTATAAAATCAATTATAATGCCTTCTTGTTAAATGTTTTCGAATAAATCAAAAACAGTTCAAGGGAGATTCAAACGGAGGTAGTTTTGTTTCACGATGAATTGACAAATTGAATGTTACCGGAGTACTAATTACAATAGATACTTACATTCTAATCGTAGAGTTCTTGTAGTTATAGTGTTCTCCTACTTGCCTGGGCCGGGTTCAATTCCCTTAAGGAACGAACAAAGTTGACTTTAGTTTATCTACTCCATTTTGGGGTGGCTTGAGATCAGCAGCTGCAATCGCCAATACAATACTAAAAAAAACAGTATGAGACGTTAGAATCGGGTTAATAGATTGGATTGTTTTTGTTCAAAAAGTAAATCAAACTTAGGCCAATGAGCTCGAGTCTGGGCTAATACAGTAATAAGGTGAAATAAGGGTAACATGTAGCTACAATCGCTTGTCATTGTTCACTTCTTCAGCACAATTGTTATGGAAACTAGTTGTAGGTAATAATAGAGATATTAGAAAGCTTCTAATTCAAAAACCTTTTTGACAGGTAGGGTAAAAAAACTTAAACCTTTTAATATTATAAATGCAAAAGTAAGTCTTGTCTGTCTAACTACTGAATCGATCGTTATGATATTTAACAGATAGCCAGCCTAGGACCTGGAATAGGACATGGGCTATATTTTTTCATCCTGAATATTTGTATTAAAAATAATGAAGTTCAAAATACACGCAGGCCAAGTCACGGGCAAGAACTAGTAAGGTGACTAAATAAATAAATAAAAAATCACACAATTACGAGCAGATAATATTCCAATTTAATGGAATAAGAAGTGTAATTTTTTTTTGTTTGTATATATTTGCAAGAATATTAGGTCAATAAAACATAGTATCACTGTCCAAAAACATCATCCCAGCAAGCTCTATTAAAATCATCTGATTAATTTCGGAAGCCATAATTCGTATTTATAGTAATATAATGACGTAAACATACGAAACACGATATCTACTAATTAGACAGGTTAAAATATGAATTACAAATTACCTACCTAGTTTTAATTTTGTTCTTTGAAGTTAAATTGAATAAAGAACAAAGTGTCAACAGCAGAATAAGGATTTTTTTTTTATTTTGACTTACCTACTATTTATATAGCTTATCATAACATCACGTCTGTGTTCCCCAAAGGGTCAGTTCCTACCTATTGTAGAATACCTACATTTCACCAGTAATGTTTAAATGACGAGCCTAATCGGGCACAAACCCAGTCTCCGAGCTAAAAACGACTACTAAGATTTATTACTTTGAAAATAAAAATTAATAAATTGGTTGCTAAATAATTAGCAACAGCAGTCATTATCTATTTACGTAAATTGAATTAAGAAGTTGTTAGTGCACCTTAAAATCTTTGAACCTATTAAAACCTATTTTAATTAACATCGTTTAGTTACTTTTTCCCACCATTATTAATAACCGCAACACACTGGGCGCATTTAACTGTGTACTCATCTATCTACATATTTCCAAAAGCCTGCCATTTTTTTTGCTCTGATTCACTTAAAATAGCATTGCTAATAAGACTGTGGCAGGCGTCCGATATTTAGTTCTGTGTTTGGTTCTTACTCTTTTACTAATTCTTATCCCGTCAACGATATTATTACTATAATACTTCTAACAGAAATAATAGACAATTACTAAGTAGGTATTATAAAGCGATTATAAACCGATTTATAAAGGATTTGACATCTTGCACTTTATAAACTGGACCGTTTAAGTAGATGTTAAGGCACATCACTGATGTGGAGGTGTTTCACCGCCTATAACGTCTTTTTAGCAATCATACGGTTGATCGCGCAATGCTCAACTAAAAACCTTTTTAGAGGAAACCCTCTAAAAACGAACAAACGTTAAGAGTTGTAATTTATCACCCAAATTGAAGGGTAAAGGGAAACTCTTGAAGAGGCAATCGAAGAATTTTTGAAGCCTGCGATATTATTTAAAACAAGATAATATTACCTATAGGATAATAGATAGCAGTTGCAATAAATCTACATTATTGCAGATTTTGCTGCTAATTTTTATATGTGTTTTATTTGAAATATCATTTATTAATTAAAATGACACCTACAAGCCCAAAAATGGCTTTTATATACTGTTAAGCGGCTAGGTACTATTAAACCTACGTAAATTCTAGCAGCTAGATACTGCATTCAATGCTAAGCTGTTTATGAAGTAAATACCTCGGAATACGATTATGATTGTGCTCCGAGGATATTCATACCATAAGCGATAAAAACAACATGTTAATATGATATCAACTGAAAATTTACATGTTACAAATGGAGGCTGTGTCAATTAAATTGATAACTTATGTTCAATTAATAATTTAGTCATAATGAAGATGGCAGGATTTTCAATTATGCATCAGTTGCAAATGTTGTCATACTTCGCAGTGTTACACCGTACTTCTGAATAATATGAGCTAATCATATGCAAAATGATACAGACCGATGTACATGGAAAAAATAAATATTTATCAAAAATAAGTGACATTTTAGACGTTATTGGTTTTGCAAGGATAACCGATTTATTAAAAAGAGCAGAAGTTTGACCTATGACATAATCCTATTACTGTTAGGCATAGCGGGCAAAATAACCCTGTCTTCCGTTAGCTTATCTATTATTTGGGGACCATTCTTCCGAATAACTAATCGTTTATTTATTTTTTCATGGATGTTCATATGGTTAGGTTTTAGAGAATAAGAGAAGCGAGCACAACCGATGGTTTCAATTAGTTTGGCATAAGTACTATAGTTGTAATAGGTATACGAAAATCTTTTCAGGTAACAAGTTCCTCTATTAGGTGCGGAGTAAATTAACCATCAGAGCTACTTTCGCACATTAAGCCTGTCTTTTATTTAATTACTATCATCAAAGAACTTCAAACAACAACAGAAACAGCCTATTATTTAAATTAACCCAAAACATGAATTTTAACTAGCCTTTACGGGTTACGCAACTTTACCGGCGGCAATAAACTTAAAATCTTTGATATCAATATCCAAGCGGATCTCATTTACAAGGTATATGTTAATCTAAAAACTACTTTTATTTAAAGCAATGAAATAATTCACTGGTTGCAAAAATGCGCAAAATATTAATCATGCATCTGTAATAAAATGAAGCGTCAAAATTTAAAAATAGATACCTAGGTACTTGCTTTAGATGGTGACCACCGGGGTGGTTTTAGTGAGGTAAAAATCCCGCACTCCCCGGTCTTATTCCCAAAGCTCGGGCGCCTTTTGAAGGTTTCCCCACAAAAACAAAAAAATACCTACTTTAAATGCATTCAATTGAACGGAACCTAGTAAAAAAAAATTATACCCAAGTAAAGTTTGAGAGGTCATAAAAATTAGGGTAAGTAATTAGGTAGGTACACAAATGTCGCATTTTAAAACAAAAATTATTGACTTTCTCAATAAAATCTTAAATCAATAAAAAAATAAGTTTCATTATAAAACGATGAGAAGTTTCTTCAAACATGAATGAAACCTCATTTAAATAAAAAAAAAACCTTAATATTATCATAATAGCCCAATTAAAGCTCGTAATCGGCCAATACTAGGCTTACAGTTATAATGAACGGTTGCTTAGAACTACTGTTTACGCACCAAACCTTACTTAATTAGTAGAAGATGATGCAAATTGTACCTATGTCAATTATTTATTATTATTAGAAAGAATACGTGTGCTTGACGCTTTTTTGTAATTTTTTCAATTAAGTTTCTAGTTTTAAATCTACCCTCGGGGTAAAAATAGGCACTATATGATCTACTTTGGCTGCATGTATTTCTTGCAAGTTTTTCAATTGTGTTGTTATTATATAAAAACACGGAAATGGTGACATTTTAACCACCAATAATTAAGCAAACCCATATATTAATCAAATATGATTTTCGGGAAATTAGAAAAACTAGTTAATATTATAATTAGATCAATTTTAACTACCGGCATTGAATTAATTGGCCTCGGCGACAGTGATGATGCAGTATATCAACGGATGCTCATCTATGTTACAATATTGTGCTTTGAATCTTTTTAGAGCATAAAATTAATTAGTATACAAAAAAAGATTCTCAAACTGGAACTGTCCCGTTATCGATTTGTTTTTTGTTACTTATCTATATCTTAAATAAAGTCCGTGAAAATAGGATGGCTCAAATTTTTGTGAATTTGGCTGTCCGATATTTAAAGAGCTTCGAAATAGATTTCTTAATTTTAATCCACATCCACAAAAATCCACGAAAACAGTCGACAGTTGACTAAGGTCAACATCTAGGTAGCTTTTTGAACTTTATCATTCAGTTTTTTAGGGTTCCGTACCTCAAAAGGACAAAACAGAACCCTTATAAGATCACTTTGTTGTCAGTCTGTCTGTCTATTTTACCCTTTTTCTCAGGAATGCGTGGAGATATCAAGCTAAAATTCATATCAAATACTTAAGTTTACTGTCCCTTGGAGCTGTGAAAAAATCAAACTTCTAAGCTAACGCAATCAAAAGATACAGTCGTTTATGCTGCAAATTTTCGACATTCGCAAGGGAATCAAAATCTACATGGTACTTCCCGTGTACTCAGAATCTTGAAAATTGGTACGAAGCATCGTTTTATAGCACAAATAAAGGAAAAATTGCGAAAAGCATAAATTTTTAGTTATATAATTTAATAAAAATATTTTTAATAATTTTAAACTTACTACCCCTTTCTTCATGAATGCGGTTAGTACGGAACCCTCGGTGCGCGAGTCCGATTCGCACTTGGCCGGTTTTTAATTTAGTTAACTGTCTGTGTTATAACTTTCTATATCTGTTGTCTACTCACAAATCCTTCATCACGATCATGTCATAATTCATCGATTGTTTTCAGGCAATTATCGATTTACCACAATTTTCTTAGTTGCACGATTGCCTTAACCCGCTACAGTAAGACAATACATCACATGCAATTATTGCTTACCATTAGTATAATATTATAATACGTTTGCTAAAAAATAAGAGGTCATATATTTTAAAATCATCACCATTACTTACTGCTGTTCTGCCATAAAATACTGATATTAAAATGCATCTGGTTAGACTGGCTACCTACTGAGTAGTATGACATACTTGGGAAATGGCATGGCCTCATGTCAGACGATGTTAACCGTTAGCTTCCAGTTTGATTAAAGGCAGCTAAATTTGATATATTATAATGATATCTGCCGTCCTTAATTTGCTTTGAAGGGGTCGTAGTCCTCAAGTTTGAAGTTAAGGGTTTCCAAAAATAATTAGGTATCTACTACATTTTCAAATCACAATCCTTTAGTTTTCCAAGAAACGTCAATTATTTAAGTTAAATTATTGTTTTAAATGCTTGGTTCATTTAAAAGCATTTAAAACAATCATCCTGAAAGGCAAATCTCGCATTCAATAATTTTTTATAGTTTTATATTGTAGAATTCTGTGTGAGACATTTAGCACGTCAGGATACCTAAGCACATCACAGTTTTTTTACACTAATGCTCCTATCCCACTCCCTCGCATAGAAACGTTGCTAAAAGGTAAGAGATGTTTAAACGTCAAAAACATTATTTTATAAGCAAAAGATCCAGGAATCAGGTTCCAAATTTTCCTCGGGAAAAGTTGATTCATGATAACATATATTAGTACCACAAAGTTAAAATTTCCAAACAGAAATATGAATAGCTTACTAAAAAATAAACTGAAATAGTGTTTGTACTTCGTTTTGAGCTTTTTTAACAACATCTAATTTTCAGAAAAAGAAATGACGTTGACATAAAAAAAAATCTAAAACTCGCAGAACTACCTATAACGTCCCAAAGCGATTTTTTGTTTTATCACCCTGAAATCTAAAACCGAACTCTCTTAATATTGACGTTGTCTTGAATTATCATCCTGAAAGAAACGTATTTGCGGGTACCTTTAGTGTAGTGGTTTTGTACCAAGAAGTTTGAGCATACTTGAAACATGAAATTGATTTGTACAAATGTTTTCTTCATCTACCACACGCTGGTTTTTGTAAATTGTTACAAAAATTCTGAAAAATTGTGAAATGATGATACTCTCAAAAATCATTGCTACTTTCTTGACGGCAAAGCGATTATACCCAGCCAGCGTAAATACAAATAAGCGTAAAAACTTTGAAAAATCTCCAACTTATTTACATTATTACGCAAGCATTTTGCCTGAGGCATATTGATTGAAATATTTACCATTGAAACAGTATATTGTTTGTAAAAATATTATGAACAATGAATTATGTAAGCTCTAAATGCCAAATAAGCTACTTCGTTACGCACCACACCTAGAATTGACACTTGTGAAGTGGGTTCGTCCAAGTTCTGTGAAGTTATTAAATTTATGACAGTTTTTTATCTTATTATGGGTTTTAATAATTGCATTTTACATTTCTAAAACTGCACGTTTTCACTCCCATTAAATAAATAAAATAATCATTTATCCTGAAAAAAAAAAAAAACAATCAGGCTATTCAGAGTTATGAATAGAGCGATAGAAATTGAAGATAGCACGGGACCCGTATGAAGTCAAGGCTTGTCGAAGAGTACACAGCCAGCCGTAACGTAAAGTTTACCAACAAACGACCATATTTCAAAGATTCGTATCACAAATTGTCGCATCTATTAAATTAATCAACGAAGATGATAGGTACCCAAAGATTGAGAAACGTTGGCTAATGAATTAGCGTCAGACAACACATTATAAATGAGACGAACTGGACAGAGGAACATTATTAAATTAGATAAAAAAGGTATAAATAGGCATTGATCTATAGAAGAGCACATTCAAGTAGTTAAGTTCGCTTGATAACAACGAAAATGCGCGGCTTTTTGGTAAGTGTGGAGTGATGTGTGATCCCATCGGTGCATGGCTTTGATTCGCCATTAGTATGCAGCTTGTGACGGCCACTCAGTGTTAATAAAGTTTTACGGATATTATAAAGTATTAATTTAATTTATGAGTTATTAGTGTCAGATCTTTGATTTTTAGTATAAATATTTTAATAAATAACTTAATTTGTTAAAATGCTGTTTATCATGTTTTGTTTATGTTGTTTCAGGTGATTTGTCTGTCTATGACAGTGGCCCTTGCGGCTGAAACTGGAAGGTAGTTACTGGATTTTTAACTATTTATTTTGAAAACCTTCCCTTTTGATTTTATGGCGTTTGAACTGTGATAATTATTTAAGAATTATAAAGTGTCACAATACTAGAGTGAACTAAAAATAATAATATACCAAAAACTAGCTAGTACTGAAAAATATGGTATATTTTCGCAATTTTCACAAAAGTGTATCAATTCAGTATTAACTCATTAGAGAATACATATTTTATGAGAAGGAGCAAATTACATCCTACATAAAATGTTACATACCTTGTTGACAGGTTTTGTATTGACCGAGTATGGGAATCCTCACATTAGATTTTTTGGCGAAACCATCACCTTCAGAACAGTTTATGTGGCAGACATAATGCATTGAAAGAGCAACTGCATTCGATAGAATGCAGTTGCTCTTTCAATGAAAATAAAAATTATTCGCGTTACACATAGAGGTGGATACACCTCTATGTGTAACTCGAATAATTTTTATTTGCAATGCGTGTTTAACATGAATCTGTTTTATTATCTAGGGCTGCCTTCAGTCCCTTCTCGTTCGGTACGACCACCCGGCGGTACACCGGTTTCTACGGCACGACTCCGACACCCTTTGTGTTCAAGCCTACTCCTTCGAGGTACTACACTACCGCCGCCCCGCGGTACGACGCCTCGGGTCGTGACAGCGCGGGACGCTACGACCCCGGCCGCTACGACAACTCTGGCAGATACATACCCGACAACTCGGGGGCTTACAAGTAAGTGGATATTAATTTTGCATATTTGGTTGCAATTGGGCTGTGTAGGCGAAATATCGGTCTGTAAACTTCGTTTCATAAACTGATTCTAGATTGCTACATGCAACAGTTTCATATTGCTGCTTAGCGTTGTCAGGTTTCCCTAAATGGGATTTTTTTTAATCCAAAAGGGATTAAATAAAGTTTTACGGTTTTTACCTTGACATTAAGCAGTTAAATCTTGATTGTAAATCTGCGAATTTATATACACAGCAATAAATACAAAAAAGAATTCATCTAGGATTGGCAACAATTTGCTGACTTCGATATAAAGGTCTGACAAAAGTGCATTCGTATAAATTAATGTGTTTTTGAATGTAACTCTTGAATCCGAGTTCAATAAATTACTTATCAATCTGGAACATTTTATAACCGTAGAAATGTTGTATTATTTAGCGGTGACCGTGGTGACCGCGGTGGTTCCGGTGGTGCATACACCGGATCTGGATCAGCAGGCGGTCCTGGCGGTGCTTACTCTGGATCCGGATCCGCGGGTGGTCCTGGTGGAGCTTATTCCGGATCGGGATCTGCTGGTGGTCCCGGTGGTCCCGGTGGTTTCTACAAGGGATCTGGCAACGCTGGCGGTGCTGGTGGATTCTACAGCGGTGGTGACGATGCTGGCCGCTACAGGCCTGATGGCAGCGGTGCTTTCAAGTGAGTACATAACACTTTCATGGTATTTTTAATTGCATATTGTAACTACAAACCAGCATGTTGTACTGTGTTTGACTTTAGTTTGTTAGACTTCAAAATGGTCGGTTCAAAATAGTGGAACAACATGAATAGGTAGCTCGATTAATTTTAAATGCTCACTGTCGTGTAAAAGTTTTTTCAGAGATTTTAAGGGGGGGGGGTTTCAGGAGTTTTTTGGTTTTCTATATCTATTATGTGTAGCAAAAGCCCGATTATGCATAATTATCATACAGGTTAGCAGTATATTATATTTTCCGTGATCATCAAATGATTGGATAGGTAGATCATAAATTAACAAGTGTTAATTAGATTTGTTTAAATATTTAACAGTTAACGATAACACTTGATTATTTTTACGATGTTGGCTTTACTGAAATAATAATTCCACAGCGGTGACCGTGGAGACCGCGGTTCAGCGGGAGGCTTCTACACCGGTGACAAGTCCAGCGGTTCTGGAAGCAAATTCAGCGGATCTGGTAGCGGATTTGGCAGTGGATTGGCCAGCGGATTCGGCAGCGGTCTAGCCAGCGGATCTGGCAAATACGGTTCCGGCAGTCTCTCAAGCGGCTCTGGCGCCGGCTCTGGTGCTGGCTCTGGTGCTGGCTCTGGAGCATACGGCAAAGGATCTGGCTCCATTTCTGGTTCAGGTTACGATTACAAATACGGTATCATCCGCCAGGAGACCGAAATCAATCCTGACGGTTACCACTACCTCTATGAAACTGAGAACAAGATTCTCGCTGAGGAAGCCGGTAAACTGGAGCAGATCGACAGCGAAAATGACGGAATTAGGGCTAAAGGATTCTACGAGTACGTCGGTCCCGACGGTGTTACGTACAGGGTGGACTACACCGCTGATGAGAACGGTTTCCTCCCCCAGGGCGCACACATTCCCAAGTAAATCTAGTCCAATGGTTCCCCATAAATTTTTGGGGTAATTAAGTTCTACGTATGTACCTAAGCAATATACTACGCTGTACCTGTCCTAAATAAGTTTAATAAAGATGCTATTGTTATTGGGCTTGTTTTATTTATTTGACAAGTTTGTGATTAAAACTTTATAGACATTGCTTGACGTGTCTGTCTATACCTATTTTGAAATCTGAATTTAACAATATTTTAATTAAAAGTAATTTATGCATAATTACAAGTTTGAGATTTTATTATCATCTCAACAAAATCATCATTACGTTTACAGTAGAACCGGATGCGGCTTAATATGTTAGTAAGTATGTCACTCAAGCAAGTGGCTATACTATAAATTATAGATTGAATGGTTAATTAACACTTTTGCATTGGATTAAACACCATATACACGTAACACAGCACATATTTATTATTATTGTAAGATGGGTCGCAAATGTTGCAATATCGTTATAATACAAGTAAGGTAATCTGCAATCTCCATCAGAAGGATATATGTAAAAAACCTTTAAAAAAAAATTACCTGGTCTCGAATATTTTTAGCCTGCAGCTGACGTCAATATGCTGCAGTACTGACGTCAGCTGCAGGCTTAAAAAAGCAAAAATTATGTTGTTTCTTTCAGTAGCAACAGTTTTAAATTCAAACTGATATTCACTGTCGTTTTCAAAGACAACATGCTGCTTTAATGACCATCAAATTTTAGTGTCACTCTTGGGTGCGAGGACATCCTCTTATAAATTTATAATCCACAATAAGGTATTTGTTCACTACAGTCATATTTGATTTTTTTGCGAATAGAAGATAGTTTCAACGTGTTCTTAACAAAGCTACATAAACTTGATTTTGCACAAAGAACATCTATTATTCGGGTCGAGTGAATAATATCCCATTTCGTCAGGTTGAATCTTCGGTAGCAGGTCACTTGCGTAAAAGAAATTTCCTCGAAAGACACTTGCGCGAAAAACTATAATAAAAAATAAATAAAAATAAAAATCGTTTATTTTCAGGCGTCGACGGCCCATAGCGTGTTAGTAATCAGTACAAACTTAAAAAACTATGTTAGTAGTAACACTTACGAGTAGACACACATGAGTACAAAAAAAAAACCGCGATTAGATTTTTGCGCGAAGGAACTTTTCCTCGAATGGACTTTTGCGCGAATAGACATTAATGCACGAAAGACAGTTACGCGAAGGACACTGAAGACACTTGCGCAAATCCATTTGCGCGAAAGGACAGTTGCGCGAAAAAGTTGAGGTATTGAGATTACTTTATAATATCACGGGATCACGGGTAGGGCAGGGGTGTGTGGATCAAATCTTGCAAGCTGAATTAAAACTCTAATCGTACAAAGTTGAAATTTTACATGTTGGTTCAGTTTCAAAGATAATGCATTTTTTAATGATGCTTGACATGATTCTGCACCCAGGATTGGCTCCAGACGAGAGAACTCCTTAACAGTTAACAGTACAGACACGAAATTTTATATGCGCATTTAATTATGATAGTCCGTTCTAAAGTTTAGCAAGATCTGGCTGCTGCATACAGGATTTTCTCCAGACGAGGGAACTCCTCAACGGTCAGCAGTACAGACACGATATTTGATATACGCTTTAATTATGATAGTCCGGTTTAAAGATCTCCATAACCTGGCTACTGCACCCAGGACTGGCTCCGGACGAGGAAACTCCTCAGTGGTCAACAGCAAATACATAAAATTTTATATACGCATTTAATTATGATAGTCCATTCTAAAGTCCACCATGACCTGACTGCTGCACCCAGGATTGGCTCCAGACGAGGGAACACCTCAACGGTCAACAGTACAGACACGAAATTTTATATACGCATTTAATTATGATAATCCGTTCTTAAGTCTAGCATGATCTGGCTGCTGCACCCAGGATTGTCTCCAGATATGGGAACTCCTCAACGGGCAGCCGCACAGAAACGAAATTTTATCTACGTATTCAAAAATGTATTATCTTCGAAATTGAACCAACACGTATTTCAACTGCGTAGGACAAGAGGAAGTGGTTTATGTGGTATTCAGCGCGCAAGATTCAACCAACACACCCCTGCCCAACCCTTTAAAAAGAAAACAGGCGTAATGTTATGAAGAAATCTCATTACCGCAACTTTTTCGCGCAACTGTCCTTTTGCGCAAGTGGATTCGCGCAAGTGTCTATTGCGCATGTCTATTCGCGCAAAAGTCCATTCGTGCAAAAGTCCCTTCGTGGAAAAGTCCGTTCGCGGAAATGTCTTTTTGTGCAAGTGTCCCTTCGCGCAAAAGTCCGTTCGCGCAAAAAAGTCCATTGGTGGAAATGTCTTTTTGCGCAAGTGTCCCAGATCCTGAATCTTCAGTGATCTACTTGGGTTCGCATTTCCCTAATCACCCTTCACACTATGTACGACAAGAGCGTGTCCAGCAAAATTTATTTTGAAAATACCGGCCAAGTGCGTGTCGGATCACGCACAATGAAGGATTCCGTATTTGGGATGAATTTATCTCAAAAACAAACTTAACTTTGTGGTTGAAAAACATGTTCTCCCATACATCGTATATGTCACGGTCAATTCTTCAACTGGAAAATAACGTAAGAATGCAATTGCAAAAAAAAATCGTGATAAAACTACAAATTGTCAATTTTCGGACATTTTCCTTTACTTGTGCTATGAATGAGACAGCTTCCTGCCAAATTTAATGATTGTTGGTCAACGGCATTTTTAGAGCTCCAAAGGACCACTGAGTTACGTATTTGATATTAATTTCAACTTGATACCTCCACCCGTTTCTGAGAAAAAGGGTCTTAACAGATAGACAGACAGACGGCCAACGAAGTGTTCCTATAAGCGTTCCGGGTTCCGTACGTCCAAATTAAAAAACGGAACCCTTATAGGATCACTCGTGTTTGTCTATCTATCTGTCTGTCTGTCTGTCTGTCCGTCTGCCACAGCCAATTTTCTCCAAATCTACTGGACCAATTTAGTTGAAAGGTACACATGAATTTCTGTGATCCAAACACGGAAGGGAATATTCAAAATTCATTTATATAAAATGAATTCTGAATATGGGGGTCAAATAATAGGGTTTTTTTAAGGATCTCATTTTTTTAAATATTTATTTAAGAAAATTAATGAAAATTTACCATCATTTATCCCCAAAACTACTGAGCCTAAAATTAAAAAAATATACTGAGAATGGTTCTTTACTTATAGATTACAGGAAAACCTAAGAAGTCAAAATAATATGGTAAATCTCTCAATATTGTGCGTACAAACTTACATTTGCAGTTGGAATGTATGGGAGAACACGTTTTTCAACTATAATGTTAAGTTTGTTCTTGGAAAAAAACATGATAGATAACATATTTATCGTACGGAACCCTCACCACGCGAGTTTTTCCTTTTGAGGCAAAGAACCCTAAAAATTGATTTAGGCTTTGAAAATGATAATAATAGTGGTTCAGGATTTATACTTCAATGCATTATTTATTATCATTACGGTTTACTCCTCCAATGTCTATTATCACTTGCCATCTTAGGGTCAGTGCACATCGAGATGTTACGCGACGTGACGATGTTTGAAGAAGGCAGTGGGTTGGCGCTGCGCAGCGCGCCGCCGCGAAACGCATCTCGACATTGTCGCGAGGCACATCGTGAAGTCGCTGGCAGGGTCACGCCTCGCTGCGCAACGAGACACAACGCGGCGTAGGGAGACGCCGCCGCGCGGCGTAACGGAACGTATCTACGTTCGCCGCGAGCTCCCGCCCCGCTAGCTAATAGTAGAGACAAGTCGCCACGAGGGCTTCAGGCGCTGCGTCACGCGGCTTCGTGAGGCGCTGCGCCGCTCTTGCACGCCACGCCTTCCGGCGAAGCACCGCAGCTGCATCGTGATGCGTCGCGCTACACCGCGAGGCATCTCGAGGCGCAGCGCGGCGTAGTGTGACGCCGCAACGCCGCCGTTTTCGATTTATCGATTAAATGTGTATCTTTTTGTGTAGTAAATAAAGTTATATTTGTATCACTATCTTAAAAAGTACGCGCAGCATGGCGTCGCGTTACGTCTCGGTCACACTGACCCTTAAAAGTATTTTCCCACTACTTTTTGGCTAGATCGCGGTTAAATGACGTCCATATTAATTTTATGTTCCGTTGAAGTTAAAAAAGTGTGTGTAAAAAATACACATACCTGCCGAGGTATGTGTATTTTTTACACACACTTTTAATCAGGTTAGAATTGGGCGACTGAGGGCCAGTCTGAGACATCGATGACTACCCGGTCACTATGTTTATTGAGTTTTTTTTAAGTGTCTCAGTAAGGTACTTCGTCATGAATGGCCTTTTACTTCTTCAAATACTTTGCAGCTTGATCACGAGACATTTGAGGTCCTTTTGGATGTGAACGCAGGAACAATGCTGGTGGCGCACCGCGTGCGCGACTTACATGGATGGTGGGAAAAGCCCTTTTTCTAAAAACGTACTGTACGAACGACCTCTTTTGTCACGATACATTTTGGGCAATGAGTCCTCTACTTGCTACAATAATTAATTTTTCGATGTAATAGTCGAACATAAAAAATTTGCTGGACACGCTCTTGTCGTACACACTGTATGATAAAAACTTTTTACAAAAAAAAAAACAACCGACCTCCAAAAAAAAACACTACAAAGTGAAAAATAACTTTAATTTCGGAAGTCGGTGTCTTGGGTTTTGTATTTTCGTTTTTTGCCACCGACTTCCGAAATTAAAGTTATTTTTCACTTTGTAGTGTTTTTTTTGGAGGTCGGTTGTTTTTTTTTTGTAAAAAGTTTTTATTTTCACTTTTTAGTTGTGATACCTACCCTACACACATTCGAATACCACTACCTGCTACCAGTGACAGAAACTTATCATATCATCTACATACTAAGTGGGAAAAAATACGTGTTTTGTAGCCAACTCAAAAACTATACAAGCAAAGTTAATAAAATTTATATGGGACCAATTCGAGAGACACACCCTTTCAAACAAAAAAAGAATTTTCAAAATCGGTCCACAATTGACGGAGAAATCGGTGGACATACATAAAAAAAAAAACATACGCGACGAACATATAACCTCCTTCTTTTTGGAAGTCGGTTAAAAAGGGTGATGTACTGATGTGAAATAAATAAAAAAAATTGAATAGGTTGCAGATTGCCTCGACAGTATAGTTGCACGCGAGTCTACTGATTGTGATGTCCTGTGTTCGATCCCCTGGTCAGGCAAAGTGTAATTGGATTTTTTCATTTGTTTTATTTTGTAAAAACACGGAGTCTGGATTAATAGGATTAGCTGGTCCCTTGAAGTATTATATGATTCTTAAAAATCTATGACGCAATACGGGTCTGCTATTTCCCTAAGGAGTAGGCGTATATGTAACAACCCACGCCTAACCATTAGGGAAATAAACATAGATGCTCAACAAAAAAAAGTTGAGTAATATTTTGAGTATGTTACAGCGCAGTGAACTGAGTGCTTAAGAATATCGACTTTTCAAAGTGACCTTTTATAATAAATGCAGCAAGCCATCAGTAAAATATTTTGATATGCTCTACCTTCCCTTAATCTAGAAGTGAAATGGCATGTAGGTGGTATGATGATGATAAGATGACTCACAACGATAACCTGTATATTTTTAATAATAACATGCTCACTTTTATGAATTGGAGAAACAAATATATAATTAATGCACAGTTAATTATAAAACACTACAGCATAATTGCCAATTTGCCGGTACATAAATAAGTATTTTTTGTCGGTGAACCGTTTAGTTGATCGGTCATTGACGTATGATCTAGACTTCCTCTTTGTACACGCATGTGTAGTTTGTAGTATGAATAGTTTCTTAATTTTAAAATTAAAGGTTATCGACCTAAACTAAACAGGTTTCTGCACCTTGTATGTACTTTTTATATGTAAGCTGAGCTTTGAGGGATATAATATAAGGCATCATGTTATTACAGCCATTAAATACTTATGGGGCAAGGTGAGTAATAAAAACTACTTTAGGGTAATATTGGTGTGTAATAATTATAATTTACGTAAGGGGATTACCCTTATAATTAATTATTAATGCAAAATAAGGTCCTATTAGGCATAGTAGGATTTTATAGGAATTAATAGAACAAAGAAAAAAGTTGTTTTGCTTTTAAAAATGTTATGCGAATAGTATTGTTTAAAAAATAGCATGAACAAGGACATTTGGACTCATAGGTACGGGTATTTTTATCAAGATTAAATTCAATTAATCAAACGCGGTTAGTAAGCAGTTAGTAGAATCAATACCATCAGAGTATTAAAATACTTAATACGTGCTGGGAAATCTGATTCATTTATTTGAGGAAAACAACGTGAAATCATTAATAATAGAATTTACATCCTGTTTAGGTTCAAGGAATTACTTAAACTTTTATTTGCTCTTCTTCAAAGAAAGGAATGACAGTGTATTGATAATGTATTTTAACACTTATAAATACCAAAGTCTTTAACAGGTCTTTGTAGTCTTATAAGAGTCTGTAAAACCAAGTCAAAGTGAGCCTACGTTGTTCCAATAATTTGGAATTGGTAAGAAATTTTTAAAATTTTTGAATCAATCAAATAAACAGGTTTAGGTATGGAGGTATACATACCTCCATACCTAAACCTGTTTATTTTGATTTCTGTTTATTAACATTTTGGAAAGATTAAAAAAATATACCTACGGGTATATTTTTTTAGGTATGTATACCTCCATACCTAAACCTGTTTATTTTGATTTACAAAACAATAAAAAACCAGTAGCAATATTCGGTATGTCGTATAGAATTTTATTTGCTTTTTTTTACAAGGTCGTTCGTAGTAGGTGTAGGTAGGTCATATTTTATTTTGAATTTTCTTTTTTGGGGCTAACCCCTCGTTAATTAAGTATTTAAAGTATTTACTCATAATTTATTTAGTTCACACTAAAAGAGACAGAAGTTGTTACAGATAGGTAGGTCTGTATTATATAGTATCGTTTACTTGAATTGAACATACGAATATCAGAGTTGTCATCATTATTAGACAGCATAGAAAAAACATACATTTATGTCCCATGTTACATAATTTCATCCCTATACATTTTGAGTTACATATTTATAACCCATATCGGAATTCAGATCTTCCAAGCTATGTCGAGGATAACTGCTCCCAACATCAGGCCCTTGACCCTTCCGCGTAAGGACGGGAGGTGTCACCACCTCGTACCCTTACTAAGCTTTGGAGAATTCCGTCGGTATCGGTGTTATAATCGTGACAAAAGTGCGAGAACTGGTTTTATCAACAAAAGAATAAAATCTGGCAAGAGCGAGTCGGTAATTTTTGTTGATGGTTCTTTACATTAAGTTTTTGTATTTATATCATACTTATCATAATAAAAAAGTACTAAAAAATACGATAAAAATATATATACTGGGTAAATGTCTTAATACTAAATTATTTATTGATACTCCTACAACATTTGCCTAACTATTTACGTAGGTATTTTACCTCATATTCAGAACAGAAGCCATAGTTAGTACACAAAAATATAATGCAAAATTAGACCTTATCAAATAAGATTAGGGTCACGGTCAAGGTTGCATTTTTTAATGTTATTAAATTATCAATTTACATAAGTTGGTGTATTATATTATCACAACTAATTGAGTCTAATCTTTAAGGCAGTGTTCACAAAAAAGTTTGTAGCAATATAAATAATAATATTAAAAGCTCAAAATAGTGGAGAAAAATAGCTTTTACGTAAATGGTGTGACAGGAAATAAAATACATTAATGCCAAAATATCACGTCCTTCGTGTCAATCTATAAATCAGTTTATCTATTGTGGTTTGCTTTATCTGAGTGGAGACACTTAAAGACATAAGGAAAACCACAAGTTAGCAGGAAGGCGACATCTTAAGATAGCTAGGTAGAATTTGATAGAGGTGTTTAATTACCTATATTAGCAGTAACATCAGTCAATCTAGCCTGAAAATACGAGTTATATTCCAATCTTGACTTAACCGCTGTCCGACCCATGTTTTGATGACTGAATGTTCCGAGCAGTCCAAGATTTTATAGAGACAATTAGATATTACTCGTTAAAATCGAATGCCTTCTTACAGCGTATTTTTTCGTATTGAGCTTCAGCTAGCTTTTGTGGAAAATTACTAAGTAAAAGTAGGTAATAACACAAAAAGATTGTTACACAGACAAAGACAGCGTTCTAATTTTAGGTAAAGGGTTCTTTTAGTAGCTTCTTTGAACCCTAAAGTATTCTATAAGTCCCCATATGAATGTTATAGAAAAATCATAATTTTGGTCTATTCAATTCAACATACTTGTGACATGACATGACAAGTGATTTTCTAATTTAGTAAGAAACCGACAGAGCTATGAATGTGCATGTGTATTTTCTAGATGCAATCTTTTATAATCTTAGAGTAAAACAAGTCATGTAAACAGTAGTTTTATAAATAAAAGTGCAAATGACACAATAAAGTTGTTATTGACTGCTTATTTGTCTTTATAAAATGATGCGACTCATTTCACAACATGTAGGTATTCCAACACCTACTTAAAGCCAAACGGACTAGATTTTGTATGTCAACTAAGTCAACCAAGTCAAGAACCGAGATGTAAATGGAATGAGGTCTTGTGAACGCAGTGGGCACTATATTGTTGCATTTTAATCATTTTTGTTTTATGCAAATCGATGTGTGAAGTGGATCTTCAAACATTCCATAAGAGAATTACGACTCTCTTGCAAGTCGGTCGTCTCGAAACTGCACGGGTATTGCTCAGTTAGTGACTAAATATATTTAATAAAAAATGCAAAGTTGAAGTGCTAAGTGAATGATTAATATCGCTCATCTAAGTCGCATCCGAACTATTTGTAATTTATAAGCTATGCTAATGTTTTTATCTGACCTCGACACACCTTGATTTAAGGATTCTGTTCCACTTTTGGTACGTTTTTAATAAAATTTATTATGCATTTAAATGTTAATTAAATGTCAATGATCATTTTGACAATATAAATGTATTTCCTCCGAGGTGCTAACCTATGACACATTATTTGATCTAGTTTCAGATCAATAACATAATTTGTGGCGATAGCAGGCCGACTGGACGAGGATCTGATAGCTGTTGCGAGTGAATTCTTTTGTGAAAATGGCGAATGCTCTAAAATTTGTAAGTACCAATTAATTAAATTAATATGCTTGGGTATTAATATGTGCAGTAACTTTTATTTTGGAACATGTGTAGAATATTTAAATATTAATAAATTAAAATTAGAAGTACTTTTGTTTAGAAACAAGGTGACAGTACAAGTTAGGAATGCTGTTTCATGAAAAATACAAAACGTTTGTGAATTTTATGGTCAAGGGCCTCTTTATCGAGTCTTGAACCTCTCTTTAGTTTTTTGAAAGTTTGTTTTTGTGATACCTATCTTAAATATTTGAATTTATCTAATAATAATAATGAAGTTTATTAATCAAAAAGCAACAATACAATTTAGCGAAATTCGGTGAGCCACAAACTAAGCATCGTTTATGACTTGTGGCTCAGGAGTGCGATTAACAATATTATGGTAATACAAATACTGTTGTTTAATATCAGGGTTTTACCTTATAAATAATTGATAAAGATTATACACTTGTAGACCTTCATAATGATTTGACATTAGAAAATAATTCGTATTTAAAACAGTGCTTATGCATTAAGTATTTACCTAATCGGATCAATTTACATTATTTCCAGGTATTTGTGATAACCTTATGGGCAGTCATACATTGTTCACCTTATGACGACGGGAAGTACAATCCTAAGAAATATAGAGTATACGATGATGGAGGATACTACAGACCGTTAGATGAAGGGAAATATATTCCGAGCGACGAAGGAAAGTACACGTACATATACCAACAAGGTTTATATCCAGAAGATGACGGCGACTACAGATATGTTCATCAGGTTGGACCCAATGGAGGATTTGGAGGCAACGGCGGATTTGGAGGCAATGGAGGATATGGTGGGAACGGGGGAAAAGGCGGTTACGGAGGAAACGGAGGGTTTGGACCAAACGGACCTAACGGCCCACGTGGTCCTAAAGGCCCACCTGGGCCACCTGGCCCTCCTGGACCGCCAGGCCCTGGTGGTCCAAGACCTAAACCAAACAAAATCGATTATATTGGCTCAAGGAATTATGCCAATAGATATCCCTACATTCACAAAGTGATCAAGTCTTTAGTAGACAGATATGTCTCGGACGAATCCATTAACTTTGGAAACGAATACGAAGGAAGCACAAACCACTACAGGAAGGTGTATGCTGATAAGGAGATAGCTGTGAAATGCAAATATTTGGAGCCAACGTCAAATCGTTCGGAGTTTGTCACCCAGTAAGTAAAAACTCTTTCTTACGTTTGTTAACACTAGGTTTTATTGTGTGGATACTCTGCAATGTTGATTATCATTTTAAATTGCACTGATGTTAGTCTCTAGAATTTATTAATTCACATGGGATATAGATTAGTGGTAGTATTCATTTATGACGAGATAGGTGTTTCTATTGTAATCCAAAAAAATAAATAACTAACTGTTAACTGCTAACTGTTATTTATAAAATAACTTTACAATCCCTTCGTCTTTTGGATTCTCTTATTAATAAAAATAAAAAAAATCACCTAAACCTACATGGGCACTTATGAAACGTCAGAAGCTAAGTGCACGGTTCCAATTGGTCGTTTCCTATGGAGAAGAGCCGGCAAGAAACTTCACGGTTACTCTTTTAAAAATAATTGGCTTTTACAATACTTTCAAATAACAGTGTTACTAGGTATGGGAGGACAGTGTAGGTCTTTCAATAAGTACCAGGTACTTGAAAAAATAGAAAATGGTCAACAGGTCTCCAATCTACTAAGCCTACAGCGTTCTCACATTCACAAAATGGGAAAGAATCTATACAAAAGATAAATAAATTAATAAAAAGTAAAAACCTATTTTAATAAAACGCAATTACATGATTGCTATTAAAACTGTAATAAATCTGAATAATTATCATATCCAGTAGGCGCCAACATTATGTTTTACCAGCTGTAATCTTTTTATTCCTATTACTAGAAGCCTTTAGGGTGTTTGTGGGTTAGATATCTGTATTATTTTGTACTTACTCTACAGTTTGACTTCTATATCGTTTCTTAGGGAATTCAATGACAAGACAATACACGTCATTAGGTTTAAAAAATCCATTTACCAAAACGGCTTCATTTAGTGAGAATTAAAAAATAAACATACAATTAACACTTTAATGATTATTTCTTTGTTTAGTCTTAGGTATCTGTATGTATTTAATTTAACCTAACCCAATACATACCTACAATGAGTGCATTTGATCCTGTGCAAATATTGAGGTAACTAAGAACAATGCACCTTCATCGTCATGCACTAAATTATTGGGTTTGTTTGTGTTTATCAAACAAACCTAAGGCGTAAAATTATAATAAACAAAACCCTAGGCGCGGGTTTTGTTTATTATAATTTTGTTATTGGAAGTTTGAATAATTTACTTACAGTCTTAAATGATCCATACTTTTATGTGTTTCTGAAGAAATGTAATGCTCATATTGGTCATGCCTACCACACCTTTGCGTAATGATTTCGGTGGTTTTTCTGAAAAAAATATCTGTTTGACAACAATATGAGAACAAATCATGATAAAGTACCTTAACCGTAAGCAGATATTGTAAACACGATATTAATTTTTCTTATTGAATCTGGCTTACCTAATGCGTATTTCCCAGTAATAATTCACTCTAATACTTTGATTAATATAGTTATCTTTTTGCTTTTTCAGGTATCCTCCAACGCTGAAGCTCCCTCAAGGCGAAAAATTCGGCTCCTACTACAGTTTTAGAGGCACTAAAGTTCTAAATACCGTGGAAAACTCTCTAACGAATAAGATAAAGTTAGAATATGAAGTATTTGTTCGAGTTGTTGATACGACTACGGAGTGAATAACTATGCTCTCTCTATTTAATGTATTATAACCGTGATATTTATGATATTCTATGATTTGACAATACTGTAATTTAATAAACTTAAGCTGTAAAAAATTAATATCTTTTATTGTTTTATTACTCCTTGAAGTTTCATGCTTAGATTCTATGCAATGTTATATAATTTTACTAGCGACCCGCCCCGGCTTCGCACGGGTATAAACCGGGTTATTATACATATAAATCTTCCTCTTCAATCACTCTATCTATTAAAAAAAACCGCATCAAAATCCGTTGCGTAGTTTTAAAGATTTAAGCATACATAGGGATATAGGGACAGAGAAAGCGACTTTGTTTTATACTATGTAGTGATTTTCTTGATGTTCTTTTGTTAACCGATGTTATTGTACCATAGATGTCATTTGTATTATAGCACAAAGGTTGTAATGCCCGTAGCCACTTGACCGGGTTGGTGACCGCACAGTCATCATGCAATTTGTGAATGATGTTCCCACTGCTGGGACACAGGCCTGCTCTCGGTGAGAGGGAATGGGCTACAATCTATCACGCAGGCCCAGTGTGGGTTGGTAGATGTCACATGTCTTCGAATTTTTGGTTTTAGGACATGTCGGTTTCCTCACGATATTTTCCTTCACCGTTTTGGAACAGTGGTGGTAAAATTATTTACGCAAAGTAAAGCGCTTACTTGAGTTTGAACTGACGACCTACAACTCTTAAGTCGGGGCCGTTACCACTGGGCCACCTCTGCTTACACAGCTTCAGCTGGCCCTCAACAACTATAATTATTGTGATATGTCCAAGCACGCCCTAAAGGTACATTTATTAGAGCCGGTAAAGAATAACATGAACAACAAAGCTGATAAAAATAACAACCATGTAAATAGGTACACATTACACGGATTTTAATTTACCAAAATGCGCAAATGGATCAGAAAAGGTAAAATAAATTGAACTAAAATGAAGAAATAATAATCGGTCCATTATAGAGATAAAATTTGCATAAAAGCAGTTAAAATAAGTGACCATTACTGAAACATTAATACTTTATAAGATAAGAACTATCAAAACATTAATAAAGTTGATTAAATTACAAAACAAACAAAAATTGTTTGTGTTCTAAATAAGTTAGAATGTTACCTATTTCATTTAAGATTCTGTTCCAAAAGAAGGTAATTCCAAAAGTTTATGGGTTTTATTCTCGCAAAGGACATTTCCTTATAAATCCTTATTTCCTTAATAATCTTCTATTTCCATTTTACACTGATCAATTCGTTTTATCTAGTAGTTACTGTTCGAATATAGGTAGTATAGTGGATCTCGTTATAGCTGTATCACCCTTGGGTTCAATTTCAATTGCACGTCATAAAACGACAAGGTTTTATCGTCTATGTGACAGTTAGATAGTTTTAACATTCATCATTTCAGCCAAAAAACGTCCACTGCTGGACATTGGCCTCCCCCAAGCACCGCCACTTTGAACGGTTCTGTGCTTCCCGCATCCAGCAGATTCTTGCGGCCTTCACAAGATTATCGGTTCACCTTGTGAGAGGCCTTCCAACGCTACGTCTTCCGGTACGCGGTCGTCACTCCAGGACCTTGTGGCCCCCCGGCAACATGGCAACTGAAGGAACACGGGTGGGTTTTAGTCAGTAAGAGTCTGACACGCCCTCCCGCTCCACCCAGAGCGGAAGAAGTTATTTGATAATTTCCCAACCAAAAAAAAAAAGGACCTTTCGGCGCCATTAGCAATTTGTTCTGCGAGCAATGTGCCTAGTGTCACTTAAGTTTGGCGATTCTTCGAGCTATGTCGGTTACCCTGGTTCTCCTGCGAATCTCTTCATTTCTGATTCGATCACGTAAGGAAACTCCAAGCATAGTCCTCTACATATTGCCCTTTGGGTGACTATAAGCCTAATAAGGCCTATTGTGAGCGACCACATTTTAGTGCCATAAGTCATCACTGGCAACTCGCACTGGTCAAAGACTTTCGTCTTGAGATACTGCGGTATGTGGGATGAGAAGATCTCCCGAACGCTGCCCAGCCGAGTCGGATTAGACGATTAACCTCATTCTTGAAGTTGGACCTACCTAACTGGATAGTTTGTCCTAGGTAAACATACTTATCCACAATTTCCAGTGTATTGTCTCCGATCTTCATGAGAGTGGATGTTACATGGGCATTCGACATGACCCTTGTCTTGTCCATGTTCATTGTTCATTTTCGAACCCACTCTTTCGGAACCTCTACTGAGGTCATCGAGCATTGTACTGAGGTCCTCCATAGTCTCAGCCATGATAATTATGACGTCGACGAACCGAAGGTTAGTGATGTACTCGCCATTGATGTTGATGCTTAGCCCTTTCCAGTCCAGAACCTTAAAGACATCCTCCAGTGTAGCGGTGAACAGTTTCGGAGAGATAGCGTCTCCTTGACTCACACCTCGCTGCAGAAGGATAGCTGGTCCTGGAGTCGGACTGACATAGTGACGTTTTCGTACAGACACTTCAGCATCATGTACCGATAGTCGATCTGGCACCGTTGAAGAGACTGTAGTACAGCCCATGTCTCGATCGAATCGAAGGCTTTTTCGTAGTACAGAGAGGAGCAGAGAGGCAGGGTACTCTTCGGTCTTCTGTGTAAACTGCGGCAGCGTATGTATATGGTCTATGGTGCTAAAGCCTTTACGGAATCCGGCTTGTTCGGGAGGCTGGAAGTCATCAAACCTGCATAAGAGGTGGTTCGTGATGACTCTTGAAAACAGCTTGTAGACATGGCTCAGAAGTGAAATGGGCCTATAATTCTTAAGAGGCCCATGTCACCCTTCTTAAAGAAAAGTATCACCACTCCTCTGTTCCATACCTGTGGCGATCAAACAGCTTCTGGAGGGTATTAAGAACAGGTTTTGGCCTTTAGGAGTTCTGCTGTTATTCCGTTATCACCCGGCGCCTTATTGTTTTTGATCTGCTTCAGAGCCATCCTAATCTCGTACAAGCTGATGTCCGGGATATCTTCGGTGTAGTGTCTCGTTAATCTAGCTCTTGGGTTGTTTACCAGATTCGTAACGGGGTTACTTGTTGACGTGAATAACTGCCCATAGAATCTTTTGATCTTCTTAACAGCTCAGGTTTGGCGGATACGATCCTGCCATCATCAGTCTTCAGTTTCGCAAGCTGGCTTTTCCCAACAGACAGATTTCTTGCAAAGACCTCGGAGCCCTTATTCCGCTCTATCGCATCCTTAACGTGGTCTGCACTAAAGCGGCGAAGGTCACTTTTCAAGGACTTAGAGAACCGTCTATTGAGTTGCCGGTGCTTGAGCGTATCGTCTGAAGATTGCAGGGTCATCTCGCGCCTCTTCTCAATGAGCTGTATCGTCATCAGAGAGCCTCTTATTTCCATTTTTATGACAGGTCTTGAAGATCTTGGACCCAAACGTATGGACAGTTTCCACGAACCTATCATTAAAATCGTTCAAGGAGATCCATAGGCACTCGAAACGATACTGAAGTACGAGCTGAAAGCTCTCGGGGTTTTGAACTTGGATCGATATTGGGCGGAGCGAAGACTTAACGAGTCGAGTTCTTTCAAGTTTGATATTTAAGTTAAATGTGCCTCTTACCATGCAGTGATCACTTCTGGTTTTCATCGCGTTGATCACAGAGACATCATTGAATGCTTGCTTCTTTGTCGACATAATGAAGTCAATCTCATTTTTTGTTGCAACATCAGAGCTCTGCCAGGTCCACTTTCTGTGCTCACGTTTTCTGTAATAGGAGTTCATCACAAAGAGGCATTCCTTCTCCATAAAACTGACCAGTAGGTGACTCTGGTGGTTCCGATGGCCATCTTCAAATTGTCCCACTCGCAGCTCATCATCACTTCGTTTACCCAGATATTATTAGATATTAGGATATCATCATATATGGTCTACACATCATCGTCCGGGTGTGACAAGGTCGGGGCGTAAACCTGTACGACCTTCTGCCAATATCTTGCGAATGTTCTGAATATAAATAAAGTACGCCACTTTGGTCGACACACTCTCGATCTTCACCACGTTGCTCACAAGAGACATATGGACGATAAACCCGACATCACCATGGGACTGCTAGTCGCCCTCCCGGAAATAGACCAAGTTCCCGGATTTGAGGATTATTGATTCCTCCCCCTCTCTTCGGACTTCAGATAACCCTACTATATTCCATCGTAACCTGCTCAATTCTTCCTCGAATTCGATGATCTTTTCGTCGATCCGGAGTGTACGTGTGTTGTATCTTGCCAGGTCCAATTTTCGGTGATTGTGATAGCCGAATCTCTTCCGGGGATTCTTCGCACCTCTTGCATTACCGTGGCCTTGACCGCTACCATAGCTAAGGGTAGGTGGGCCGCCGGGCACTAGGCACCATTTTTTGTTGGTGCTTGTAATTTTTGAATGGTATAATCGCCTGATTGGTAGGCAGGTTGGCGATCGCAGTTTGGTGTTAAAAATACATAGAGAACGCTGCTGTCCATTCTCTAGTAAGTCCCTTCGTCGCCTTTTACAACACCCATGGGACGAAATAGGGTAGTGCTATTCTTTAAGTCGGACACATGGACAACTTTAATGAAACAATTCAACTTTAGTGAAATTCTAATTTTCTAGGAATTGTTGTCAAAAGTGGTAAAGCAATTACGAGAACGACCATACATAATCATTTCTCTATTAATATAGTATCGCTTTCATATAATGCCTGAAATAATGTGCAATAATTGGCTGTTGGGAAAATGTATGAAAAGATCGCTGCTTGAGAAAATACAACATGGACATTCCAACACTAGCCTCATGGCTAGTGTTGGAATGTCCATGCTCCATGCGTCATCCAAGGTATTGACGCATTTCAATATATTTTTGCGTTTTTCTGGAAATACACACATTAAATATAATAAAAAAAAGAAAACCACATAAATATCGTAATTTTATAAAAGGTAAGGCTAATATTTTCTAAGAATAAGTGATTGACTTTGTATCGAACAGGATAAAGCCTTCGACCTTCAAATAATAATGTAATAAACAGAAATAACACATTCCTTAAACAAGTTTTGACTAAAATGATTCAGATACATATGATTAAAAGAAGAAATCCTAGATCATTCTGAATGCAATATAAAATATGAGATCAATTTTAAATTTTTTAGCAAAAAACATAAAAGATTGAATATTAACTTGTTTCATAAATATTCATGAAGCTTTCGGCATGGTTTTTGGGCAGAATGTGTAAACCTTTTGTTTTTCCTTCAGCATGTTGCAGCTTACCTAGATATTTAGCTACTTTAACAGCGAGACCTTCGATTGGTTGACAATTAAGCTGCAGAAAAGAATTATGTTGTTAAAAATTGTATTGTGCTGTTGTTGTGTCGATTTCATGATGGGTATCTACTATATTTTGTAACAGCGAATAAATTTTCACGCTTTAAGACTTCATCATCATCATCATCAGCTTATAAATGTTCCCACTGCTGGGACGCAGGCCTCCTCTCTGTGAGAGGGAGTGGGCCGTAATCCACCACGCAGGCCCAGTGCGGATTGGTAGATGTCACATGTCTTCGAATTTTCGGTTCTAGGACATGCCGGTTTCCTCACGATGTTTTCCTTCACCGTTTTGAGAGCAGTGGTGATGAAATAATTTACACAAAGTAAAGCGTCTGCCTGGGTTCGAACCTACGACCTACAACTCGTAAGTCGCGGCCGTTACCACTGGGCCACCACTGCTTTGCTGCTGCCTTAAGACTTAGGCCAAACATTTTTTGACATTCGATAGCTCACCTAAAGAGGTGCCATAAAGAATATGAATTTTAAAAATCTCGACTACATAACATTACGCCTTGTTTCCTCGAAGGATTGGGCAGAGGTGTCCCTGTAGCAGGTACACCCACATTTCGCCAGTTATGTGAGCCTATTGCTATCAACCGGGCAAAAATCCAGACTCAGGGCTGCTTCTGACAAATCGAACCTCTAGCGCTTGCGACCACTAGATTAACGAGGCCTCGACTAACCAAAAAGTTATGCAACAACGCGAACTTTCGCGGGTATTTCTGGTTAAACAACAATGTGAATTACTGGGAAAAGTTTTATTTCGGATTTATAACTGCTTTCATTATACTACAAGATAAATACGTTTTGCATGTTCGTTGCGTTCTGTATGTCGAAAATGTAATGTAAAGTAGAAAATGTCTTCTTTTAGGATTTTTTTATACGAATCTCTCTTATGTGAAATCTTTTGTAATGACAGGAATAAAGAGGTCATAAAGACAATTAGCAGCTTTATCGTTTTTGTCGATCAGTTTCTTACTAAAAATTATAATTGGCAGTGGCGATTATGGCAATGTTAGCCAACCGCACCATGTGATCAATTCGAATATATTTTGTTTAAGGGGGATGCGATGAGGTAGCTCGCGAAATTAAAATTTTATTACGTTTCTTGCAATTTTGCAGGTCAGTGTCAAATTTTGAAATCATGACATTTGAGATCAATTCTAACTTTGAGAGTTGTACTGATGAGTCTCATGAGTATCTGTAAGTAGATATTTGTTACGGTCGCGACTTCACGTACACATTGATACCGACCTGCAATTTGCAAAAAAACGTAAGAAAGTTTACTCTTTAGCCTTAAAAAATGCTCAACGTTCTTATAGATACTTTCAGTAGGATATACTCGTCATTAACCAATTCAACTTACGTAAAGCGGTCTAGATATCAAGCTTCTTATTAGGTGTATCTAAGCTTTAAATAACTAACGAAATATTAGGTATTGGTTGAATACGGATTAGATGTCGGGAAATCGAGTTCATTTTCGAATCAAAACAAAGATATGCGAGTATTGTAGTTCGTGGTATTCTTGTAATAGGTATCTTTCACAGTTTAAGTAAGTATAATCAACATTTTTATTTTAATATTTATAGATATTATTTTATTATCAATAAGTACATTTGAGAAAACATAAATACAATATACAATCTAACACACAAATATAAATATTATGTACAAATATATAAAGGATAAAAAGGGAAGTAAATATATGATACAATATAGGTGATGAAGCCCACAAGGGTAGGCTGCAATTGTGATAAGCTTGTTTTTAGGGTTCCGTACCTCAAAAGGAAAAAATGGAACCCTTTTAGGAATTCTTTGTTGTCCATCTGTCTGTCAAGACCCTTTTTCTCAAGAACGCGAGGAGGTATCAAGCTGAAATTTATATCAAATACTCAAGTCTACTGTCCCTTGGAGCTGTGAAAAATCAAATTTCTAAGCCAACGCAATCAAAAGATACAGCCGTTTATGCTGCAAATTTTCGACACTCGCAAGGGAATCAAAACCTACAGGGTACTTCCCGTGAAATCAGAATCTTGAAATTTGGTACGAAGCAACATCTTATAGCACAGATAATGGAAAAATTGCGAAAAGCATAAATTTTTTGTTACATCATATAATAAAAATATTTTTAATAATTTTAAACTTCCCTTTCCTCAAGAACGCGGTTTGTACGGAACCCTCGGTGCGCGAGTCCGACTCGCACTTGGCCGGTTTTTTAGTAAAATGACAAAATTCTGTTATAAAAATGGTGAGTGAAATACTGAACGAAGCTGAAGTATTCAGCCGTCAATGAAGCTTGCAACGAACATCGGTCATCGGTGTAAAGGTTTAGTTGCGCGCCCTTTTCCTTCAGTTTTACAACTCTGTTTGTAACTCCTGTGTTGACCGACCATAGAGTCAAAATCTAAGCCATCCAGTTTTGCAGTAAGAGTGAGAGTAGTTTAGATATGCTCCTAAGTAATGCCCATGGTTAGATTTTAGCTGTATAATTATAGTCTATGTTACTCGGTGATAATATAGCACTCTACTTATGAAAGAGTTTTAAAAACGGGCTAGTAGTTTTTGAGGAATTTACAAATATCCAAATCTTTTCTCTTTATAATATTATTATTATTCGAGTAGATGGAGAAACCTAGACTTAGTTAGGTTTCAGTGTGCTGGTGTAAATATTTAGGGTTGCAAGGTCGACTCCCGCAACCATTCAAAATTTTGCGTTTCTTGAGAATTTGTCACTACAAAAGCTCCAATGAGTGATTATTATAATGTTTTGTATGATTGATTAAATCTTTATCTCCAGTTCTGAAAAATAAAACAAGAGTTTAACTTGATCGTGCTAAATCAGTAGGTTGACAAGAATCAATTCAAGCAATAATATTTATGTATTAAATATATAAATGGCATTTATTTTACTTTGTAATGCCCATAGTTAGATTCTAGCTATATAAATGACTAGCTTTGCTTGCTGTCTGCTGCATCCGGTTAGACTGGAAGCCGACCCCAACACAGTTGGGAAAAGTCTAGGCAGATGATGATTTATTTTACTTTGTAACAAGCTGATCTCTTGAATTCATCGTTCAGTGCCTTTTTGGTATGGAATCCAAAAAACATAAACACAAAAACATCTATATAACCTTGATCTGAACTGAAAACAAAGGTTCTGTGGACATAAATATAAGCCAAACTCGGGCGTATGACCTACGAGAAATTCGAAAAACTGTTTGTACATCGTAGTCTTAAATGAATAGAGGTAACAAGCTGTAACAACATGCCCTCGTTATTTATGTTAATGTAGATCTAATTTTAGTAAGAAGATACCTATGTTGTCGTGTTCCGGCAAAAGTATTTGTACAGTGGGCGGTTTTCCAGTGATCTAAGTATTCTAGTTTTGGGCGCGGTCAGTTGTATAATATATCACATAGCGGCCCAAATAAGCCCCGCAAACAACGCCTTCACAAATAAAATTTACATTTTTGTAACTTAAACGGAGGTATTGTTGCAATAAATACTCCATTTTCGATTTTGACGATCGTATATAAAGAAACGATGGGTGTTTAGGCTTTATTCCATTGTAAAGAAGCTACGAGAAACAATGAAAACGATTACTGTGAGTAGGCAAAAGGGTTTAAATTAATATTTAATAAAAATCAACACATTTTCACAAATTGAATGGAATAACAAGAAGTCGTAAATCGAATCCAATTATGTTGACGATTTGGGTTCATCCTTAAGGTACCCGATCCTTGAGGGACCCGTCCTTTAGGGCCCCGATCCTTGAGCACCCCGATAAACTTGCAATGTCGTTTAAAGTATAATTGCCAACAAAAGTGTTAAACTAACAAAATTATTAATCAGTTGGAATTAAGTAATAACACAGTTGCTAATAAAGTAGCTCTTATTTCACCGCTTTTAGGTCCATAATGCAGCTTATTAAACACGCGTACTTTTTACTTTATTTTACTGCATTAGCTTTTACATTTACATTTTTTTAATCTCAGCAAAGATTATTTATGTGTCAAAAATAGTAAACACATAGTACCAATACATTGTAATTATATTTAATGGATGTTGGATCTTTGGTATAAATGATAAGTTTTGAAACATGGTGAAAAATAATTGTATATTTCAATATTAATATAGGTTATGCGTAACACACATAATACATATAATCACAGATTTTAATATCACAATTAGTTTGAGATCATAATAGAAAATTTTTCATCCTTACTATAACCGTCAGTAAAATTTACTTTATTCGGCAACAATTAAGGTAAATAATAATCACGCATTATTAATCATAAAATACAACATAGTCTTGTCTTTCTTATGCAAGTCATTTAAACTTTAATTTAATTATATCAGTTTAACTCTAGACTAGGTTGCCTTAACCAATCTAACATTATTTAATAAATGTACTTTGAAGCACTTTTTGTATCAATGGTCCACTAGCATGATAATGGCAAAAATAACAAAAAAAAGATTATCAAATTTATCGGGGTGCTCAAGGATCGGGGCCCTAAAGGACGGGTCCCTCAAGGATCGGGTACCTTAAGGATGAACCCGACGATTTTATGATCTAGATACTTACTAATTAATTGATAACTGATAGCATAGAAAATAATGTAATGATAATAATAAAATTAATCAAAATTTAATTTGATCAACAAACAAGAATGAGTAACACCTTCTAATTCAGTTAGTTACTTCAAGTGCTTAACTGGTTTCAGTAAAAACTGTACTTTACACATAAATGCTCGATTTTAAAAGATTGAGTTTTTTTTAAATGCCGAAGCGGTCCTTTAAGCCATCAAACCCAGTAAACGCATCTGAAAATTGAGCCTGCTCTGCTCATAAAACAAAAAGAAGTGATAATCAACATTTTTTATTTCATGACAAGTTCAAAATAAAATCCAATGTATTGAAATTCAAAAGGAGTGCTTTTTACACCTTGTCGCTTTAAAAAGCACAGGTCCCTACATACCCAACACCCTTCGCCCGTAGTTTTTAAGCTAATATTAACTTAACATCTCCTGAAGCTTTTCTTACAACTCTATGTCGAACGACAACACAAAAAGATATTTGTACAACTCATCTAGGCACTTCTACAATGCCACATTTAAGTTTTATGCACTTATTTTCTGTCCATTTATCTGATTTTAATACTTAATTATTTTTTAATTTAGTTCATAGTTCTGGCCCTGGCTGCTATCAGCTTATCTGAAGCTGGTAATGACGGTCGGTACCACCCTGAACTCCATGGAGGAAGTTACAAGAGCCTGGCCCAAAGGAATGGCAAATACGGTTCGATCTACAACGCGTACCAGCAGCCGTCGTACTATCAGGCGCTCAATCGGGAACTTTTGACCCCAGCGGTCAGCTATAGCGACAGGTAAGAAAAACTTGTGATGTTTATTGTCTCTGGACGAAAGTTTTATCGCTTTTTATAATCTTTAAACCCAGAATCCGGTAATAAAACCTTTTTACCATTTGTTTTATTTAGAAAAATATAGTACCCAAGTAGTGCTCACCTACCTACTCATTTACGCTAGGTAGTGTTAAAAAAATTTAAACACCAATTCAATTTCTGTTGATTAGGAACTAATCAGCGTGAAATAATAACTCTTTTAGGTATAATTACGTACTTGATAAAGGGATTGTTTGTGAGTATAGATTTGGTGGTCCAAGTAAATTTTTGGCTTTTCATCTTTTAAACAATCAAACAATTAATTATAATTCTCTAACTTAGGCTTTGCCAGATCATAAAATGTTCATTAGATAAAGACATTAAGAATAAAATATTAATACATTTGAATTTCTTTAGACTGGTGGTTGTAGTTTAGAAATAAACACAGCTATCTCGACCTCATCACTATGTTTAAAAACAGGAATCTTATCAATGAGCCCAGCATTTAAATGTCATGCAGGAAGCACCTACATTTGCATAGTTCAGTGGGATTAGGATTGAACCTTTACCTTTTGCCTTTAGGAGCCTATGTTCCAATACTTATATATCTGCCATTTCGTTAATAAATTAATCAGATGTCAAATGTATGTATTTAAAAGGAGTATCAATTACGATGTTGTTATTAATAGGTGTGATTATACGTTTTGGAACCAAATTACCGGCCGTTCTATGTTATTTGTCGATTTTAGCCTGGGGGCTGAATGAGATTGTATTGTGTATTATAAATAATAAGCTTGTTTAGTTATGCAAGTCAATAATAGGTACTCCAGAGCCAAAGACGTGTCATTATGTTTTAAATGTATCTAAAAAATAAACTGAAAATACTTCAAAACATTCTAGTTTTTAATCAAAATCACACCAGATCGTGTTACGTAGTGGTGGGAGAGCTCAGAGGGATTTTGAGAGAAGAAAAATACACCCTGTATTATTGCACTGTCCGATGGTGTCGCTAATAAGGATCAAATTCTGGGAAGTAATAATACACGGGAAAGTAATGGAAAAGGCGCATTTTTAACAAAATACAGTAATTTTAAGTTAGTAACCGTTTCCAAGTAACAAGAATATATGAGATTGAATTGAAACAGTAGTTATTTGTTTGTTAACTTATGTTTTTAATATAATAAATCTTATTTTTATCACATTGTGACACCATAACTGATCAATTTTTTTATTTGGTTTGAGTTGATCTTAAAAATGAAAACTTTGCTTTACTTTGTAAATTGCAATATAAGCTATTGGATTCGTTGATATAGAGATAAATGCAAAATTATTACCACTTTTGGGTACTTTCCAAAATCAATGAAATTTCGTTATATTTGCCAAAAGGCTCCGTCAGACATTATGTATTCACTATCAGGACATGTAACACTATTGCACAGAATATCCTTTTGAAAACTGTCTAAATCTGAGTTATCAAACTTGTCAGGTTTAGGGGAAGCCCACAATTTCTTCATCAGATTTAATTCATTATGTATTAGGCCGTACCAGGGGCTCCTATTCCAAACTTTTCAAATATATTTTCTCGCCATGCCGCACTTTCTCAGCTATTAACTTTTCGCCCTGCATATTATGCTTGCTCAAAACTCCTCTGCATTTAAAATGTCTTTTAAAAACTCGGAATACAAAGAAAATTTCCATCTTTTATTATCTCAACAAATCATGTTAAGATGATATGTGTTTTCTGATATTATCATGATAAATTCGAAGTATTCCGTACATCCGCATTGCCAGCTCGCGCCAGCGTGACAGATGACATTTCCCATGACAGTTCAAGGACATAACACGTGTTACGAATTCTTAATTAAGGCGTGGGTTTCGTCACAGTGCTTTACAAAATTAAGTTGGTGATTACTTTTATTTAGATGATAAATCCTATTTATTGACTTAGTTCCACAACAACCTTTTTATAAAACAAAGAATTAAAACTGAGTAATAGTGTCAGCTTTACTATTTTTTGAATACAGAAGCAGTGTGCTAGACATTATAAACGCTTCAGTGTTCATCAAGCTTAACCGTATTTAATTTATTACAGTGTTGAACACGCCACCGCCTTCCCTGCAACAGTGACGTACCGCACTCCAGTGACTCCTGTTGTATCAACATACCGGCCGTTCGTGTACTCTACACCTAAGCCTTTTGCCTTGAGCACCAAGTCTCCTGCAGCCATTTACCAGAAGTCTGTTTCTGACGCCGCTGCAAGTATCATCAGGGAAGATAGAACCTTCGATGAAAACAATTACCATTACGCATACGAAACCAACAATGGAATTGCTGCTGAAGAGTCCGGAATTGTTGACGCATCCCAGAACGGAGTTGGTGGCGGAACCAGGGTCAGGGGATTCTACGAATACATAGGCGATGATGGTCTTAAATACAGAGTTGACTACATCGCCGACGAAAATGGTTTCAGAGCAAGTGGGGCACATCTGCCCAAAGCTCCCTAATCAAATTAATTATATTTAAATTAAATCGATGTTAAATATTTCGAGATCATAAATAAAAAAATGGAAAAGCATGTTGTTATTTTATTATTCTCAACAACTAAGATATTTTAAATTTTATATCCCTACCTGAGGTTTTATGGGTCTGTAGGCGGAGCCACATCCTTTACCTTACAAAGCACGACTCGTCTCAGTTTATTGGGTAATCCTGATGCAACTTATCGAAACGAATTACACATATTCTCAGTGTTAAACTTTTAGATTTGAATTCGTTATGAAAGGTGATAGGATTGAATTGATGAACTAATTGTGTGCCGCTTAGTCATTTTATGCTAAATATAAAAATCTTTTATAAATAGTTATCTCTGAATTTTGACCGTTTGATAGTGACACTATAAATTGTAACTAATTGTTGTGGCATTCTTGTTGTCTGAGTCACAAGCTATGTCTGTCTAGTCTGCTTCTTACTAGTAGTTTAGTCTATGCTGGTTGATTTATAATTTACTTCCACAGTATCTTATATTATTCTAATGGAAGATTAAGTGGTTCTTATATTAATTGGTTCTTTCTTATACGATCGTACAAAAAAAAAATGCTAATTTTTGCATATTTTTTTGCAGCATTGTATTTTTTTTGGGTTTTGAGTAGGAACTTCGTTTTAAAATCGATTAGCTGAAAGCTAGTGTACGATTTCTTTTTCTGTTTATTGGCTTTAAGTTTTTAAAAACCTATCAATTGGTTAATTATAGGCAGGTAATGAAACTTTTGTAGTCCTCTCTGGTAATCAAGTTACATGTACTAACAAAGTTTTATAGATGGGTACCTGTCTACTAGATCTAGTACCTAGGTACAATCTACATCGGAACATTTTGGGAAACCCAATTCCCAAAAATCCAAATTTAAATTTATTCTCCTTGTGCTCTATCACACAAATCGTAATTAATCGATAACTTTATGACGTCAAATATCAATTAGTTATCTGAGACATGCACTTTAAAAATATGTATTATATCAGGCTAAAGTCCAATATACCACTTGTCACTTTTTATATCGACAAGCTTTCAATCTATGCAAAAAATCGCGAAAAGAATTATTTAAATCTATCAACTGTTGTAGATAGGCTTGTGGCTAAGTAATAACAGCTGCACGGGTCGATCGATCTGGTTAAGCTACGCTTGTCGCGGTTGGTCCGTGGATGGGTGACCATATTTACATACCAAGTCCCCTCCGTGCCTCGGAAAGCACGTTAAGCCGTTGGTCCCGACTGTCATTTGTAGATCTTTGACAGTCGTTACGGGTAGTTAGAAGCCCAAAAAGTCTGACAACCAGTCTTACCAAGGGGTATCGTGTTACCTAGTCACTAGGTTGTGGAGGTCAGATAGGCAGTCGCTCCATGTAAAATACTGGTATTCAGCTGCATCCGGTTAGACTGGAAGCCGACCCCAACATAGTTGGGAAAAGGCTAGGCAGATGATGAACTGTTGTAGATAGGCCAGTCACTGTCACCGTAGACACAAAAATCGCGTTAGGTTGCAAAAAATTGCACTGTACTGATTTTTTGGGATGTTGTTAGGTTAGATACCAATAGTGTAAAATTAATGAGATACTCCATTCTAAAGTCATAGGTTAATTAATATGAGCCCAATTAATAAACTTAATTATTTTCTTGATGGAATGTGATTATTTAGGAATCGAATAAAAAGTTTATTAGGTGTAATTTATTTTATGAATATCTTATTTTTATGAATTCATTAACACAAAAATAAATAATTCGATAATTAAAAACGAGTGGAATGATAGAAATATGAAAAATTCATATAAAATACAAAAGGAAGTCAACCTATGGGAATGCTTTGCTTCAAAGCTGGGTGCAGCTTTAGCCACTTCGGATAGCGCATCCAAGTATACTGAACTGAAGACTGCTGTAACAAAAAAAAAAACTTGTTTTTTCAGTAGTATCTGTCTTGTCCATTTTAACTGCGACTAATCACCGTGACAACGTGCAAAAGACTGTACTTGAATTTATTCCGGTAAGTTATACAGTATTTTGCCCAACATGGACATTATAATACATTTGTAATTCCACTGTCAGCGATCGATGCTTTCTGTTGACAACTAAATGTTGCATCTTTGTAATTAATACATATGCAAACATTATGACAATATCAATGCCATCTTGCGCAAATAAATGGATTGGATTGGTATAAAAGTAAAAAAAATCTCATCAATAGACATCAGTTAACTAACAGATCTTCACATCTACTCTTCTATCTACCAACACTTAAAAAACCATTAAAAATGAAATTCGCTGTAAGTGACATTACCATTGCATTGTTTTCAAGTGTCAGTGAATTGTTTCTAGTGATCTATACCTACCTATTGTTTCTTTTAGCTTGTCTTAGCCGCCGTATTGGCAGTCTCCGCCGCCCAGTTCCCTGGTTTTGGCAGCCCGTCCCGCTTGGCTCCTCGTCCCACGCCTGCCGCGGTCAGACCGGTTGCTGCCAACCGCGTCGCCAGCAACGACCAGGCCGCCAACGTCCTCCGCTACGACAACGACGCCAACCCTGACGGCAGCTACAGCTACGCGTAAGTACATACAAATCAATCATCAGTCTTGTGAAACTTACATTTCTTAAAATCTTATTAAATATATCCATCTACACAATTAATTAATACTGTTAACTTTGCAGTTTGGAGATCGACAACGGCATCGCCGCTCAAGCCCAGGGTACTCCTCGTGACTTCGGTGGAAACCCCCCTGTAGTCCCCGTTGTCTCTCAGGGATCCTTCTCCTGGATCTCCCCCGAGGGTCAGCCCATCGCCATCACATACATCGCTGACGAGAACGGATACCAGGCTTCTGTAAGTTTACCAATCAATTAATATAACAAATGTCAATTAATTAAAATTAAGGTCAATTGTTGTTCATCATCATAAAAACGGATATGAGTTTTTGATAATTTGGCAAAAACTTCAAATGTCAGAGCTTCCGCAATTAGCAACAAAAACAATCTGAGACATGTCCTTTATTAAGTGCTCACTTGATCACGTTTCAAGGAACAGGTCAGTGATGTAAGATCTAAAGAGATTATCCAACAGATGTATGACAGAAGAAGACCGGTTGCTAGAAATAAAAATGTCAGTGTTATAAATGATAGCTTTTAAAGGTTAATTTGTGGGTTCACATACTATTTGATGTGAAATATGCTGATACAACTTTAGACTTTAGACTTGCTCTTACTTTCACTTGCTAGACTAATCCTTGTTGTTTGCTTCCAGGGTGACGCCATCCCCACTCCCCCCCCTGTGCCTCAGGACATCGCCAGGGCTCTGGAATACCTTAGCAAGGTCCAGAAGAAGTAAACGATCAACTACATTAACTGAGTCAATTTAAATCAACCACTAGACTTTGTGATTCTCCTGAACGTTTGTAAATAGGTGCATTTGTACATAATTATTATTTATATTGACGCCCAAGTGGTAATATTGCTACCTATACCACTTGTAAGCAGGATGTGCTATTTAAATTGGATATAAATTGTTATTTATATTATAATGTTGTAAGATGTAAAAACAAGGTATTCCGAATGGTTTACGTGATTAAATAAGAACGAACTAATTTGATATTTTATATTACATTTATAATTCCTCTAATACATATAAAAAAAGAGATTTATTTCGAAATTAGATCACTCTTGCCTTGGTGTGAAAAATGCAATAAATTCTAATAGAATTTGAGCTACATTTAACAAAATTTATAATTCATAAGGCCCAATCAATTTAGAGGCCAAAGCATTTTCACCAAAAATCTAATTCAAAATACCTACACGAAAAATTACGTCAGATTATGATATTTATAGAATTCATAATATCGATGAATTTAGTCATGCTTATTAGTGCCTATTTCACCAATGAAACTGAACGCGATTAGCACATCTAAACCGTGTTCAAGAGCTGTCAGTGTCATCATCAATTTAGATATGCTGATCGCGTTCAGTTTTATTGGTGAAATCAGCCCTAAGTAAAAAGCCCTAATAATATGATTACTAAGTCTAATATAAATACATCCATTTATGATTATCGACCAAAATCGAAGATTTTCGACTTATTAGAATATAAATAGCTGTCAATTAATTTTCTTAAAGAATAAAGATAAACATAACATAACATAACATCACGCCTTGTTTCCCCGAAGGGTTGGGCAGAGGTGTCCGTGTAGCAGGTACACCCACATTTCGCCAGTTATGTTTAAGTCCCATGTAATAGGGGGCGAGCCTATTGCCAAGAATAAAGATATTTAGTAATATATGGGATAATCCATTTTCATTCAATTTGTCGCCTCAACCATAATAAGTTTAAAACTCACTGCAATGATTCAGTTTTCTACGGATAAGTGGAATACTGAATTTTGATAAAAGAAAAAGCACATGAAAAAGAAAATGATAATATTGAGAGCAAATAAGTAATTTCATTAATAGTAAATAAGTTCAATAGAAACCATGGTTTATCCCCGATAGCGGTCAAAATTGAAGTGTCTGTTTGTAATTTCAAAATAACATTTTTTTACTAAATGCATACGAAAGTATATATAAAAATAAAATTGGCTGTCTGTTTGTTCCGGCTAATCTCCGAAACGGCTGGATTGATTTTGATGGGACTTTCACTGGCAGATGGCTGATGTTATTTGCTGCTTTATTTTACTAAAAGAAAAAAACCGGCCAAGTGCGTGTCGGACCACGCACAATGAAGGGTTCCGTAGTTGGGATGAATTTATCCCAAAAACAAAATTAACTTTGTAGTTGATAAACATGTTCTCCCATAAGGAATGTATGGGAAAACATGTTTTTGCAACTGCAAAGTTAAGTTGGTCGATTATTACTCGTTAACTAGTAAAGCCTACTTAGCTGTGATAGTTTTCCTTTTAATTTCGTTATATAAACCATTTAGCTGGCGGGGGGGACGGGGACACTTGACTCTAACAAAAATTAGCACTTTAAAGCTTAATATTTTGCAAACGGATCCCTGAATCCAAAAATGATTTTTACAAACTCATAATGTTTTTGCAAGACCTTTCTAATCTAATGATATCCCACACTATGGGATAAAAAAATAAAAAATAAAACATCACTTTATTATTTATGATTAATTTGACAGGACTAAACTAAAATTTATCTTCTGTCCTTTTCTTAATGAAATAGAAAGAAAAAGATGCACTGAACTTAAATTTAGTTTAGTTTGTGAACAATGGAATCGGCACCATTGTCCCTCTGATGCGAACAATGCACACACTAAATTTAGTTGCCAACAAAATAGATCTTTTCTCATGTTCACTGAGCGAGTTTGCAAGGGTAATGTATACGTGTTATGTTTTTAATTTTATGTTGTATTATTTCATTAACTACACACTATCGAATTGGGAGACTGTAATGGTAGCGTATGTTTGTAATAAACAAATAAATAAATAATAATAAGAAAAAGCCTTTGCCTGGCAGACTGACGGACTGACGGATAGACAGACGGGCTAGACGTTAGTATTTCCGTTCTTGCGGCGTCTGCGCATATCTAGCGTATGCGTGGCGTTTGTGCGGCGTATGCCGTCTGCGAGGATTCTACGGTGGGTCTACGCGGAGTCTTCGAGTGGTATGCGAATCGATTGACTGACGAGAGGTATACGGCTTGTCTATGAGGCATCTACGCAGCGTCTACTAGTTAAATGGCCTATGAGGAGTCTGAGTCGAGCCCATGAGGCGCCTACGAGGGGTCTAAAATTGATCTAAGAGGGCCCTACGAGGGGCTACGAGGAGGTCTATGAGGGATCTGCAAGAGTTCTACGATGGGTCTAATAGAGTTTTACGAGGGTTCTCTAGGGGCCAAGAGGGGTCTAATAGGTTTCTAAGAGTGCACTATGAGGTCTCTACGAAGATTCCACGATAGGTCTACGATGGTTCTATGAGATTGAGGTGTCTATGACCTATAGTCCCCACTACGAGGCATCTTCAAAGATTAGGCTCGGCAACACCCCAGTGCGATGAATTTCTAAATGAACACAGATAATTATTAACTTAATAACCATTTAAAAACGGCGCATTTTAACGTAAATCATTTCTGTAAACTTGATTTTGTGTCATACATTCGTGACGAGGTCATCTCTTATTTTAAAATTTCACTCATCCATAATTTTGTGTAATTTATGTGTTAATAAATAGCATGATTAATTAAGTATAAATAAATGCGTATGGATGGACCGATGACCTTGTGAAGGCCGCAGGAATCCGCTGGACACGGAAAGCACAGAATCGGTCGAAGTGGCGGTGCTTGGGGAACTGGAGACAAGCCGAAAGACTGTTGAACATAGGCCATGTTCAGCAGTCTTTCGGCTTGTCTTGTTTTTTGCGAACAGTTTAGTACAGTATTTTTATCTTACGAAGGGACGCGCGCTTTACTTGTATTAACCAAGCATACAACACGCTGTGCCTTTCCTCATTGGTCAGTACGGTAACGTTTCGGTACCGTTTCAGTGCCGTTTCGGTACTGCTTATGTTTCCTCATTGGTCGGTAAGCACTCTGTACCGAAACGGTATCGCACGCGCGCACTGCTTTCATTTAGAATTCCAAATTCAAATTCATTCTATTGGTACGAGAGCCCATGACCAAAATTTTTGCCTTATCGTTTTACGAACAAAATCGCATGAAATCGATTTGGTTATTCTGAAGTTCAAAAATCCAAATTTTAGAAAATTTCCGCGTCACTTCTGACCTGACCGCATTTTTTCGAGAAAAAAGATACCGAACTGTTTTATAGCAATCTGTCTGATTTACAGAATGAAGTTGACCGATAAATTTTAGATACCGAAAACACAATTTTCAGAAACCAGTAGCGTCACACGTACCCAGGAGACATAATTTGAGAAAATTAAAAATGTGGCAAAAAATAAAACACAAAGCATCCCGTCTGAAAATCTGGTTTATATGTGAACATTGGTCAGTTGATGCGAATAAATAAATTTTCCAGAAGAAAATGTGAGCATCATATATGTGTTGAAACAATTTTGACCTTGTTGAAAAATTTTAGCGATTGGTAACATATCATTCTGTCTGAAAACTGTTGGACATAATGAAAAAGGTTGTCCAGATGTAGACAAAAAATATATAAAATGTGTCTCACAACAATCAGATTCTAACAGAACTATTCGATAATCAGAAATTATTAATAAATCGTATTACGGCGCTTTTATGTACGATTAATAAAGAGCTTACCCGAAACCATCGAACTAATTTTAATTTTATTAATTGGACAAAAGGAAACTAGGATAACGTTTGAAAAATACTGATTATTGAAAAAAAAAAAAAACATTGTTTTAATCATTGTCGGACTCATCTTCGGTGTCCTGAGACATAGGAGCGTAACAAGCACCGCGCGTTTGTCGGGCGGCTCCGAAACGTTGTTTTGGTTTTTGGAATTATAGGTAATATTTAAAAAATCTGAAAACGGGTTTTAAGTAACCTCGGTAAATAAACAAGAGATTTAAAAAGATACCAGGTTGCTATGAGACAAACTGGTTAATTTTTTTGACATTTTTGAAAATGCGCTTAGGCCACATTTGACAAAACCGTGAAACCGTCTGCCCAATTTTTCTAGATAGCAATAATGGGCTCCCATTAATTTTTTTGTTTCTGACCGGTATTGCCCACCCAGTCGGGTTCAGAATCGTCATAACTAAATATTTTATACGGTTTTGGCGTAAAACGATGTGACATGGTTTTGGTCGTGGGCTCTCGTACTATATAATTTACTAGCTTTTGCAAACAGTTTCGCCCGCGTGCATGTCGAAAATTATCCCACGGGAACGTACTATCAGGATAAAAAGTAACCTATGAACCCTGTGTCCCTGTATCTTGTGTGTCCTGTTTGTGTGTCTATGTATGTGTGTGTGCGTGTTTTGTATATGTTGTCCTGTGTGCATCCAGGTCATGGTCAACCCATGTGCCAAATTTCATCCAAATCCGTTCAGCTAGTATAGCGTGAAAAACGAACTAACATACAAACTCACTTTCGCATTTATAATTTTAAGTATGTATGTATAAAGCACTCGGTAAGCTTTCGGTACTGATGCAGTAAAACGCGTGATGTCACACGGTACCGAAATGATCCCGCACCGCAGACATACCGACCAGTGAGGAAAGGGCCTAACCTACATGGATTAGTGTCTGCAATGGTCTTTTGAGGGAAGAACCACACCGATTTGAGTGGACCTGTCCAGTCAGTGCATGTATTTGTCAGTAATCGTAGAGCTCAACTCAGAACTTAAGGAGCTCAACTCGACGAACAGTATCCAAGAAAGGATATTTGGGTGGGCCGCATAAACTACTCAAACTGCCAGACCATAATTAAAACTAGCTGAGAAATAAAAATAATACTAATATCCACATAGTCCTCACATTCACAATAATTAAAATAATATAATACTTTACAAAGTAATCATGTCATTTTGAATATAATTTTCAACAATGTCAATGTGTATATAAATTTGTATATTTTGATGATTTTACATAATAATTAAAATGTCACGTTTTAAGGTTTTATCACAAGGCGAGCAGCTCAATCCCAAGCTTTTTTATCTTCTAAATAATATGAAATTTTATAGTACCACCCTTTTTTACAACGTTTGTTTTTAATACAGCTTTTAAATCGTTTAATGGGCAAGTTTCGAATGTCAATGGGAACACACATAACATCACGCCTTGTTTCCCCGAAGGGTTGGGCAGAGGTGTGCCAGTAGCAGGTACACCCACATTTCGCCAGTTATGTTTAAGTCCCATGTTATAGGGGGCGAGCCTATTGCCATCAACCGGGCACAAATCCAGACTCCGAGCTGCTACTGAGAAATGTCAGATAGAAAAACCTAATAACACTTTGCCCGACCCGGGAATCGAACCTAGGACCTCATGCTCAGCAGTAGCGCTTGCGACTACTAGACCAACGAGGCAGTCAATGGGAAGTTTGTTGTTAAAGCGTACAATTGACTCATGAACGAGTTGCCTACTCTGTGGAGACGTGTGCGATGTACAGCAAGGTTGTGTTTATTCCTGGTATTTAAACTATGAATATCAAACATTTTCTTAAAATTTGATATATATTTTTGTGTACATTCAATAGGTTTTCAAAATATATTGTGCGACTACATTCAGAATATTTATTTCTTTGAATTATTTTCTATGGGAATCTCTTGGACCTTGGTTGTAAATGGCTCGAACAGCCCTTCTTTGTAGAACAAAATATAGTAATAATGTCCTCACAAGTTCCCCAGAGAAGAATCCCATATGACATAAGCTAAAATAAACAATTCTGGCTGTATCTACGTCAGCTATCTGTCTAATTTTTCGGCTTACTTAGCCTTTCTGACAATTTTTCTGTGTTTCCATTGTAATTTACCGTCAATACCAAGAAAAACTGTCAACTCAACAAGGTCCAAATTTATTCAATTGACTTGAACGTTGGTAGATAGCTGCCTGACATTTTTGGCGTTGAAAATTTAATGAGTTATTTACATTAAATCAATGCACAACTTAGAGAGTCCATCGTTAAGTTGTTCAAAGTTGACTAACTGACGTTTGATTTTAAAAATGAGGTAAGTGTCATCTGCAAATAATACGATCTTGTGATTATCCCTTATGTGTAAAAAGGATATGTGCAAAAGGTAACAACTGTATATAAAAAATCGATGGAAAAAATAGTCGCTGTCATATACAGGGTGGATTTTTGAGATGGGGCAGTAAGGACAGGTACCTTTACCGTTGTCGCTACAAGAAAACGATCTTAAGAGACTGTCCTTAACTTTTTGAAACATTTTTTATCTTTATTCACAGTATTTGAAAAAAAAATACAGTCAGCAAGAAATGGGCAGTTTTCACAAAAACTTTTTTTGATGCCAATCGATCTTGTCTCAACTAATTTAAAGAGTAAAGATTTGGTTTTTTGTATTTTTGTTTGTAATGAACAAACTCAAAACCTACTTGACTGATTAAAAAAAATATTTTACCAGTAGAATGCTTTATTATCAAGGAGTTTTTTTTTTGGTAAGTCATCTCATAGCTGACTTATATCTATTATATAATTTCACTGATAAATATAAATTTTGCGTAGTTAGAGGCAAAAGCATTCTCACCGAAAACAAGAAAATATTTCAGATAGAAATCAAGACATAGGTACAAGCCATTATAATTTTGTAAGTGTTCCTGGCACCCACATGGTACACAGGCATGCGACCATGGCTTTATCTTGACCCATTTTTACCCGACTACGGCAAAGCCAAAAGGAAGGGTTATGATTTTAGCAGTCTATGTATGTATGTTTGTATGTATGTATGTTTGTTTTTACGTGTGTTCCACCGTAGCGCCTAAACTACTAAACCGATTTTGATGAATGAGATATCAATATATTCGTAATAATGGTCCGGGTGACATAGGCTATATAATTTTTCCCTAAATTTAATTTGGTGGACTTTACACGTAAATTTCTAACCTTGAAAAAAATTAAAATGGGATGATTATGACATGTTTGGTATCAAAAGAAAGGTCTTGACGAGCACATTACAAATATGTATATAATATTATATTTTTAAAGTAAAAAAAATATGTTTAAATCGTTAAAAACAAGCAAAAGTGAGACTTCGCTACGTAGTATCGCAAGATGTTACCAACGTGCAGTTAATCAAATCTTAATAAGTAGTACCGATTTGTAATTCCACTCTTATGAAGAAAAACAAGTACAACGAAATATTTATATTTTGGACTTCTTTGAAGCTCGATATCGATATATGGTGTTGGCGTCGAAATAAATCGCTCTATTGTTTCGTCCAAAGCACTATTCACTGCTATTGAAATTTAAAATAGGTTAATTACTGAACTATTGTATTACTCTATTCTTATTTACGTTTATCAAGTGTAAAAACGAAAAAGTATAAAATAAAAAAATAAAGTTTAAAAAAACTGTAACCCGACTACGGGAAAATAAAAATGATCTAAAAAGTACGAAACAAGCAAATATTTCAGATAGAAATCAAGACATAGGTACAAAAATGGTCAAGGTAAAGCCGTGGTCGCATGCCTGTATACCATGTTGGTGCCAAGAACACCTACAAAATTATAATGGCATGCGACGACGGCTTTGCCTTGACCATTTTTGTACCTATGTCTTGATTTCTATCTGAAATATTTGCTTGTTTCGTACTTTTTAGATCATTTTTATTTTCCCGTAGTCGGGTTACAGTTTTTTAAACTTTATTTTTGTTCCTATGTCTTGATTCCTATCTACTACTGGACCGATTTCAAAAATTCTTTCACCAGTAGAATGCTGACCTCAGAGGTCAATACTACTTAACCGGGCTATCCTGTTAGTTAGTAGCTTAAGGCAACCCTTAAGCTACTAACTTAAAGCCTCCAGCCAGGGGTGTAAAACTAAACTTATATACTAGGCGAGTCCTTGCTAAGGGCACCCCCTATGGGGAACAAACCTCGGCTTAGGGCGTCGCTGTGGGGAGGACAGCAAGATGGGACAGGCTGGATCATACATGGATAATTATTTGTAATCGGGAGATTTAAAGCTACAGGCTCATCTTCGACGCGGGCTGGCGCATTTGTCGAGCAAGGGTCGGGGGGTTATCACTGAGTAACATAGGCTATAATTTATAAAGATATCACGCGGTTGAAGCCGCTGGGAGAAGCTAGTCATTTATACAGCTAGAGTCTAGCTATGGTCATTGCTTAGGAACATTCACTACTTTCACTCTTACTGCAAAACTCGATGGCTTAGATTTTGACTCTATAGTCGGTCAACACAGGAGTTACAAACAGAGTTGTGAAACTGAAGAAAAAGGGTGCGCAATCAATACCTTTAACACCGATGACCATTGACCGATGTTCGGTTATGTTATAACTAAGAATACTGTCAATTTGCAGTTTTACACAATGTCAATTTCGTAGCACTTTCTTAAGGTCTGATAATTGACAAAAACACTTTGTTCATGTGTTACATAAAATATAATAGACGTAGATATATTTAGTAACCTATTCAGCTAAGCTATTCCTAAAGAGTCATTAAAAACCCTGTAAGTACCATGTGTTACATTTATAGCACAGCATTGTTACTATTTATTATTAATTGACTATTTACACACTACACTAACTCAAATGGTTTAGTTCTCTTAAGCCTACGCACTATGTCCGTGTTTCCGTCTCAGTAGCAGCTGAATTGCCTCGACATTCACATGTCGGTGGAGTCTGTATTCGTGGGCTTCAGCAAATTTTTAGATAATGGTGGTGACGAGATCCATTTTAAGGTCACGGTAGATGTTGTTATTTCTAATGTACCATGGTGCGTTCCAAATAAACTATTAACATTTTTTAATTTAAAGATTGATGGGTAATATTAAGACCGTGGTCATTACTACGCTTTCTATCTCTTCCAGTCTAATTTCTTATAATTTCCCAAGTGGTTTTTATTTTATTTTGATTGTTTTTATTTTTGAGCTTAAATATCGACACTTAGCTTTACTACAAACTTGTTTAAATAATCATAATAATATTGATAAAATTCTTTACTTTTATGAACCACTAACCTAGATGTGCAAAATTCCTTTTTTGCTATTTTAACTCAACATAATTATTATGTTAAGTTAAAATGGCAAAAAAAATATTTTACAGGTCATTTGGACTTTGTTTGTTTTTAAAGCTCTCTAAGCGACCTGCAGTTTTTGGCACTACAAGTGATATCTCTCTTAGCCACTTTTTTAACTTGTTTACTAAATGTAATATATATTTATGTATATCTTTATATTTAAATAAATATTTATTCCTCAATTCTCGCTATTGCACCTACCACTGTTTGTCTCTGCATCACTCAAAGGTTGACTGGTAGAAAATGCCTTTGGCATTAAGTCTGCCTCTGTACATTTGTGTGCTTGAAGTATTAAATAAATAAATAATCAGCTGTCCACAGTGGTCAGAATTCAGTTGACTTATAATTTTTAGGGTTCCGTACTACAAAAGGAAAAAACGGAACTCTTATAGGATCACTTCGTTGTCCGTCCGTCAGTCTCTCAAGACACATTTTCTCAGGAACGCGTGGAGGTATCAAGTTGAAATACCGTTTCTATAGGGAAATGTGAACATCTCGATCTGTCTGCCATTATATAAAACGTAAAACGTTTTTTGAGGATGATATTCTCGTAACATAACTATTTATTTTTTATCTTTTTATAGCTATTTAGTATATTGCATCACATTTTAATTTTAATAAATTATTTTTCTTTAAGTACGCTGTACTGGTACAGCGTCTTAATATTTGTTTGCTGCACCGGTCGACGTCATTACGTTGGCGCCGTCTGTAGCTGAAAACCAGCGCTGGGGCTCTGTCTTGCATAGGGTCGTAGCATAATGCTGAGCAATAGCCGATTTGCGTGGATGTGACGCATGCTTCCCTCAAGTTTTTTTCATTTTTGTTATCAATTTTTTTTTGCGTCTTGTTTACGTTTAATAAACGTTTTTCTTTCTTTCTTTCTTAAGTTCAGCTCACAAAGTTTGTTATAGTAATGAAGCAGACTGTCCTGATTCACATTTCCTCTGTAAGTAATCAATAATATCAAACTTGTACACTGGTGAAATGAAAGAATTATCATATGTGAATATATTGCAGTTCCAATAATATTACATACATCCATACGTGTCGAATTGATAACCTCCTTTTTAGGGTTCCGTACATTAAAAGGAAAATCACTCGTGTGTTTGTCTGTCTGTCCGTCTATCAGAGCCAATTTGCTCCAAATATAATAAACCAATTAAGTTGAAATTTGGTACACATATGTATTTTTGTGAGCCAGACATGTGTAACTTAAATAAATGAATTTTGAATATGAGGTCACTTTTGGGGGCAGATAAGAAAATTAAAAAGAAAAGTTTTTTAAACTGTATTGTGTTACATATAAAATGAAAGGGCTTATTACGAGGATCTCAAAATATTTTTTATAATTTTAAAGTAAATACATTTAAGAAAATAGATGAAAATTGGCCATTCCCCTCCTTATCTCTGAAACTACGCAGCCTAAAATTTTGAAAAAAATACAAAGAATGGTTCTTCATTCATAGATTACAGGAAAACCTATAAGAAGTATATGATCTTAAAATAACATGGTAAATCTATCAATATTGTGTGTAAACTTATATTTGCAGTTGGAATGTGTGGAGAACATGTATTTCAACTACATACAATGTTAAGTTTGTATTTGAGATAAATTCATCCCAACTACGGAACCCTTCATTGTGCGTAGTCCGACACGCACTTGGCCAATATTTTTGTGTCCGTTAAAAAGAAGTCAACCCATGGGAAAGTTTAACTTCAAAGCTGGGTGCAGATTTAGTTACTTCGGATAGCGCTATTCAATGTATCGACGGCCGCAAAGTATACAGGGTTACTGGTAACTTGACGTATTCCTTGCAGGACGTCATAGTAGGGTTAAAATGCAACAAATTAAGCCACCAAATGTTCTACCGAAATTCAGTAGTTTTTGAATTAGTTAAGAGTTTTAGTTTTTTTATGAAAAATCCCAGATTAAATCATTTGAAACCAATTTAAAAATGATTTACGGCGCGACTGTACTGAAATTTAAGTTATTATCATAGTTGACGCCGTAGCAGACCTTTGTTACTAATTAAAAGTTCAATAATGCCTAAAACTTTGGCAAATATCACTAACCAAACATTTAATTTTTTGTAATTTTTGCTATTACTTCATAAAAAATGTAGTCTAGTGCAAAAAAAAAATACTACACCTGGTGTACAAATTACTAGGAAAATATCCTTGTCTATCAGTTATTCAGAAAGGTATGATTGTCAATACTTTTGCATGTGTGCCAGGGAAGAGAAGAGTTTTATGGGGGGCAGGTAAAATTGCGAGACGGTCAACCTATTGTTTCGTATTCGTATTATTCGTAGTTTTTACCTGCGCTTGAACTCCAAACACTCGGGGAGCTTTGTGATTGGTCGCTATTGTTCTCTCGGCATGACAGGGGGTGCAATTTTGCAAAATTTGGTCGTCAGCGTTAGTTAGTTTCAACTCTACGTCGCGCAAGCTCATGTTTTGTTACTGGCTATTTCCCTAACTGTTGCTGCGTATCTTGCTCTTGTGCTGTGCTGTGCCTTCATAAGCGCTGACTATGGCTGCATATTCTAATCCTGAATACGCTGACATAATGTACTGTTGCGGACTTTGTGACGGTAACGCTGCTGAGGCGCGGCGAGAATATCAACTTCGCTTTCCCAACCGCCGACTCCCCCACGTTAGTGTCTTCGGATCGACTTATCGGCGAATATCTGAAACTGGCAGCGTCCAAAGAAGCAGGCAAGTTGACACTGGTCGTTCCCGGAGATACACGGCTGAGGACGAGGAGCTTATTCTTCAACGTTTTATTGACGATCCTAACACATCGACAAACATCGTAGCGCGTGAGCTTGGTATGTCACAGTGGAAAGTCTGGTCTGTAGTTCACTTGTCAGGCCGACATCCATACCATTACCAACCAGTCCAGTCATTAGAAGAAGGAGATCCGCCGAGACGGCTTGAATTTTGTCGTTTTATGCTAAGTGCCGACGCCGACAGCGAAAACTTTTTAAAAACATTCTGTGGACCGATGAGTCATGTTTTGATCGTGATGGTATCACAAATTACCACAACTTACGTTACTGGGCACCGAAAGCAGAAGCAAACCCTAAAAAACTGAAACCAACCGCATCCCAGCGAAGGTTCTCGCTTAATGTTTGGATGGGTATTATTGACGACAAATTAATTGGCCCACATTTTTTACCCCGAACACTAAATGGGGAACTTTATGAAGATTTCTTCAGAAATCATTTATCAGCACTGCTCACGGATGTACCGAAAGAAAGAAGAGCAAACATGATTTACCAACATGACGGATGTCCAGCCCACTTCCGAATCACAATTCGACAATTGCTGGATGAAAACTATCCAAACCGATGGATAGGGCGCGGTGGGCCGATTCCGTGGCCTGCACGAAGCCCTGATCTGACGCCGCTAGACTTTTACGTCTGGGGTCATATGAAAGATCTAGTTTATGTGACCCCAGTAAATTCAATTGAAGAACTAAGGGAGAGAATTACAAATGCGGCGGACCAGATGAGGGCAACAATCACACCAAGAATAACAAAAACCGAAGTAAGGAAGCAAATAAGAACATGTATTCGAAACCGAGGGCAGCACATCGAACAAGACGTGTGAAATGTGTGTAATTAAAGTTTTTAATATTGATTAAAAAGAATAATAATGTTCACGATTTTGTTTTTGATTTTTCGAATAATCACCTTTTTGTGAAACGCACGCCTGTACTAAATCAAAAACGATTTTCATAATGTAGTCCATGATTTTGTATTAACTTTCATACCTTTTTGGATAGCTGATAAAACAAGAATATTTTCTTAGTAATTTGTACACCAGGTGTAGCATTTTTTTTTGCACTAGACTACATTTTTTATGAAGTAATAGCAAAAATTACAAAAAATTAAATGTTTGGTTAGTGATATTTGCCAAAGTTTTAGGCATTATTGAACTTTTAATTATTAACAAAGGTCTGCTACGGCGTCAACTATGATAATAACTTAAATTTCAGTACAGTCGCGCCGTAAATCATTTTTAAATTGGTTTCAAATGATTTAATCTGGGATTTTTCATAAAAAAACTAAAACTCTTAACTAATTCAAAAACTACTGAATTTCGGTAGAACATTTGGTGGCTTAATTTGTTGCATTTTAACCCTACTATGACGTCCTGCAAGGAATACGTCGAGTTACCAGTAACCCTGTATACGGTTATCTACAAAATCATGATTTTACAGGGCAGCGTTTTGAACGCAAAATTGTGAAAATTAGTAGAAGAACAAAGCTATCTTTTTCCATTTTACAACATTAAAATTAATTAAATGTTGTAAAATAGAAAAAGATAGCTTTGTTCTTCTACTAATTTTCACAATTTTGCGTGCAAAACGCTGCCCTGTAAAATCATGATTTTGTAGATAACCGTATATACTTTGCGGCCGTCGGTATACTGAACTGAGATAGCTGTTCAAAAATAATAATTTAGTAGTTACCCGTCCTGTCTGTCTTAACCATAGTTTTTTTTTTAACTGGCATTATATCAATCTATATTATGGGCCTAACTGTGACTAATCACCTTAACAACTTACAAGAGACTGTGCTTGAACTTATTCCGGTAAGATAAACAGTATTTTGCCAAACATAGTCGTTTTAATAAATTTGTAATTCCACTGCCTGTGATCGATGCTTTCTGTTGATAATTCAATGTTGCATCTCAGTAATTAATTTATTAAAAAAAGCAAACATTATGACAACATCAATGCCATCTTGCGCAAATAAATGGATTGGATTGATATAAAAGTAAAAAAAAATTCATCCATAGACATCAGTTTACTAACAGATCTTCACATCTACTCTTCTATCTACCAAAACTTAAAAAAACCATTAAAAATGAAATGCACTGTAAGTGACATTACCATTACATTGTTTTCAAGTGTCAGTGAATTGTTTCTAGTGACCTATACCTACCTATTGTTTCTTTTAGCTTGTCTTAGCCGCCATATTGGCAGTCTCCGCCGCCCAGTTCCCTGGTTTTGGCAGCCCGTCCCGCTTGGCTCCTCGTCCCACGCCTGCCGCGGTCAGACCGGTTGCTGCCAACCGCGTCGCCAGCAGCGACCAGGCCGCCAACGTCCTCCGCTACGACAACGACGCCAGCCCTGACGGCAGCTACAGCTACGCGTAAGTACACACAAATCAATCATCAGTCTTGTGAAACTTATATTTCTTAAAATCTTATTAAATATACCCATCTACACAATTAATTAATACTGTTAACTTTGCAGTTTGGAGATCGATAACGGCATCGCCGCTCAAGCCCAGGGTACTCCTCGTGACTTCGGTGGAAACCCCCCTGTAGTCCCCGTTGTCTCTCAGGGATCCTTCTCCTGGATCTCCCCCGAGGGTCAGCCCATCGCCATCACATACACCGCTGACGAGAACGGATACCAGGCTTCTGTAAGTTTACCAATCAATTAATATAACAAATGTCAATTAATTAAAATTAAGGTCAATTGATGTTCATCATCATAAAAACGGATATGAGTTTTTGATAATTTGGCAAAAACTTCAAATGTCAGAGCTTCCGCAATTAGCAACAAAAACAATCTGAAACATGTCCTTTATTAAGTGCTCACTTGATCACGTTTCAAGGAACAGGTCAGTGATGTAAGATCTAAAGAGATTATCAAACAGATGTATGACAGAAGAAGACCGGTTGCTAGAAATAAAAATGTCAGTGTTATAAATGATAGCTTTTAAAGGTTAATTTGTGGGTTCACATACTATTTGATGTGAAATATGCTGATACAACTTTAGACTTTAAACTTGCTCTTACTTTCACTTGCTAGACTAATCCTTGTTGTTTGCTTCCAGGGTGACGCCATCCCCACTCCCCCCCCTGTGCCTCAGGACATCGCCAGGGCTCTGGAATTCCTTAGCAAGCTCCAGAAGAAGTAAACGATCAACTATATTAACTAATTTAATTTAAATCAACCACTAGACTTTATGATTCTACTGAACGTTTGTAAATAGGTGCATTTTGTACATAATTATTATTTATATTGACGCCCAAGTGGTAACATTGCTACCTATACCACTTGTAAGCAGGATGTGCTATTTAAATTGGATATAAATTGTTATTTATATTATAATGTTGTAAGATGTAAAAACAAGGTATTCCGAATGGTTTACGTGATTAAATAAGAACGAACTAATTTGATCTTTTATATTACATTTATAATTCCACTGATACATATTAAAAAAGAAATTTATTGTTTAAATTAGATCACTTTTTGCCGTGGTGTGAAAAATGCAATAAATTCTAATAGAATTTGAGCTACATTTAACGAAATACATAATTCATAAAGCCCAATGAAGTTAGAGGACAAAGCATTCTCACCAAAAATCAAATTCAAAATACCTACACGAAAAATTACGTCAGATTATGATATTTAAAGAATTCATAATATCGATGAATTAAGTCATGCTTATTAGTCTTATATTATGATAAATACTAGTATCGACAGAAATCGAAGATGTTCGACTTATTACAATATAAATAGATGTCAATTAATTTCCTTAAAGTGCAAAGATATTTAGTAATATATGACCAAACCATTTTTATTCAATTTGTCGCCTCAACCATAATATGCTGAAAATGCAATCACTGCAATAATTTGGTTTTCTACGGATAGGTAAAATACAAAATGTGACAAATGTGAGTTTAGAGTCGAGCTGGACTCCTAGGTCACGAATCGTGTCTACCTTTTGTAGTGCTACCCCATTTATTGAGTAAGACGTAGGTGAAGATTTCCGTTTTCTAGTAAATGTTATGTGGTAGCACTTTTTCACATTGAGGGACATGCGGTTTTTTAAACACCAATCGTGAACTGCGTTAAGGTCAACCTGGAGTAAATGAACATCGACGCATGAGTGTATCTCTACAGATCTTTAAATCATCAGCGAAAATAAAGCAATTGCTGTGTTTTACTGAGAGAACTATGTCATTGACGAACATTAGAAAAAGAATTGGGCCTAGGTGCGAACCTTGGGGGATTCCAGATGTAGAGAAATAAACTGGTGATTCATAGCCCTTAAGAACCACTCTTTGTTTTCTTTCTGAGAGATACGATTTAAACCAAAGAAGCAATTGGCCAAATATGCCGAAACGTTCAAGCTTCTTTAAGAGGATTTTATGGTCCACCTTGTCGAACGCACTGCTGAAATCAGTGTAAATTGAGTCTACCTGGACAAGATAGTCCATCAATTTACTTACTTCATTGACGTAGTGGACCAAGTTAGCAGTCGTTGACTTACGAACACAGAAACCATGTTGTTGGGGTACTAGCTGAGGATTAATGTGTGATGTAAGTAAAGGACATAGCAGAGATTTAAAGAGCTTAGCGAAAACTGAAAGGAGTGAAATAGGACGATAGTTCTGCAGGTCATTAGAGTCTCCTTTCTTAAAAATTGGTACAACATTTGCCATTTTCCATTACGTCGGAAACTGCGATGTCGCAATCGAATGATTGAATATTATTTTAAGCGGTAAAGATAGACTAGTACACTTCTTTACAAATACCGGCGGCAAACCATCTGGCCCCGGCCCTTTGCAGATGTTAAGTTTTTTTAGTGCTTTCAGGACATCTCGTAACTATCATCTGCGTAACTTATGCTGTTCACACACTGTCCATTTATATGGCAACCAACTTGTGTGTCAGCCAGCTTTTCAATAAGTTCGATTATGTATGGTTGAAGTGGGCAGGTGAGGTCAGTCCTCCCTGGCTCACCCTGCAATCCAGCCTGTACACATCCGAGGGAGCGTTCGACCATCTGACTTGATTGGTTTGGTTGCTGTACCAAAACTTAAACAAACCAATTAACACACATTTGAACCCAGTTTTATATAGTTTTTCCCACAATACATCATATTGAACTAGGTCAAAGGCCTTGGAGAGGTCAAGGAAGGCAGCATACACAGGCGTATCTCTGTCGGTGTAGTACCTGACAGTATGCTTGAGTGACAGGATTGCACTCTCAGTGGACAGCCCAGCCCGGAAACCGAACTAGGTGTCATGCAATTTTAGATGTTTTTTTAACTGGCGCTCAAGCAGACTGTCAAGAACTTTAGCAGTTGTTGTAGACAACGAGATAGGTCTGTAGTTGTTTCTATCAGGACAGTCACCAGTTTTTATTTCTTACTATTGGTACAATTATGGTTTTCATTTTTGTTAGTAAGTAAGAATGGTTGATACAGAAACTAAAAAGCATAGAAAGAATTCTGGGTTAATGAGGTCCAACAAACAAGAGATGTTCAATACTGATGCCATCATGTCCCGGTGATTTGCTTCTTGTCGTACCTTTGATCACTTCACGAATGTCCTTCGTTGTAATAATTATTTGGTCAGTATCACACATGTGGCTCTCAATATCAAATATCCACTGCCTAACCGGAAGCAGTGAGTGAACCTTAAAATTATTTATGAATAAATTAGCGATTGACCTTGGCTCTACTTCATTACCAACACTGACTGGAATACCCGGCTTAAGGTTTTGTTTACTAGTCTGTTTCCAAAATTTCTGAAAGTTTTTGTTATTATATTCAGTAGCTAATATTATTATGCCCATTTTAACTTTATCCTGATTGTTTTGACAGTATTTAAAAAAAATCTTAAACTGTTTTCTGGTAGTATTCATTTCTTCATAGTATGGCCCTGTATTAGGTTTATCCTGTTCTATCCATTTAAGAAAAGATTGCCTGGCATTCCAATGAGCATCTTTTACATGTTTATTCCAACCTATTATGCTGCCTCCCCTGCGCACTTGTTTATTACCCAGTTACTGAGTTGTGGAGGTCAGATAGGCAGTTGCTCCATATAAAATACTGATATTCAGCTGCATTCGGTTAAACTGCCTAACCTTTTCCCAACTATGTTGGGGTCTGCTCCCAACATAGTTGGGAAAAGGTTAGGCAGTTTGATTGTGATCACTTATTTTTTCATATTCTCAACGTGGCTAAAGAAGTTTTCATTTAAAAAAACCGGTCAAGTGCATGTCGGACCACGCACAAAGAAGGGTTCCAAAACAAACTTAACATTATAGTTTAAAAACATGTTTCCCAATACATGGATATACGTCACGGTCAATTCACCAACTGCAAACGTAAGTTTGTAATCGCATTTTTATCTACAAATTAACGATTTTCGGAATTTTTCCTTTATATGTGCTATGTGTGTGTGACTTTGCTTCCTACCAAATTTCATGATTCTAGGTCAACGGGAAGTACCCTATAGATATCGATTTATTTGCGAGTATCAAAATATGACGCATAAATGGCCGTATTTTTTTAACCGACTTCCAAAAAGGAGGAGGTTCGTAGCGTATGTTTTTTTTTAATGTATGTCCACCGATTTCTCCGTCAATTGCGGACCGATTTTGGAAATTCTTTTTTTGTTTGAAAGGAAAGGGTGTGCTCTGGCGCGCACATCTGGGAGTGGCGCGAGGAGGCGAAACGCCGGGGCTTAACTCCGATGCCGCAAGAAATCGCGGCACAGCGGATAGAGCTCCGGCGGGATTTCATGGCGTCATGGAGAGTGCGATTGTCGCAACCCCGCGCTGGGCACGCCACAATTGCGGTGATAAGACCCCTCTTTGAGGAGTGGCTGGAGAGACGCCACGGCGTTCTCACCTTCCGCCTGACGCAGGTCCTCACCGGACACGGCTGTTTCGGGAGGTTCCTGTACAGGATAAGGCGGGAGAAAACACTCGGGTGTCACCATTGTGTGGATCGGCCTTAGGACACGGTGGAGCATACGGTGGAGGTCTGCCCAGCTTGGGCGTAGCAACGCCGTATCCTAGTAGAGGCGATCGGCGGCGGTGATCTCTCGCGTCCGGCCCGCGAGGCAAATTTCGAGCCCTCGCGCCCCTAACCGCCGCAAGAGGAGACGCCCTGGGCGTCGGGAATCACAGGCAGATTTCCGGCCACCGTAGGCGCAGGCTTGCGGACGGTGAACAATGGGTAGCTCGCCGTCCGATAAGGACCACGCCCGGATCGACGGCGCGTTGTGTTCCACGCGCGCCTCAAAGAGATGTCAGCAGAATTGACGGGGTCCGCTAGGGCCAATGCCTGCCGGGGGTTCGAAGAAAACCGATAGGGAAATCGTGGCCCCCGGCAACAGGGCAACCGAAGGAACACGGGTGGGTTTTAGTCAGTAAGAGTCTGACACGCCCTCCCGCTCCGCCCAGAGCGGGAGAAGTTATTTGATAATTTCCCACCCAAAAAAAAAAAAAACAAAAAAAAAGGGTGTGCTCTGGAATTGGTCCCATATAAATTTTATTAACTTTGCTTGGATAGTTTTTGAGTTAGCTACAAAATACGTATTTTTTTCCCACTTAGTATGTAGATGATATGATAAGTTTCTGTCATTGGTAGCAGGTAGTGGTATTCGAAAGTGTGTGGGGTAGGTACCACAACTAAAAGTGAAAAATAAAAACATTTTACAAAAAAATAAACAACCTGCCTCCAAAAAAAACACTACAAAGTGAAAAATAACTTTAATTTCGGAAGTCGGTGGCAAAAAACGAAAATACAAAACCCAAGACACCGATTTCTGAAATTAAAGTTATTTTTCACTTTGTAGTGTTTTTTTTTTTGGAGGTAGGTTGTTTTTTTTTTGTAAAATGTTTTTATTGCATAGACTTAGAAGTTTGATTTTTTCTTAAACTCCAGGGGACCATACATATTTCATATTAATTTTAACTTGATATCTCCATGGGTTTCTGAGAAAAAGGGTCTTGACAGACAGACTGAGGAGGAAAAATCTATATCTTTTTAATAAAATAAGTGATAGACACAATTTTAATACTAGAAATAAAGATAAAATAGATCAACTATTTTTCAGATTATCTTTTTTTTATTTATTTATTTATTCAAAATCTGTACTTACAATAAAATACATAAAATCTGCCAAACTGCATAACAGTTTGTCGGCAGTTGTTCTCGTCTAGCAATGGATTACAAATTTTGATTTGAAATTTATGTGCTAAAACTTAATTATGCTAAGTAAACTATAAAATAAAATAACAAAATAAAACAATATACCTACAATCGAGATAAAAATCTCACATTTTACAAAAAGGCATTATAGCAAACGTGAGGTTTGTTACAGACATAGCTATGGACACAATGATAGATAATGTTTTTGTAAAACTCTTTTAAGTTGGTCCTTAGACTTGACATGCGATATCAGTTTTGGGGGTAGCTCATTCACTAACGTTGGTACTACGTACCTTCTTGTGCGCTTACCAAAGTAGTTTGTTACTTTTGGAACAGCAAGTGTCTTCTTCTTAGATAAACGAGTTGGGTACATATGCTTACGATCCACTTTGTGGTATTGATTATTAAATTGTTCAGTAAAGATATTTAACTTACTTTTCAGATGGATAGGGAGTGCTTTACAAATTTTGAATAGTTTATCATAATTTTTGTTTAATGTTTTCTTAGTTTTTTTATCTATAAGTAGTTTTAGTAACCTTAACTGCAAGACGTTAATTTTATTTAAGTGTGTAGGGAATGTAAGACCATATCCTCCCAAGCCATAACCAATAGTTGAGTCAGCCAGTGCGTAATACAAGGTATACAGTACTTTCCTGCTGACAACATATTTAAGATTTTTCAATTTACCCAAAATGGAGCGTAGCTTGTTGCAAACGTTATTAACATGTAGATTCCATGTGAACGTGTTATCTATTATTAGTCCTAGGTATTTATAAGAGGTAACTGTTTCTAAACATAAACACTGACAAAATTGCTTGTTGTTATGCAGACATTCGTACGAATGACCTTTTACTTGCACTAACAATTGATTTTTATTTTTATGATACGGCGAGTGAATAAGCATGCACTTAGTTTTACTTATATTTATTATAATGCCATTATCATGTGCCCACTGAACCACATTGTCAAAATCGTTTTGCATAGTTTGTTGAATGAGATCAATATTATTATGACTATAAACCAGGCAAGTATCATCAGCGTACATAAATGCCTTACATTTCTTTAATACATTAGACATACTATTGACGTGCATTATGTATCCTAATGGGCCATATACTGAACCGGTCGGAACTCCGAATTTAATGTCACCCCGTATACTTTCTGTTCCACTGACACAGACTTTGAGTGATCTGTTCTCTAAGTACTTGCTAAACCATGCGTTCATGGGGCCCCTTATGCCACATTCATTCATAGCCTGCAACAAGCCGTCGTGGTCCAATGTATCAAAGGCTTTTTTAAAGTCTATAAATATAACCATAACTATCTGTTTTTTATCAAGTCGATTATTGATCTAAAGTACATACATCTTTTATGGGGTACTGTGTTAAATGTTACAACAAAATACCTACCTTGTGATATATTACAATTAACTAAAAGAAAATTTAAAACTCATATTAAAAGTACTCTTTTTAAACAAGCATATTACAAATTAGAGGATTATATCCTAGATAAGAATACTTGGAAGCATGCTGGTCTAGCTTCAGAGGACAATTTAGAGTCTAGATAAAATCAAACTGGTTGCCAATTTATAATTGTATAATTAGTTATTATAACATTTACTTTACATTCTGTGAGTACTTGAACTCACTCATTGACTTATTAGTATTACCTACTTGTATTTTTAGGAATATCGTATAGGTACCTACTTTTACAATGCTTGTAAATGTGTGAACACCATGTATCCATTGCACAATTATTTTTTCTGTCATTGCTTCATTTTAATTATTTTTTACTTATTGTGGTATATATGGTAATCTTATTCCAGGTGCATCGTCTTCACATATAATTATATAATTAATGTATACAAAATATTGTAAAACATTTTAAAAGAGTAACGGTGGGGTTTCTTGCCCATTCTTCTCCATACGAAAACTACCTTTTGGAAGGGGCGACTAGAATCAATTCTATTTTTTGTAAAATTTGACGTTCAAAAGTGCCTTTTATGTGCCCAATCGAAATAAATTATTTTGACTTTGACGGACGGACAACGAAGTGTTCCTATAAGGGTTCCGTTTTTTCATTTTAAGGTACAGAATCCTAAAAACGTGTACGTTCGGGGGAACCCCGTCAGGAATGAAGTTCCTTCTCACGTATCATTTAAAACAAAAACAAAATTTTCTCAGCTGCCATCTTGGATTTATATTTTTACCTCTCTATCGACTTTAGCACCCTAAATTAGTTTTCACTTCAATAAAATATTTTACTTACTAAAGTATTAAGATTTGGCGATCGTACTATACTCATGCATTATCGTTGTACGCACGACAAAGGTCAACAGCGGCTAGGCAGAGCGCCGAGCGACACGTCCACTCTTTGGACGGCGGACTAGCGACACGTCCGAAACGCGGCCTTTTGAAACCACGTGGAGTTTTATAGTAGTTTTAAAATATTTCTAGAAAATTTTAGAATTCTACATGAGTTCTATTATTTTTCTAGAAATATTTTAAAATGTTAAATTGTTAGTTTTTAAGAAAATGTTCATCTATTACAATAACCCATTATTTTATTTAGATATATTGAAGATGTATTGGTCAAAAAAATCATTTTATTGTCCAAACTTTCTTTATAGTTACGCTTTGTTTGGATTTTTATTTCTCATGAGGGGAACCTAAAATGAAATTTTCTTTGAACTGAGTATTTTCCTAAGGATCTTTGTTGCTAGATAATAAATATTGTTTGTTAGGTTGATCAGTGATTTAAGATATTTTAAGCTTCTAAATTTTATTGATGCTCGAAGTGAAATTAACAAAACATCTGTTCCGTTTTCTTGATAGAATTCACAAATACTTTTCCTAAAATGATTAGTAATTAATATGTTTTTAAAATAATGTTTGATAGATATTAACTGGGTCGAAAAGTATTGTTTTTGAGCCAAACTGCGTACCAATTGCGATGGCGTAAACGCTTTTAACTAGATTTACCCGGCCCGGCTTCGCACGGGCGCTAAGTACTTATCTACGACGCACCTACCTACCATACCCTACCAACCCTACCTACCTGCCCACCTTACCTACCTACCCACCCTACCTACCTACTTACCCATCCAACTTACATACCTACCTACTTGCCTTACTTACCTACCGACTTACCGTAACTACATACCTACCTACCTACCTACATACCTACCCATCTACCGAGATATCATCAAAAAAGCCATTCCATACAAAAAGTATGAGAAAACTTAGAAGTTCCCTGAACCGTCTCCAAACTCTGGACGGAACTATAGCAGGGTGTGGATATGGAGCTGTGTAGCAAACTATGCTCCACTTTCTATCCTACCCTCTGTGCTAGAAATATCCAGTCAAAGTGGAGGTCAATATGCAGTCAAAGTAACCTCTGCGCTGCCGCGAAGTTTTAGGCCAACAAAATTTGAATTACTGTCGTGCCAGCGACACGAAGAAGAAGATACTACGACACAATCAATGGCTTCACCTCGGTCCACATATTCACGATCGTCCAACAATGTTCCAGTTTCAGGCCGCGACAGAAATGTACTATAGTAACGATCTAAAAACAGCGCATTTTTACTTAAATATTTTCTGTAAACTTAATTTTGTGTCATGGATTCGCGACTAGGTCATGTCTTATTTTAAAATTTCACTTATCCATAATTTTGTCTAATTTACATAATTTATTTAATTTTAAAAATAAAACAAAATAACAAAACTTTGTTCTTATTTTACTAAAAAGATTTATATTTTACAATTTGATTTAATAATTTCATCATCATCATCATCAGCCTATAAATGTTCCCACTGCTGGGACACAGGCCTCTCTGTGAGAGGGAGTGGGCCGTAATCCACCACGTGGGCCCAGTGCGGGTTGGTAGATGTCACATGTCTTCGAATTTTTGGTTCTAGGACATGCCGGTTTCCTCACGATGTTTTCTTCACCGTTTTGAGAGCAGTGGTGACGAAATAATTTACACAAAGTAAAGCGCTTGTCTGGGTTCGAACCTACGACCTACAACTCGTAAGTCGCGGCAATTTGATTTAATCATCATCTGCCTAGCCTTTTCCCAACTATGTTGGGGTCGGCTTCCAGTCTAACCGGATGCAACTGAATACCAGTATTTTACATGGAGCGACTGCCTATCTGACCTCCACAACCCAGTTAGGTACTGGGTAACACGATACCCCTTGGTAAGACTGGTTGTCAGACTTTCGGGCTTCTGACGACCCGTAACAACTGTCAAAGATCTACAAATGACAGCCGGGACCAACGGCTTAACGTGCTTTCCGAGGCACGGAGGGGTCTTGGTATGTAAAGATGGTCACCCATCCACGGACCAACCACGGCAAGCGTAGCTTAACCTGATCGATCGACCCGTGCGGTTGTTATTACTTAGCCACAAGCCCCTCCGTTCATGTTCGTTGCCGCAACTGTTTTACACAGAAAATAAAGAGCTATTTTTGTTACGAAATCGAAGAATACATACGGTACATGCGGCGCTAACCCGAATTAAATTAGGATAAATGAGGACAACGATGTGGTTTGTGCACACATCGCTGTCCTCATTTATAAACAAGAAAAGTAGCTTCTACGCTCTCTAAGGAACAGCAATATCTTCCAAAATCCAGGTTACTATGTAAGGAAAACATGAAAAAAACACATACATCACTATCTTTCTTTTAATAATAATACAAGCAGAACTGCAGGAGGCACTTGTTAATTAAATCGTAATCTGATATCATCGAAATTATACTTTTTATATTCAGGTCATAAAATCGTAAAGGTAAAAAGTCACGATTGATTGAGTTTTACTAAATAACTTCATTATTTTCATTTGTTTAAGTTAATTCTTAGGTATAAATGTCAAAATAACATAACATCACGCTTGTATACCAAGAGCGAGGTGTACATTATGTTACTATGTTACCACATTTCGCCACATACCTCTCTAAAATATATTCTAATGTTTGTTTCCTATGTCGAGATATTTCAAACTTTGTTTTGTTAACAGACAAAAGACTAGTTATAACCATTTTATGTTTATTATCACTTTTTTAACGACCAATTGGAACCGTGCACCTAGCTTCTGACGTTTCATAAGTGCCCATGTAGGTTTATGTGAAATAAAATATTTTGATTTTGATTTTGATTTTGATTTTGAAATAAGCTTATTTAATATTATAAATAACGCAAGAAAAAGCCATAGCCAAAACCTATTGCGTAGGTACACTAATGACATTTCTGAATTTAATAAACATTACAAAAGAAACTGAATATAGAGCGAATTTAAATTCTCATGTTTATTCAATAAAGCTTCTATCATTTGATTCGTTTAAAACTCATAACTCATCACGCAATGGCGTTTAGGACACGTTGTAAAATAAAATGGCGAAGACCAAGCCCGAGGCGCTAGCATTTATTGAATTATTGAAATTTTAGCACATTTAGTTTCCTCTTACCATCAACATAAAATAAAATTGTATGGATTTTAATTGTTTCATGATTGATGATGATATTTGACATTTAATTTGCATAATAATATGCTTAATATAAATTTCAATTAAAATTCTAATTAACGAATTTAGTTTACGAGTCCACAAAAGCTCGTGGTGTTTGTTTTATAAAATAAAAGATGACTTCTTTCACTATTATTGAAAAGTAACCAGTAGCTTTAAAAACAACAAGATACGTGGGTACTTAGAAATTTGATATATTCGTTGCATTACGGCCTTCACCCTGTCGACGCCCGTTGCAAACTGTGGTAGGATACTTTATTTATTTATTTGCTCTCATGCACATAATACATTTTACAATATTTACTGTCGGTTTTTGTAGGTACATGAACCCTGTCAGGGCACTGCAAAGAACAATGTTGGTTTGCTGTTGAGTTCGTGAACAATTGTCGTGAATTTAGTCAAAACTAATAAAAATACAATGAAATACATATCAGAAATAAAAGTAAAATAAAAATACATGTCAAGACGTCGATATGATTTCAATTAATATTAACAGTAATAAAGAATATAAAATTAAACACTTTTCCCCCACCCACGCAATATCTACCACCAAACGAGCGTCTTTCTGCAGGGTGTAAATTTCCGTGATCTACTTGGAAGTTCCCTGAACCGTCTCCGAACTCTGGACGGAACGGTAACAGGGTGTGGCTGTGTCGTAAACTATGCCCCACTTCCTATCCTGCCCTCTGTGCCAGAGATATGCAGTCAAAGTGGAGGTCAATATGCAGTCAAAGTGACCTCTGCGCTGCCACGAAGTTTTGGGCCGAAATTTGAATTACTGTCGTGCCAGCGACACCAAGAAGAATATACTACGACACAATCAATATCAATGCTCAGCTAAAGTTTACCGATTGTAACAAATTAAACTTCAATTTAAAATCAATTATGTGTCTAGTTTATAATTTATTAAAATTGTGATTGAATAACATTTTATAATACAACTACTAATGTCTCGCGATTTTGGTCATAAAAAGTTAAAGTTTTTCACTAAATATTTCATTAAAACTTGATGTTGTCCATGAAATAGTTAATTTTTTACACATTTAATACTCAGAGAGAGATATTGACGATTTTAATGATAATATTTGTATAAATATTATATATTATTCGTTACTGTCGCGAATCATATTATTTTGATCAACAGTTTATCCAATTCGAGTTTCCTTTGTTTGAAACACTGTAGATTAGACAGCGGTTAATAATAGTGCGTGATTCAACCGTCAAAATATTTTTTTGGTTTATCAAATAAGGAACAAAACAAAGTATAAACAGAAACATCACAAAAACCTCAATAGGTTTGTCCGGATGTTGAAACATTTTTTAAGCAATCACACTAAAATATAATTATTTATGGATAACATAGTTTTTAAAACATTGTGAGGATGATCGTAAATATAACTAAAGCCGGATCTCCTGCGCGTGTTTTTACACAAAAACATCGCAACAAAGAGGCGTGGCCATACACATTTGTTTATGCATTAAGATAATTTGTATGAAAATAAATATTTATGTGTAAGCTTTTTGTGTAATGTAAACACGCGCAGGAGATTCGGCTTTAGAAGTACAAAAAAACAACCGACCTCCAAAAAAAAAACACTACAAAATGAAAAATAACTTTAATTTTGGAAGTCGGTGTCTTGGGTTTTGTATTTTCGTTTTTTGCCACCGACTTCCGAAATTAAAGTTATTTTTCACTTTGGAGGTCGGTTGTTTTTTTTTTTTTGTAAAAAGTTTTTATTTTTCACTTTTTAGTTGTGGTACCTACCCCACACACATTCGAATACCACTACCTGCTACCAGTGACAGAAACTTATCGTACCTATACATACTAAGTGGGAAAAAAAAACGTATTTTGTAGCTAACTCAAAAACTATCCAAGCAAAGTTAATAAAATTTATATGGGACCAATTCCAGACCACATCCTTTCAAACAAAAAAAGAATTTTCAAAATCGGTTCACAATTGACGGAGAAATCGGTGGACATACATAAAAAAAAAAAACAAACATACGCGACGAACATATAACCTCCTCCTTTTTGGAAGTCGGTTAAAAAACGAAGACAGCGCGGGTCAGACAGCCCGTCGATGTTAATTACTAATTGAATTCAGACAAACAGAATCATGCATTTTCAAAGAAAATTAAAGTAGTTTTGTATTTATTTTTATAATTACTATATGCTATTTTCGATTGGATTTTTGCTGGAACATCACTAGTTAGGGTAGGTTTAAAATATGCATTCGTTCGTTTCCTGCTTAACTAGGTACTACTCAACGCGTTAAATAACAGTTGTTGAACAGAAATATAATATAATATATAAATATAATAATAAGGATGATTATAGTCAATTTAATTGACTCTGTCAACTGATCACTTAGATCATGCGATTAAACGCCGTGGTTTATTTATGTAGGTTTCCTTCAGATTCGCTTCTATAGCAACGTCTGCAATGTTGGAGCACCTAAAAAATTAAAGCTATTCCCGAGATAACCCCCGAAACCTACCCAAAATTATCGAAAATTACCTCGACCGAACAAAGGATATACAGAGGCCATTTGACTGCCATAATTTTTTCATATTTATTTAACAATACCAAATATTGGAATAAAAAAATAACTAAGATAATATTGGTGTATTTTTTTTAATGAAAATTAGGGAACTCGAATCTGATTCTGTCTCTAAAAATGGAAGAAACTTACCACCTGATCTCTTTTTAAAATTTCAATTAATTTAATCCATTTATTACAATTCCATTTCCATAAGTAAATTACATCATAAAGTAGAAGTTATATTTTTTAATGTTATTATTAGATGGCAAACATGCTGGCGGCCCACCTGATGATAAGTGATAACCGCATAAGGAGGTGTCACAAATGCGCCGCCACCCCAAAAATAAAGCTGAAATTTTGTGCTTCCTAAGATTAGATCCATCATAAAAAGCTCTACTACTAACCTACAAAATTCTAAAAACTACAAAAAAATATTTACAAAATTAGTTAACCTAGATTAAATTAGACGCTAGAGAAAATGTTCTTCTAGTTGCAATATAATTATGTAGGATAATGAAATGAAGAAATAATATTGCATATTCTGCAAAAATATGCTAATTAAGTTTATTTAAATTAACTACTCATTGTTAATGTACGTACGACATTATGCTAGAGTTTAGGCAAGCCATTCTAACACTGATAAAGTTCTGTTTTTTAGCACTTTTACTAGACGATTTAACAAAATGAGAATAGTGATAGTAGTAGATGTAGGTACTTAATTCAAATTGTATAATGTCATTTTATTAATTATCAAAAAGGAAGAAAATATTCATTTATTTGCAAAACCTTAAAATAAACTATAGACCATAGTTACCTACATAACAATGGAGAAAAACACTGTTCCAGTCAGTGATATACAGGGTGGCAGGGACGTCGACGCGAAAACTGTTACCATAGATTTAATACATGATTCTGAATCCCTCTGCGTTGAAATTTTTCGACGGTTATATAAAAAATATCAGCTGTTTCATAGAAAAGTGCAATACTTACGCGGTCAAAATGTATGAAACAGCAGAATTAAAAAAAAAATAACTGACAATAAATTTCAACACAGGGGTTCAGAATCATGTACTCACTGAATCCATGCTAAAGTTTTCGCGTCGATGTCCCTGCGACCCTGTAAAACGGTAGGTTTGCTATTTTCTGATTTGATCAACAGTTCTTAATATCATGAAACTACTTCAACTACAGAGTTTAAAACCACTTCGAACGTTAAAAAAATGAAAAGCGCAGATATATTTATATATATTTTTTTTAATGTTAAGAGTAATTATTCAAGCAAATTCATGATTTTGACGTTGTAATATTCAGCAGCAGTTAGATATTTTAATTATTTGATTACGAATAACGATAGTGCCATTCTCTTTCTTGTAAGTTGAAGTTACACATTTTAATTTTCGTGTAATTTACTATATTTTTTTTTACAAACTCTGTTTACAAGAAAAACCGTCGGCGATGGAACTTTGACGCTCATATTCAAATTGTTTAATTCAATTCTAATAAAAGCTAAAGTTAATAAAAGATAAGGTGAATGTTTTACTTGTTTATTGGAGTTCTAGAATTTCTTTAAATTTTTTGAATTTTTACGGAAAAAATCGTAAAGAAAAGCAATTTAGTGTCCATTATAACAGCGTCAAATAAACACAATTTCATCAAATAAACTAATATGATATAAAACTTCTATCTACAATGAATACGTTTCATTCGTTTTCGTTTGTCAATATAATAAGACAAAATTACAATAAATAAATTTAAAGTACTATATCTTCCGCGTCAATTCAGAAAATTACACAAAAATAATGTGTAACTCCAACTTACAAGAAAGAGAATGCCACTATCGTTATTATTATCAATTAATTAAAATATTTTACTGCTGCTGAAAATTACAGCGTCAAAAATAATATATTTCCGTAAAAAAATGTAATAGGACTCTTATGTAATGTTAAGTAAAAAAAAGGGCAGTTATACTATTTTAAAATGCTAAACTTACTGGACCATTATTAACGAACTAAATACAATTATGATAAATTATAATAAAAATTAACTTAACAATGAACTCAAAGTGATGATGCCTACTATCACGGAAGTTCAATTTGTGGCATTATTCCTGTGTCAAAATAATAATTCTATCAGGAAAAAATATTAATTCTACCAAACAACACCTTTTATGAACCTTAGAATTTGACCTTAAAATTTTTAATAGCGAGCAGGATGGATGGCCCAAGTGTTATTTTAATACAATTTCTAGTCTCGCGTCAAATTATTTAAATGTTATTGCAGTTCGCTGCCTAAAGTGGGTGGTTCCTTGAGCGATATATAAGCCTGCGCGGATTTTTTACCCGCACACAAACTAGTTCACCGTAGCTAGACAATCTTAGATATCCAAAATGAAATTCGCAGTAAGTAAATCGAACACGAATTAATAAAATATTTAAAAAATAAATCAAATCAGCAGTGTGAAATGATGTGAAAAAATAAGGTGTTTCTCTAGTGATACTGTAATTGGTTTTTGTGGATACAGGTGGTGATTTTGGCGTGTGTGGCTGCTGCAAGCGCGCAGTTCAATACTGGAGCATACAACAAGAACCCCTACAACCCGTTTGCGAACAAGTTCAACCGTAACCAGTACCAGTACAAGCCCACCCCCGCGCCGTACCGCACCTACGCCCCTATTGCCTTCCCCTCGTCCACCGCCGCCCCCATTCCCGTGTACTCGCCTGTCCCCGTTCCCAAGTACGCTCCCGCACCCGCGGTCAAGTACCAGGGAGATGCCCGCAACGCTCAAATTCTGAAGTACGGTAATGAAATCAACCCTGACGGCAGCTACTCTTACTTGTGAGTATACATCACTTCCCGAATTATATCATTTCACGAAAGAAATAATGGAAAACATAAAATACCTAACTAATTTAATATTTTTCAGCTACGAAACCGACAACGGTATCGCGGCTCAGGAACAGGGCACTCCCCGCAACTTCGGTGGAAACCCCCCTGTAGCCCCAAGTGTTGCCCAGGGATCCTTCTCCTGGACCTCCCCCGAGGGTGAGCCCATCGTCATCACATACGTCGCAGACGAGTTCGGATACCAGCCTACTGTGAGTAACCTAATTGTTATTCGATATTTCAGTCTTAGCAGCGATTCTATTACCTTTTAAAATAGAAAATGGTTTATTGTAAATAGATAATATTTACGAGTATTATATTTTTCCAGGGTAAAGCTATCCCCACTCCTCCCCCCGTGCCCGCCCAGATCGCCCGCGCCCTCGCCTACGTCGCCAGAAGCGCGAAGAACTAAGAAGCTGAACAAACACTGAAACTTACACATCAGTATATGTACAATACAGAATGAATAGTACAACCTAGAAGTATTTCGAAGTAAAATAAAATAAAATGTGATATATTTTAACGACAACTTTTATTTGCTATTTATGCGTATGATAATTACTTACCTACTATGTACGTGCAAGTGTAAATAAAATATTGTTACAGTTTTGCAAGACTGTTTTGTCATTTCCAACCAATTGATTTTATCAACGAATGAATTTACATGTGGCTGACTTGTATGTTATTATGACACTAGTAATGATTAAAGTAATCGATTTACAAAGTATTTTCATACATAGGAATTGTTATAAGTAAGAATTATGAACTTATTTTTGGCTCTTTTCATTTGAATAAACAATCACCACACCTGTAACCTTTTGAACAGATCAGATAATATGAGATAGGTAGTTTCTTAAGACGGAAT